>CAUJNA010003112.1:705000-742500 GCA_963377175.1 Effrenium voratum
TGGGGATTTCCATTTGGCCCGCCAAAAGTAAGACTGGAACTTTAGCGGGGGATCTGAGGACAGCCCAGATTTGTTGGTCAAAGTTTGGTCATCTTACCGCTTTCCCGAGTAGAGTGCAAGCAATCTCTTCTTCTCTCTCCCACTGACATGGCACCTTGCAGGAAGTCCCTTCAAACAAAATATCTCCCAGGTGCCCTCCCGCATGCAAGGATATTCCTTAGGCCAAGACCCCGGCGACCTGAACAGCGTGCCTGCAAGCTCTTTGGTTTGACACAGCTCAACGTTCGCACCTTTGAATCTTGTGGACAATTATTGTTTCACCGAATGAGCAATCACATCTCACATCACACTGCTGAGACAGTTTTCGTTTTGTTGCCTTTCAAGCTTAAGCAAAGCAAACTTTTCTGTCGTATAGAAGTTAAAACACCCAAAAAGATACTGTAGTTTACAGTTTGATTTACAGTGTTTTCAGTCATCTGCAAGAACCAGGCACACGGAGTAGACTTGACACCTTCAACTAGAAGAGAGGAAGGGTAGGCCCTGGGGGGGGGGACTATATATATATATATATATTGCACAAGCTCTGAACCGACCTTTTACCAGCGCCTTGCCAGGATATCTTAATTTGTCCCTTGGCTGTCTGAACAACAAGCACCTGGAAGGGTCCCTAATTTTGAAGGAAACTGCGCATACTTGGGTCAGTGGGGGGTTCTTAAAGTGGTGTGGTGGACCCCTCCTTTCGGCATTTGATGTTACATCAGAAGGAAACAATCCTTGAACACCCGCACGTGCTACGGTCAAATCCCGTTTGTGGGCCATGGTCATGGTTCCCTTAGCAACCCATCACAATGGTTGTCCAAATGCCTTCAAAAAGGTTGCAGCGTCAACGACGCCATTTGGGATTGGTAGGGCTGGTTGCGGACCTCCTAGTATGGGTTCTACCCCATTGAGGGAACTACAACCATGACCCAATTTTTCGGAGCTTGTCTATGGCACACATGCATATCTGTGAACATAAAAGGGCCCCAAGAATGGCGGTGTTCCTTTTTGGTTTCCTGTCAACCGGTTAAAACCGGCCCAACACGAGATTCTCAAAACAACTCCCCCGTAAGTTCGTTTTTTTTGTGAAGGAACCCTTTTGGGGCTGGCTGCAAGCCAAGAGGAAAACCTCGATGGTCTTTTTTGGAGGGGGTCTCCTATTCTTGGGTGTTCAACCAACTTAGCAAATAGGTTATAACCATTATTATAAGGAGACTAACCCCAAGTTACCCCACTTATAACCATGGTTATGACCTACTTACTAACTTCGCCGAACACCCAAGTTTGAAGACACCTCTAGAAAGTGTTCCGTGCTTTCGGCGGCGCCGCCTTTTTTGCAGAAGCCAGGCGGCCGACTGGCGAGCTGCCCGTGAGACGCCGCGGGAGTCGCGGCTGCCCCGCCCCCCTGCGGCTTGGATGTTTTGAACGCGGCGCCCACGGACCTGGGTCTTCTTCAAATCTTCCATTTGATTAAGAACATGTTTACTTGTTGGTTTTAAAGGGAACTTATCAGTACCTGGAGTCATAGACGCGGTACAGAATGAAGGCAACGCCTGACCCATGAGGCACCCATTGCGTTGTCTGGGTTCTTGCTCACATCGGTTTAAGCCCACTAGTGCCCACATTGAGGATGAATCACATGAATGGTTTTAGATAAGCAATGAGCCATCACCCACAACAAACCATTGGGTTATCTTCCAGATTGATGCACCTCCTATGTTTGAGTCATCCTCGAGGCGAACTTTCCAGGTGCATTCATGATGGGCGCTGGAATATTCATGTTGTTTGGGTTGACTGCCGTTGATTATGGCGCCAGCCGTCCCGATGCACTATGCCACTTAATTTCTGGAATTGACATCCACTTGCGTTGTGTTTGTGCTTGTACATTCGTAGATGTCCTTTTGCAGATGGCTTCTACTTATTCAGCATGCCATGTATTTCAACAGGACACCTAGCAACACACCTAGCCTTCTTCCAAGGCATCTCGCCCTCGTCTTCAAGAGGACCGCGCCCATGGATGCGGCTTATTGTACCAAGCCAAAGTGAACTATGGTGTTTCATCTTTTTCTTGGGGGGGGGTTGCTCCATGTTGAGACACACCCCTATCACCCTTTTCTTCATTTTCGACACAGTGCAAGTAACAGCACTCTCCAGCGACTGCGTCGGCGCTAGAATGCCCTGCCCCGCCACACACAAAGAATAAAAACACCCTGTGACAAGCGGGGGGGCTTTTCTCACCAAAACCGACCCTTGCCCCTTCTGGACCTGGCTTTGATCCATTTTTGTTGAGGTTCCAAAAAGTTGCCCTTTTTCTATTGGGTCTTTTGGGGAATTCATGTTGGGGACGACAAGCCATTCATGGACCCCTTTAAAGACACGTGTTGCTGGAGGCGTCTCTCCACCCCTTGTTCAAAGAAATCTCTTGCGGGAGCGTATCTAGGACGAAGTCCATTTTGCACCACCTAAGCCAGCCTGGTTTCGGATGATGCTCCTTTAAATTCCAACAAACGTTCTGGTTTCCACCATGATTTCATTTCGGGGCGCGAACGGCTTTGTCCATTAAAAAGAAAGGGGGGCTCCCGGCAACCCCATGGCAGGTCTCATGTTACGCTCTTTCGAAACATGGAACTGGGTCCCATGAGTACCACTCACTCCCTGAGTTCCTGGACTTTGAACTTTTGGCATGACCATTTTAGTGGGGGAAAAAAGTTCAAGCCTTTTTTGGCCAGTCCACTTAAGTGAGACCATCCTCACGGCCGCAATCCACAGGGCTGATTAGGGACCGCCTAGCCAACAGAGGCAACTCCGCAACAGCTTCCCTAATGGAGAGAGGGTAGGGCAACTCCGTAGTGGATCCCCGAATGAAATACAGCAATCGGAAAGCTGTTCTGGGCACTTTTAAACCAACTAGCCCATGGGAGGTTCAGACAAAAAATACGCGAGGGAGTAGTTGAGTACCGTGATGTGTTCGTCGCAAGGAGCCATCTCGCCCGCTGGAGACGACTCAGGACAGATCTTGGCGGCCCCGTTTGCCCCGTCAACTTTCGGGGTATCAACGTGTGTTCATTATTCTAGGGGAAGCTTCCATATTCATTCTTTCCAGGGATCCGAATCTTTTAAGGAAACCCAGGGGAAACAGCCGGCTTTTGAAAAGAATGATGGTTGAAAAGAACAACCCCTAGAAACATTTGAACAGTTTTTTTCGGGTCATCAAAGTTTGCAAGGTTGGGGGTGTTTTCGTATTGTATCCCTTTAACCTACCACGTGGGGGTGATGGTACAATAATTCGGCCAGTTCACCACGTCCCACGTCAAGCGTCTGATATTCAAGAGAGACCCCCCTCATATTCTAACTCCCTGAGCTGGACTTTGAACTTTTGGGAAAGACCTTCGTGGCAAACAAAAAGTTAGGATGCGCTCAGACTATCCACTCAGGAAGTGAGTGTTCTAGGGTGACCCCTTTCCTTTCAGCTCAACATGACGTGTTTGCCGTTACTTCCCGACTCAAAAGGGACCCCACATGGCTCAAAAGGGAGCCCCCGCAAAAGGGAGACCCCTCAAAAGGAGGCTTTTACGGGTTCCATGTAAATCCGTGAATTAAAGTTGCAGTGGCAACTGGTAGCCATTACGGTCCACAGTCCACAGGACAAGTCTTCGAGGGCGTATCATTCTAGTGTTGCCATGAAAGAGTTCCCTATAGTGTTCCTGTTGACCCCAGGTTAATCGGGCTGGTTCCCTTTTAGTGGAATTCGTCACTTTTAGCAGGGGTTTATTAATCCGGGGTCAAGATTATCTCCCCCGCCGGTCGTTCAAAACATCACTTTTCGGGTTTAAGGCGACTTTCCTTTATGCAGCGTGGGGGTGGAATTCTCGAAAGGTGTCACTGGGGCCCTTGGAATGCCGTTCTTCCAAAGCGACCCCTCATTTTGTTGTTTGGTTTTGGACGTAGGCTATGGGTGAATGATTTGGCCTCGAGCCGAGGGAGGATCTGAACAAAAAACTGTTCTTTGGAATAGACATAGTCCTTAGGGCAAACCCTGATCGAGTTTTCCTCGGGTGATCAAACTTCAAAGGGCACATTTACCCTTCCTCCAATCAAGCTGACCATCTTGAATTTTAGGACGACTTTCCTTTGGGGGTTTTGGGGTAAAGGGAGCAGGTCCAAGATACTAGCAAAAGTTGCTCCAGAGATGGGGGTCTATGCTGTGCTGGTTTGGTGGGTGCCGGACACGCCGAACAGGGACCGTGCCAGCTGCTTGCAACATTGGCAAGATACGTATGGTTTTGCCCCCGATGACCCGCTTCCACGATTTTTGGAAAGAGGGTAAGGACGCCTCGGGCGAGTTGCCTTTGGTCAAATCAACCTCCCCTCGCTGCTGCTTGTCCGCAGGAGCGCGAGCCTTTGCGCAGGCGCGGGGAGCAACGGTGAACTCTTTGTTGTCATCTCTGCATTTTGAGACCAAACCTGCAGCCATTGTGAGCCCACCTGACTGGGGTTGGGTGCGGCGGTCTTTTGATCCTGCGGGGAGTTGACACAACTTGCACGCATTCACATCAACGAGGTACGTATTGAGAATCTTAGTATGTCTCAAAACCGGAGGTGGGGGGAGAACCTCTTGACGTGTCCAGGGGTGCCAAGCAAAAAATCAGAGCTCTTATGAGCCCTGGTGAAAACACTTGCTTACTTGGGGGTTGTAGGGTTAGTTGTCGACATTTTTTCGGGGAAGACAACTGCAAAAAAGGGACAGGGGCCGCCAGAAAGTTGCAACTTGCACAGGGGTAATCCAGTGAACTCTGTAAGGTTCGTTGGAGTAGAATCAACAAAAAGTCCAAGCTTCACAAGCCCTTTGCCATCTCTACTCCAACACCTACTCCAAAACCACCCAACATTGAATAGGGCAAGTTTTTGCGGCATTTTAGGGAGTCGGCTGTTTTCACCCTCCCCCGGCCACAGCCCCCTTTTGGGGCGACGAGTCCGTCGCTGGTCCGTCGCTGGTCGCTTCGCCTCTCGTCCGAGGCCGGATGGGCAGCACAGTGCCCGGCGAATCCCGGCGACGCCTTCCAGCAGCAGCCTCGCGACGAGTACCAGGAGAACTCCCAGGCGAGAGGTGTTTTTTTGTGTTTTCCGGTTTTTTGTTGTCCCCCGTTCTTTATTGTTTCTTCGGCGAGATGCTGTTGTTTGTTTTTGCTCGCTTCCGACTGTCAGGCGCCGCTTTGGTGGTTTGGATTGGTTTGGAATTGGATTTGAACCCCAGCCTTTGAAGCCAAATGGGCCATTTTGGTTTCCCCTAACCTCCAAACCAGCTAACCACACCGCCAATTTGGGAATAAGGTGATGGGTTCGTCTCATCAGCATCACCCAACTTGGGTGGGGCCTCTTTGGTTTTCCTTTTCTTGGCCACTCAACAAGAGGTTCAATTTGGAAACAAGCCTTTCGAAGGGGCTCCGATTCCGAGAACTCGGTTCGCTCTTTCCGTCTGCGATCTGCTACTTTCAATAATACAAAGTGGCCTCCCCAAGGCAATGCAACATGTGGCAGCCCTGTCTGCGAGTAAACCAGAGTTTAGGAACCTTCATCACCATTTTGGTTGCCTGCGATTGAAGACTGGAGGAAACGGAAGGGGGATTGGATCAGGATTGCCAAGAACCGAAGCCCAGGGTTTCCCCTTGTTGGGTTCCCGTGTTTAGTGGCCCCGAAAGGTCAACAAATCATCTTGCTGGTTCTCAGGGAATGAGAAATGGAATGACCCCTACAAACCATCCGCTATTCATATAAGGTACTATGAGGGGATTCCTTAGGTTCATTCCCAACACGCAGACTCGGTCTTTCCCTACCAATCGCACCAGCGAGTTACTTCTGCGGTCCGCTCGTCCGAGAAAAGATGGCCAAACCCGGGCAGGAAAAGTTGTTGTCGTTTGTGTTGCCTTGGCTTCGAAGACCTTCCAACCATCCCTGGGTGCTCATGCGCCAAGTTAATACGTGGGGATCGCTTTTGGCCCGGGTTTTCACCCCCTTAGAACATGAGAAAACCCCACATTCACCGGGAGACTTACAAGTGGGGTGCAACGATTGTAACGTGGTATAATCGCCGCTAGAAAGTTGCTTGCTTGCGAGCAAACTTTTGCTGTTACAACTTACTAACTTGGCTTTTGCTTGTGCCTCAAAACAGGGGGCTCCCAAGACATGGTGTTTGAGTTGCTTTGGCTTGGGTTTCCCGCCACTGCAAAGAAGGTACCCTCGAAGCCTCACTTTCCCCAAAGCGAATGAACCTGACATGATTCGATCTTTTTTGGGTTTCCCCTTTGTTTTTGTTTTTGTGGGTCCAGTCACGGTGGCTTCCAATCCTGCTGGCGCTCAGTAGGGAACAGGGTGGTGGGAATAAACCTGGGCCTTCTCTGGGAAAGCAGAGGAAAGGGATGGTTTTCCTTAGAGGCTCCCGATTGATTTCGGGCCTTCCAACAACCTGGTTTGGAGAGCCCTAACCACCTGGAGGGGTGTCTAATGGCGGGGTCGGGTCTTCCATTGAAAGCCGAAGCCAGGAGCCTCTGGGGGGTCAGCAACGATTTCGTCATTCCCCGGAAAGCATAGGAAAGCATAGGAAAGCATAGGGAACCATACAAAAGCACAGGGAACCATAGGAAACCATAGGGAACCATAGGGAAGCATAGGGAACCACAGGAAACCATAGGGAACCATAGGAAACTATAGGGAACCATAGGGAACCATAGGAAACCATAGGGAACCATAGGGAACCATAGGAAACCATAGGGAACCATAGGGAACCATAGGGAACCATAGGAAACCATAGGGAACCATAGGGAACCATAGGGAACCACAGGGAACCATAGGGAACCATAGGAAACCATAGGGAACCATAGGAAACCATAGGGAACCAGAGAGAACCATAGGGAACCATAGGAAACCATAGGGAACCATAGGGAACCATAGGAAACCATAGGGAACCATAGGAAACCATAGGGAACCATAGGGAACCATAGGGAACCATAGGGAATCACAGGGAACCATAGGGAACCATAGGAAACCACAGGGAACCAGAGGAAACCAGAGGGAACCATAGGAAACCAGAGGGAACCATAGGGAACCATAAGAAACCATAGGGAAGCATAGGAAACCATAGGGAACCATAGGGAACCATAGGGAACCACAGGGAACCATAGGGAACCATAGGAAACCATAGGGAACCATAGGGAACCATAGGGAACCATAGGAAACCATAGGGTACCATAGGGAACCATAAGAAACCATAGGGAAGCATAGGAAACCATAGGGAACCATAGGAAACTGGTTTTTCTTAGGGTCAGCCACCGGATTTTCTCATTCCCCGATCGAAGCAGCCCAGTGGATTCGGAGGCAGCCCGCGTCCAGACCTACCAGTCCCAGGTACAGGCGCAGAGCTGAAAGAATTTGGGCGAGAGAGTTCTAGGGGTAACTTCCATTTCCATTGTTCTCAGGGATCCTTTCTAGAAAACCACCAAAAACCCTTGGGAAATGGCTGGTGGTTGAAAAGAACGAGGGCTAAACATAATGGGGAATCAACAAGTACAAGAGTGTCCCCGGCCCCATTAGACACCCTTTCAGGTGGTTGGCAGTTCCGGTCACCAGCGAATGGTTTTCAACATAGGCTGGTTTTTTGGTGGATGGGTTTCCACTTAACCCGACCCACTAAAAGTTTTTGACTTTGAGCAGGGGATCTGAGGAGCGCCCAGGTTTGGTGAAAAAGGAGACTTGTCAAGATGAGGTACCAGGGACCCTGTGGGTGCATGTTCATCCTGGGGAGGGTTTTATGCCATGAACAAGGGGGGAGGGAGTGAACACATGTTTTTTTTGGAGGGTTAATTCTTCAGGATACGATCGGTTCTCTTTGGGAGGGGGAGGTCATGGAGATCGTTACGTAGATCACAGATTTTTCCCCTTACGCAGAGGGTCTTTCGGTACCACATATCTCTCTTTTTTTTTTATATATGTATGTATATATATATATACACATTATATATTTATACTTATGTGCGGTTTGTTTCTTTCTCCGGGATCTGTTGCCGAATCCCCGGTTTCGAGCAAACCCTCCGGAAACATCTGGGACCCGTATCGTTTGGGACCCTTTGGGTTGCCGTGAAAGCAGGTGAGGTGGTGAAGGTTGGGTCAAAGGCATCTTCAGACCTGGAACGGGTTCCAATGGGTTCGATCGCTTCTCAAAGGAGAATGTGTGTAGCCTCCTAGAAAAGATATAGAATCCATTTAGGGTCACCACGATATGCATGTGTGTGTGTGCGCGTGCGTGCGTGTGTGCTTTTGTTCGAGGGTGCCCGTTTTGGCGTTGGTTTGAAACAACTCAAATGGAACCAAAGGTGTTGGTGCGGGAGGGGCCCTGCATGGTTTTTGTTTTCAAATCGGGACTCGGACCCCTCAAACCGTGGCTTCTGCTTAGCTTCGTGCACACCAAGGTACCCTCAACAGATACGCAAACCCACATTGGGCTCCTGGAGTCAGAAGCATTGTCCAAAAAGGGCTACTTTCACATCCGTGTGGGTGGGGTGGGGGGTAGTCTGTTTGTTTTTGAGGGAACCTTTGGTTGGGCTTGTTCTCAAGCGAAACCAACAATATTCTTGGGGTCCACCGCTTTCACACATTCCCATAGTGTGGTTGTTTGATGACCCAATGCACCTGCTGTCCCTTTCCCCGGAGGTTCCAAAGTACGTACCCCATAGTTTTCTGTTTGGGTTTGGTAAAAACGAGGATTCGTCAACTACAGATCCCTCAAATCCACAAATATGAGGTACCAAGGGACCCTTTGGGAAAGTCAAGTCTCTTCTTCTCTTTTTTTGCGAGCTTGTTGCAAGTAGGGGCCAGTAACAAATCCTTCAAGCTGGCAGGATTGACTGCAACCTGCTTGATCAACCAGAGGTCCCTTCCAAATGAGACCAGCATTAGCATGTTTAGACACGTGCCTGCACGGACGTGGCAAAAATATATACTCCCTTTTGCAGGGGTGCCAGTTTGGAAAGGAGGGTGCAGGGAAAGAATGAGAAAGTTACCCCTGGACGGTTAGCCTTGGGCATTTTGGCTACTTAGCAGGTCTTAACCATAGTTGGGGGACAAACTTGAGTTGCCAACTGCTTACTGTGGTTATAACCTACCTAGAGTCTCCATGACCTTTTAACCATGGGGTCATTACCCTAAATAATGGGGGTCATGGACCTATTCTTAAAGGGTCAGAAGGAGACTCCGGGTATTCAATGCGGTTGAACCTCCAGTACCAGACTCAGACCCCTCGGCGGAAAACTGCTTCCGTAGGATGAACGACGTGCTCTACAGCCAGTTCTCGCCTACGCGGCATCCGGAGGAGGCAGGATGAGACGGGAATCGCCACTGCCAGGGGTCAATGACCCCATTGTTTTGGGGTGATGAGCCACCATCTCTTAAGGGTCAGAAGGAGACTCCAGGTGGTTTGTTTTTCCCCAACAAGAAACCACAGGAGGGTCTCCTTTTTGTTGGGAATCGGACCCGGTTTTCACTTACAGCCAAGCCCACAAGGGGGGTACCATGAAAATGAGAAACCCAAAAAGGGATGGATGCTCCCCAACCAACATGGAGCCCCCCCAACAGTGAAGGGGTCCCCGACCTCTAGAGGTCCCAGAAAGGCTTAAACAATTACATTTGTCCTAGATCATGGCTGGTGTAGTACCCCACAGTGCCATCCTACTCGGGTGTTCGGCCAAATCAAGAAATGTTCTTGGCAACCTGGGGAAGAACCCACTTCTCAGCCCCCCGAAGTGCAAGCCTTGTTACTAGCAGTTTATAAGTGACGATCCCCACTTACTAACCTGGCGAACCGAAGATCCAAGTACTCTATCCCAGAGGGCCTCTAGGTACCTCCTGAGGATCGCTTTTGGGGGTAAAAGGGGGTCGTTCAGTACCTCCTTACAAGATACCAATAACAACCCTCTAGGGGTCTGAGAAAACCAACAACGCTCTGCTTTGGTTTCTCAAGTAGGTTTTTTCCCTCCATGGCCGCAAACCTTTCCGAGTCGACTCTGATTCAGGCGGCCTGGGCCGCGTTCTCAGAGCGGAAGTTGGCATCCCGCATGTCGTGCGTGGATGGTTGCGAAATCTATTCCGATCTCTGGAACGACGTGCGATTCCCCCTTTTAAATAGCGACAAACAATGGATGGTTTGATAGGTGGTGCGAGGATTTGAGATTTGTCCATCCACCGGTGAGTGTTCGTTTTAGGTGAGGTTGGTTCGAAATAAATGGGTTCCACTGGTTTAGATTGGTTTTTTAGACCACCATTTACCAGGGCCGTCTAAGCACCTATGCTTCAGGGTCTTTGCCCTCTTGTGGGCTCCGGTTTGGAGCGGTGGTTGCTGTTTGGGATGCTACCTAGGGCGAGGCAGGAGTTTCGCTTGACAATCAGCTATCACAAAGAAGAATGGCTGGTTTTTTTCCAATGGCCACTGGAGGTTGTCGTCATAGAACTTTACTTGGATGTTCAACTAACGTAAGAAGTAGGTTATGACCATGGTTAGGAGCGGGGTTGTCCGCTGATCACCATGGTTATAGCCTACCAAGTGGTTTAATCACCCAAGCACAAAGGGGTCCCTCAAATGGATATTGCGGTTCCGGCTTCTTTTTCACAAGAGTACACCAAGGTGAAGCTATGGGAAAGTAGGTGATGGCCCGGTGTAAGAGGTGTGTCTGTGCAAGCAACTTGCATTTTACTTTCCGCAGTATTCCCGACGTTTCATCCCCACAGGGGCCAAGTACTCACATTTACGGTTTTGGGTTTCTTTACGGGATTTGACCAGTAACTTACAGATTCCGTTTTTGTCTGTTGTTAATGCAATTCTGAGATACTAGAATCCTTGGATCTCCGGTGCTGTTTTACGTGCAAGGCTGGCTACATATGGGTGTTTCTCAAAATCGGGATCCCTCAATGGTGGGTTTTCGTTTGGTTTCCCTGTAGCTGCCAACAGGGGTTCTTGAGAAGCTCCCATATGAAACAACATAGTCATGTCTTTTCCGGCGTACCCCAATTGGTTGTCAGGGTGGCTCCTTTGCCCAGATGACCAAACCTCTAAGTGGTAGAGGTTGGGTAAACTTTGGTTTCTCGAGAAAACAATGAAGAACACTTTCCTCATTTCCTGAGCTTCTGAATTTTAGTAGCTCTTTGGAGCTGGACTATTTTGGCGGCAACTAAGAAGTTCAGACTTTTCTCGAGCCAATCCACTCAGCAATTGAGTTGCTGTTGGTTTCACAGGGACATGGTCACGGCGGTTTTTTTTGTTGACACCTTTAGGACATGGACAAACTCAAACACTTTGTGTTTTATAAACTCCATTCGCGGTATGCTTGTTTGCTCCTTGCTTTGATCAAAGCAACACATTTGACCATTTGATGTTTTCCCTCCAGCCCGAAACTGGATAGTGCAAGTCCCTATCCCCCCTTAGCTGATGAAATCAACAGGTTCCTGAAGGTCCTCAGCAGGATTGATCAGCCGCACATCAGAGGGAAGCTCAATCCGGATTCTCTGGAGCCTTCTTGGAGCACACTTCTGGGGTTCCCTTTTTGTTGGGTGTTCCTCAGAGCTGGCTCGGAGGTTCCTCTTGTTCCCGGCGAAAGCCAGGGGAGGTGAAAACCTGGGGCTTGGTCATCTTTCAAGAAATGGCAAGCTGCCTTGGCGGGCCATTGAGGTCCAAGTACCAGGGAGTAAACCATTACGTTGAGTGTGGGGTACTCCAAAACGAACCGTGACATGGTCATTAGATACGATGCGTAGTTAAGTTGAGCCACGCAAAAAAGAAAGAGAAGCAAGAACTTCGGAGTGTTTTGGTTAGAAGGGGCCACTCCATTGACGCTGCATGGACCCGGGATAAGTTGACAAGCCCGGCGAGCGTCAGCGAAGCGGCGAATCCGATTGAGGCGCAGCGATCTCCCATGAGGACAGGGGCCATTTGAATTGGCAAACATATGGCTGTGGGTCAAATCCAATGGTACCATTTTGGGGTAGGTCCACCACCCATTTTAGTCTATTCTAGTGGGGATTGGGATGTTCACTGGGGGTACGGGATTTTGACGCACAGCCATATTTCGGTGTACCTGGAGTGTCCTTCTGACCCTAAAAATGCTTGGTCACCCAAAATATTTCGGGGTAGTGACCAACCATTTTTAAAGGGTCATGGAGACTCCAGGTACATTTTTGTTGGCAGAGTTCTTTATCATTTTGGTCACGAGTCAACTGGGCAGGTCAAGGTGTGCGGTTTGGGGAGTGGGTGGTTTTTTTCTCTGGGTGCGAGATACACCAAGGTAGAATTATGGCACAATTTCGTTCAAGCAGGTAAGTAAGGCGATGACTAAACCAACATGCGGACACCGTGTCATGTATTCTGCAGCAGCTGTACTGGGTGACTGCTACTAGTTTGGCCTCGGACGTTGTGGTAGACATCATGGAAAGCTTAGCTCGGAGTAGCACATGGACTACGTCAAGTAAGCCGGCGTTATGCCAAACCCAGAGGGGTGTTGGGTTGGTCCAGGCAAAAGTCTGAGGTACCAATGGACCCTGTGGGCAGGGTACATGCCAAAGGAGTCCAAGGGTTTTTGTATTACAGCACATTCCCTGATAAAACCGTGCTATTTTGAACCATTCTGGGTCATGTCCCAATGGTGTAATCCTAGGGTGTAATACAAAAACCCTCAGATTTGTCTAGTCCATCTTGAGAGGCCAGGATTAGATCAGCCTCCGACCTAAACACTGACGGGGTTTGATGTATTCCTTTTGGGATGGTTGGAATATCACCTGGGGTCGATTTGGCAGTGGCTCAAAGTTAAAGAGCTAGGGGTACGAAGGTCTTGGTCCATGTTTCCCACTTACCAGGGCAACCCATTTTGGAATTCCGTTGTTTTGAGCCATACCCAATTGAATTGAGCTTTCCCGAAGATGCCACAGCAGCCAATCTGCTGGCCTGGAACATCCTCGGGAAGCGGTTGAAGGAGGTCACCGCGTTCTGCAGGCCGAAGAGCTGTGGGTAAGCAGGGCTCCTTACAAGAAATTCATTTTGCAACCATTTGAAACATGACTTTTTCCACCAAAATAAAAGGACACCACCATTTACAAGGCAATGCTCAGGTGTATAATGTAAGGATCCCTGGTAACCCATAGTTTGCCACCCGCCGAGTAGGTGTTTTAGCAAACATCGTGGCAGATTCCATGGTGCTTGTCACTACTCCTGGCGCGAGCACTTTTTTTCATGGGCGATTCCACGAATGGCATTGGAGAACGAGGTGCGCCGTGAGTTGGCGTGGGCCGAACGTCCTGACGATTGGTTAGACCTGGACTTGCCAAAGGGTTGTAGTGCCCTTTTATCCTTTTTTGGGGGAGGGTTCCCCTACTAAATAAAATAGACTACCGACAAAAGGGGGCCCTTATTCGAACCTCTCTACTGGAGGACCCAGTGGCCATCCAAAAGCCACTCTGAATGAGTACCAAGTTTGAAGTCTTCGGGTTTTGAGTGTGAGCGGCTGAACAAATGCCAGCATTCCAAGTGCTTCCCACTGTACAGAAATATATATAACAGGTAAGAAAAGGAACACCTTGATGTAAGTTCTACAGTGCATTGAAACTGGAAGAACTGGGTTTTGCTTCTATGCCCTGATAAAGGGCTATAAAGCTTATATAGGTATACGAGCATCCATAGCTCCAAAACCCATACCTGAACATGCCCTTGCTTGCTTTGCCTACTTCCTGAGAAAACTTGGTTTTGCTTCTATACCTTAACAATCATATATATATATATACATATGCATATGTATATATATATATACATACACACATATGTATATACGTACATGCATCCGACTCAGGCCGCCGACATTACAGGCCTGCTTTATTATATGTGTCCCTTTGGATTTTTCCCATTGGAAGTTGTTTGTTGTTGTTTGTTCTTCTCTGGAATGATCCCATTGGACTTGTCCCGTTGGAAGTTTCCCTTTAAACTTTTCCCATACGAAGTGTCCCTTTGCATGTTGTCCTTCAATATGTTCTTTTGGGAATGTCCCATCGGAATTCATTCTCCCATGGGAAGTCTCGCTTTGGCAGTTTCTGTTTGGAATTGTCCCTTTGGAATTGTCCCTTTGGACTCTAGAATTTTCCCATTGGATGGTGTTCTCATTGGAAGTCTCCTTTTGAGTTTCCCCTCTGGAGTTGTCCCATTGTCCCATTCGAAATGTTACCTTTGATTCTTTTGGGAATGCGCCCATTAGACTTCGATCTTTGGAGTTTTATGACTTTCCCATAAGAATTATCCATTTGGAACATTGACAAATACTAATAGAGTGAAACCAGAAGAATGTTAATGGCTTACAAGCTGAACATATTAGTGGCTGAACGTGCTAACATATCCTTTGTTTAAATTATGAACATCTTAATGGCTTAAAAACTATGAACATCTTACTGGCTGGACAGATTAAAATATGAATGGCTGAACATCTGAACATCTTAATGGATCAAACCCTGAAGCAACTGAATGGCTTATACTCTTATGGCTTAACGTGTTAACATCTCAATGGCTTAGAACATTAGATTATTAGTGGCTTTAAGTGTTCAATCCTCAATGGCTTGAAACCTTCGAATCTCAATGGAGCAACAATTTACATATTAGTGTCTTAGCATGTTACAGTCTTAATGGCTTAAGGTCTTAACACCCCGATGGCACACATTAAATAAAAACAACAAACAACATGGCTTCAAGTCTTAGAGTCTTAAATGGCTCAATATTATTGAATCTGATTTTTCTTAAAGTCTAAAACAATCTTAGTGGATTAACAGCTAAACATTTTAGCGGCTGAACATCTTGGATGCCACAAGACACGAATAGGGACCCTTCATTTGACCCTCTTTGCTGGTGCTGCTGAGGATGCAAAAGCGGACCGCGATGGGAATCGGACACCCCAAGGTTTGTGCGAAACCTACGAAAAGGGAGCGTCTTGGCCATCCCCTCTTCAACGTCGGGGGAGGGGGAAGGGGAAAAGGAGAGTTTCTTTTGTCCAATACGTCGTCTGTTGGCGGATACATACACATACATATACATAGACATATACATATATGTATTTATATCTATACATGTATATATACATTATTTATATATATATATATATGCACATACACATACGCACACACACATCTATACACATACATACATACATACATACATACATACAAACAAACGCCCAAATGTACGTGCCTTTGCTCCTCGGAAGAACGCTGCTTTGGGCAGCTCAGGAGTGCGCTCGCCTCCCGGGGTCCGGTGGAATTGCCGGTGCCGAAGTGGCAAGGCGGTCTAGGCGGCGGTTGCGTTGGTGGCGCGGGTGGTGCGGTGGGTTTCGGGGTCCAAAGGGGCGGGTCTTGTTTTTTGGGAGTCAGTGTTCCTTTTTGTTGGGTCTGGTTTTGGGAGTTGGTGTTCCTTTTGGTGGGTCTGTTTCTTGGAGTCAGTGTTCCTTTTCTTGGTTTTTCGGGGATCTTGGCCTGAGAAGCATGCTGCGGGTATGGAGGCGCACTCATTGTTGTGCAGCGTCTTGAGGGGCGGCACCACTTGGTGCGCCAAAGCATGAGTCGCAGGCCCAACCCCTTGCTGGCTTGCGTCGGCACCACAACCCCGACGTGTGTATGGATGCTTTGAGGAGCAGTTGCAGAACCTCACGCAGCGCACGGGCGAGTGTCGCAGCCGTGGCGCTCGTGACGGCAACTGCTTAGATATTGTTTACGGCTCGAGGCTTGACAGCATGCGCCCCGACACAGATCCTTTATTCAAGGGGCTCTAAACTCTAAACTAGTCTCACAGATGGGTACCCGCGTCAGGTGCCATCGGCATATATGATGGCTGACTGCATGGTCATGCTGGATTCATACTTTTCTGGCGGCCTACCAGTCCCTTGCTGGCCGAGAAGGCAGCCGAGTGAAGAAATTGACGGTGCACTTTGCTACCTTGTGGAGAAGCGCCCAACCCTTTCAAGCCGAGGTCATGTCAGCACTGATGGCAGAGCCAATTTGGCGGCAATTGGCGGGGCTACCAGCAACGTGGAACACCCTAGGCTGGTGGCGTGGCCTACTGTAGCAATTGTGGCCTTTGGTGACACATCAATCCGGGCTGCGTCTGTCAGCGAAACCAAAAGGATATTCCTGGAGTCTCCATGACCCTTTGGAAATGGGTCAATGACCCCATTTTTTTAGGTAATGACCCCTTTTTTTCAAGGGTCATGGAGACTCCAGGTTGGAGTGTGGCTCGCCTGTTTTTGGGGCTTGGCACGCTATGGAGGCCCCCGAAAGGGATCCCGAAACAGAAGACTTGGTTCCAGAGGCCAATTGGGGGAGCTTCCATGATAGCCCGAGGGAGTGTATCCCCTTTTGGGTAGTTGCTTAAGGGTTAAGAGTCTGAAGAGGGAATCGGAAGGCGTTTTTTTTGAGGCTCGGTATCCTCTTATTTTTGGTTGGGTTTAGAGGGAAACCATGCTGGGGGGGGGGTCCGATTCCTTCTTTGGACACCCCTAAATGTTGGTGTCCTCTTGGGATTCGGGATGCCCAAGGGTTGGCACTTTTTGGGATACTTGATTGTTTTGGCACACATTCCGAACACCGTATATAGGTGAGTAACCTAATGATCCTGTCTGCTACCCACCTGGGACGGCACTAAAAGGATGGCTGTGAGCCATGTTTTCTGCAGAAAAGTACCTCCAAAAGCCCCAAGGACCTTCTGTTTTAATGGATATTTGTTGGAAAACCGATTGAATTTCCTAGGAAAGGGTCGACTCGACCTCATACACTAGACTGTATCTCAGAGTTCCTGTCCTGACTAGAAGAGAGGATAAAACTGTCAGTGTCTTGCTTTGTGGCTGAACGAAGCTCCCTTGCTATGATACCTACTTACATGCCTTCAACACCCAAGTAATGAAAGAATCCTTTTTAGATCTGGCTGGCAATTGATGGCACTGGTTTTAGTTTGTTTCTAAGTTTAAAGCAGTACTCCTATCAATCGATCCGCAACCAAAGGCTTGCCACCCAAAACAAAAACAGAAAGGACCATTGCGAAGGGCTGCCTAGGGACCCCAGTGCCCTTTTGCCCTTTTTTGGGGTGAGCGTTCTACCAAAATAGAGCACAGAAAAAGGGTACCAACTTATTCTAACCTCTCTACTGGAGGACCTAGTGTACGATATGGGCGCAACACCGATCGGAATGCACTGGGTTGGTTGGGTCCCGTCTCCAGGCGCGTCGGGCCGCAGCAAGAGCCCGCCTGGGAGCAGACTGCCCGGCTGGACGCGAGGCGGAGCTGCGTCCGAAGTGAAAGCGATTGAGAAAATCCTGGGCCAAAGGGCCTTGTTTGTTGTTGTTGTTTTTTCGTTTTTCAGGACACTCAGGAACCCCCCATGTGTTTTTTGCGTATTCAATCCCAAAAAGGGTACCCTGCCAATCAAGAGGCCCATGACAAACTGGTTGTGAATTTCTCATGATGCCCACCAAGGGTTCCCATATGTATAGTTGGATGTTCAGGCCAGGTTGGGAAGTGGTCTGGGATATAACCCACTGATGATTGGGTTAATCCCACTTAAGGAGGCTTATAAGTGCCTTACAACTAACTTGGCCGAACACCCAGGTACCCATTGGAGGGGGGTCAGCTTACTTTTTAGGGTTGGGTTCCCTTTAGTCCTCCATTTAGCTTGGACGCTGTAACTTTGGAGTTAGGAGGGGGGAAGGGATCAATTTGTTTGGTAGGCAGTCAATTTGCCAGTTGGCACCCCCTGAAAAGCCGGCAGAGGACAAGTCCCCACCTAAATGATGATGAACACGAAATCCTTGCTCCCTCTTCTTGGTCAGACAAGACAGCCTTGGGATGGTTTTTTACGAAATCAGGAGGCCCGCCATGGAAACCGGTTTTTGACGTAGGACGTGCGAGTTGCAAGCTCCCCGAGTTCGACTTTGGAACGTTTAGGTTTGGGACCCTCAGGATTTGTTTTGCCGATCCACGGAAGCGAGAGAAGCCTTGACCTTTTCTTGGTGTTGAAAGGGACATACCCTCCCATCAGCTAGCATGGAACCTGATTGAGGGATGCTGGAAGACCGTTCAAAGGGTTCCCAATGTTGGTTTCGTTTTGGGGTTGGTGTAACAGGACGCCAAGAAGAAAACCACCAATTGTGGGGTTCTCCAATTGTATCACCCCGTTGTAATTAAACACCCTAGGGCCCGAACGCCGTTGCCATGACCTGTGTGAAACTCTGAGCATCAGGCCCCAAAGACAAAGGGAGCAGAACATGGGCAGAATCAATCTACCATTTGCTTAGGACTATGTTTCATTTCTCCCTGGGTTTGAAGAGAATCTATCACCAGAACTATGATTTTCATTTTTGGGGGCGGACAAAAAAGCAAATGGAGGCAAACATTTCAAGCCACTTGATTTCTTTGCCTTATTTTTGGAGACACACACACACACACACCAAAAAACAGCGAAAATGGGAGCCCGGGGGCCCGGACGAAGTTGTTGGGGGTTGCCAGGCACGTGCCGCAGCTTGAGCCCCCCTGGCAGTCCATCCAGCCGGGGCCCTGGATCTTTTCGGTTTCGTTTGGCAGCTGAGTTTCCTTGGTGGCCCCCAGCCGTCCGGTTCCTTAGCCTTTTATGCTTTTAGGGTTTAGTGGCAGCTTCCGTTCAAACCACTAAAAGTAAAACTTTTAGCGGGGGATCTGAAGGCAGCCCACCGAACGCACCAAAAGTTGTCGACTTTTCGTCGGGGATCGAAGGGGAACTGCCCAGTTTTGACCTTTTGATTTCCTTTTTTTGGTCCTTTCCCAGACAATCCGTTTGTACGTACTACATTTCTATATAGATAGATATTTTTTAATGTATACATATATATATATATATATATATATATGTATGTACAGGCTGAATGTATGTGTCTAGATCTATGCCCTATATGACCCCCTGCCCAAAGAGTCCCTTGGTGCCCCACATTCACGGTTTTTGGTTTAGTTCTTTCTGGGATTCGTTAGTTTGCAGCTTCCGACCAAGTCCGCGTACATGTGAGGTAGCTTTTGGGACCCTTTCCCTGTGGATCCAGTTACCTGGTTAGGTAACCAAGGGCTTACCACCTGAGCCACTTGCTCAAAACCTGGGTAGATGAAGGTTAGTAAGGGACAATCCCAGCCATAAATAGTTGCGGATATTACATGGTTCTGGGTTCATCATTTTTGTACCAGGTTTTGATTATGACTCACCTGATATAAGAATCAAAAAGAACGTGCACTGGGTTTGGCTTTGACCTGTTGAGTCCCATGTGTAGTGGCCCCAGTCACGGTGACCACCGAGAAAGTTCATGCTCTGACAAGGGCAAGGCTTCGTTTCACACAGAATGTTCGCCAAGCGTCAAATTGTACCCAGAGGGTCCAGGTACGTGCTATATAATAATAGTAACAATAATAATAAGAATAATGATAATAATAATATGAATAATAATAAGCATAGCAACACAATAACAATAGTACTGTGTAGGGGTACCACATATATATATATATATGTATATCTGGACTGTCACCCTCAAGCTACCTAAAACAAAGGGGAACTTATCCCACAATTTTGTGGCGATATTCAATCTTTAAAGGTGTTTCGAGGGTCCAGGTATATAGTTGTGGGTTTGGTGAAAACCGGAATTCGACAATTATCGATTTGTTCTTATCCGCAATGAGGCCAGGGATCCTTTCGATGTTCCCTTTGTGTAAGGATTCATGTTTTTTTTTGAAATAATGCTGCACCCTGGGGGGCGAGTTGCATCATGTGAGAGTGCGCCAACACAAAAAAAAAACCCAAACTGGTGGTGTTGTGGGTGGTTTCCCTGCAACTTTCTCTGCAAAGCTTCCCATAAAGGGGCATTGGTCCTTGTTGTGCAAAAGATTGCAGGTCCCGAGACCCAGGGGAACCAATAGGGACGTGGCAAACCCCCTCCCGAGACGGGAAAGCACCGAGTTCTACTTCTTCATTTTCTCCATTCGTTGTATCTTGGCAAATTAAGATCCTGTGACTGTTTAAAATAACTGCTTTTTATCTACCCACCCGCTTGGGTGATCGATTTGCCAAGATAGTAAGTTGTCGGATACCTAGGTTATACCCCAAGTGGCCGCAACGTGGCAACGCGTATGCTAAGCTGTGGCGTTTCGTGGGTGTTTTTCCCATTGTGTTACGCCGATCCCGTGGCTCCACGAATCTCCGCGAATCGGTCGATTCCAGGCGCTTGTCGCCCCACACTGCTGGCCTCCAACGACTGCCTGCGTCGGCTCCGCTGGCGGCAGTCGGATGAGCACGCCGAGGCCGAGCGAGCGACTACTTTGGAGTGTTACAACGACCAGCTTACAGTTACGACTATAGTTGGTAACCAGGCGAAACCATGATGTAAACACATGCCTGGTGGCCTACTATAGTGGAAACTGCGAGGACCTACGGAGCCAAGTGGAGCAGGGTAAGCGGGCAAAACGAAGTCTCCTCACCCTTGCTGGACTGTACTTTGACCTCGTTCCTGTAAGGATTGTTGCAGAGCTTTAGACCAGCAGGATTCCGCGTCTCAAATTCTGGGCTCTTCGAAGTCAAACCTGGGCAAGTTGAGCGAAGAAGACGCTTCGGACTGAGCCACCTGACCTTTTGAACCAACACAAGCGAGACCCCTGACCCCAAAGTGGGCCTTTTTTGGACATACCCTTGTTTGAGTTTTGAATGAACTGGTGTTTGCACCCCTCCATACTAGTGCTTGGACTAGATCTTTATGTGGAGCTTCCTCCATGAGCAAAGAACCCAAAGAAGCATTTGGGTGGGTCTGTTTTAAGGGCACCCCCTTTGGTGGCTTTGAAGGGAAACCAACACAACATTCACCACTCTGGGATGTGGGATGTCCAACCTTAAGACACACATTTGCAGGCTCCATTGTCAGTCAGTTGCGAGGATCAAGTCTCCGGATTGACGACCCCTTTGAGTCACTTTGAGCAGGGCTGTAGGGTTAAAGTACCTGAAGGAGCTGTTGGAACCTGTGAAATAAGTTAATCAGTGACCTGCAGAAAGTGAGGTGAGCAACTTGCTTTCCCAACAAATCCCTCGGTACCTCATGTTATGTCAGATCTGCGGATTTGAGGAATCTGCGATAGGCAGATCCCCTTGAACTAAACCCAGAGCTAGACTAAATATGCAGTACTGTTTGGGACCCTTTGGGTTCGGCTGATGGTATTTCTAGAGTGGATTATCTTCAGCTTGCGGCATCTTGCAGCAAGAGCAGGAAAGCAAGGTGAAAAACCAGAGAGGCCATGTGGGTGTGTGTTTCCATTTGCTGTTGCTTTACTGTCGCAAGAGTAGGCGAGGTGCAAAACCATAGAGGCCATGTGGGCGTGTTTTCCATCTGCCGTTCCTTTTCTGGGGGTCTGCTTCAAAACTGAAGCAGAATCAGAGCGTATCTGGCATATCTCATTGTTGTGCACCTGGACCCTTACAATTCCCGGCAGCGCCGTGCCAGGACCAGATCACCAAGATCCTGTCCTACGAGCAGAAGCTGACCCGCCAATGGACCGCCTCCGAGCTGCGGCCCCAAAGGAGGGACCAGAAACCGAGCGTGAAAAGTGGATGTTTGCCAAAAAATAGTTACTCAGTGGTTCCCAGCCATCCCCTGAGCTTTTTAGTTTTTCAGTGTTTAGCGGGAATTTCCATTTAACCTGCTAAAAGTCAAACTTTTAGCGGGGGCTCCGAGGGCAGCCAGGTGCACCTGGAGTCTCCTTCCGACCCGAAATAAAAATGGGTCCATGACCAACCATTCTTTGGGGTCAGAAGGAAACTCCAGGCTGATGTTGGCCAAATGAATTAGCGCAGCTTTCGCCGAATGGGAGTGGCTGAAACATGTACAGCTTGTGGTGACATCCGCCTCGTTTTTTTGTGCAGGGCAGAACTGGGTGTACACCGCTTGTGATAATTTGCCCATATTTTTCCGGTTTTGGGTTTGGTGAACGGTTTGTCAACAGATTCCGAACAAATCCGCAAACTATATGAGGTACCTTGAGTGTGTTTCCGATTTGACTTTGCCATGTTACCCCAAGGACACGCTCGCTTCACGTGTTTCTGTTCTCAGTTGCCCAAATCGAATCGACTTGGTTTCCCCTTGGGTCATTTTTTAGCGGCCCCAGTCACGGTGATCACCTTCTATGTCCAGCTCCGTGCGTTGGGCAAGCGAGTACCTGGAGTCTCCTTCTGACCCTTAACAAATGGTTGGTCATTACCCAAAATAATGGTTGGTCATTGACCCATTTTTAAAGGGTCGTGGAGACTCCAGGTAATCTCAACTTCGGAATGCGGAGACCGGACAAATTTTGGGGCAGTGTGTCCAGCTACGTACCACGAGAGTAGGTGACCAGGGGAAAACCTCATGTAAAACCTGGAGGTAGCCATACCTGTTACCTGCTATAGTGGAAACTGGAAGCACTGGGAAGGGCATGATCTATTTTAGGGGTCACTTGACTTGCTGGTGCTCGATAGCTAGGGAATGACAACGAGTCCGGGTGTTGAGAATGAACCGGTTTTGGGGATTCTCAAATAAAGGAAACCACCAATTGGATGGTGTATGGGGGTCATTCCCTCATTCCCTGCTGATCACCAGCGAGTTGAGGGTCCTCCGGATTCCGAACATTAAGCAGGAGGCGTCTTTGGCCGTTCAACCCTGATAGGTTTTCGGAGCACGCCTCGAACACATTCGGGTCAAGTGAAAAGCAAGTCCCAGCAGCGAAGATTCTTTTGGCGTTGGCTGCATTCTATGTCAAACCAGGAACTTAGGCAGCAACTTGTTTCTCAGTTGGGAATTTGTTGAGAGGTTCCGGGAATGAATCTGTTGAATCTCTTTGAGCACCACAAGGGATGGTTCATACAAGTCACTCCCAACAGTGTGCTGAGAACCGCAATCTAAGGACTCGCAAAGAACCTTTCCGGGGGGGGGACTTTCTCCCTCAAGGGAGTTTCGCACGGTAGGAACTTGAGCACAACTAATTTTGGTTTTGAAGGAGTTTAGGCAAACCCTGCGTTTTGGGGTTGAACACCCCATAGTAAAAGTTTCACATTGTGAGTTGCTTGCCCTTTCCCAGAGGCTTCCGCTAGCTGGCTCCGCCCAGGTTCCGCGTCATCCGCGAGGAGTTACGCAGCCCCATCTACCGAGACGCCGCGAAGCCCGGGCCCAGCGTTGCTTGCGTTGCGGGCGGGTCATCTGCCTACTGTTGTGTTCAAGCTAGTAAGTAGATTTTAACCCTGGTGACAAGAGGAGTAGTTACAGTTGCCCCCCTTACAATCATGTTTACAACCTACTCACTGAGTTGGCTGGACATCCAAGTAATCTGCTTAGCTTATGGCAGGCTCACCTGCCTAAGGCTTTTGACACCCCCAATGCAGATTCCCGGGCCCCCCAACAAAGACCCCCGACCCCTCAACGCGAAGACCCAACAGCAATCGGCATCCTTAGGGTGAGGAGTAAATGAGCTCACCAGATGTAGGTCCTTTGCTTAGATCCCTGACTGCATTGCCGCCCCCCACTCTGCCATGCTTTTCCAGCTAATCACTTAGCAGGGCCGTGGTTCGGGTTCTGATTTGGGGGAACAAGGGCGAACAAGGGCGAGGGGGACTAGGATGATTATCCAGATTCTATGACACAACATTTTTTTGTTTCTGAACATCTCCATCAGCCTTATGTCTAGAGGCCGAATCGGGGAACACTAGCACAACATGGAGGGGTCGGACCCGGTTCTGAGGGCCGTGAATGGAGTGGCTTGGGAGTTTCTGCAAGCAAAAGGCGGTAGCCAAACTCAAAGGGCACTTGCCCTTACACCCATCCGCTTTTTTTAGGATATGATGTCGACATATGTCGACCCTTTACTAGAAACATTGGTTATTACTGGGAAAACCTGGTTTTCCAAACAGAACGCTCTGATTGCTGGGAACGATGTTCATACTTCCCTTGATCGGTCCAATTGATAGCTTGTTCCCAGTGATTCCTCGCCTGCAAGCGTGAACAACTTGTAGTCGCCCTCGCTGATCACTTCCACTGTATATATATATATATATAAGAGCCTGCTCAACGGTGGAAGCGATGCTCCAACCAGTGAGGTGGTGAGATGATCCTGTTTGACTCGCCGAGATAGATGACCGAAGCTGATGGCACATTCGATTTCGTTGAGGAGGACAGCGAACAATGAGGAGTGGCTAGACTTTTCTCATACCTGGCTTCGGCGCAGCTAGCCGCATATTGTGTGCTCGACACCTCGATTGATGGGTATTTGGAGTAGGGGGGTATTTTCCCCTTTCAGGGATTCCTCTTTTCATGTGCGCCATGTTTTTTGCCCCGGGCATCGAAATCATCAAGTCCCAGCCTGTCGAAGCTTGCAACCCTGAGCCTGGTGTGCAGTTTCCAAAACGAAAGTCAGGGAAGAGTGGGTGTTTTTTTTACTCCTTTTGGGATTGGGTGAAGGGCGATGAAAGGGAAACCACGCATTTTCAGGATTCCCCTATTTTGATACAAACCATATTTGGCAATGAATATAGACAGGGAATCACCTCAAAAGTGGTTGGTGAACGTTAATCACCCACCTAAATGATGTCCACATGGTGTTTTAACACAGACACATTCGGGTCCCAACGGCACTTGGGTGTTCAAGCTAGATTATTTCATGGTTATAAGGTACTAAGCCCAGTTACCCCACTTATGACCATGATTCTACCCTGCTCCAAGGCTCTTGACTCCTTCCAACGCAGACCCCCGGCCCCAATGAAGAGCCCCCACCTCTCAGGGACCCTTGAAAACAACCAATGCGACCCAAAGACCATCAGGAGCCTTAAGTTGGTTATAAGGCCCAGCTACCTTACTTATGACCAAAGCCAGCGGAAACCGCGAAAAGAAACCGGTAACGCCGAAACAAATGGCAGCAACACCGAACAGATTAGCAGTAACAGACAAGACTGGTAACACACAAGACGGGTAACACACAAGACGGGTAACACACAAGACTGGTAACACACAACAGCTTCCCCAGAGCTCCAGAAGCACCTTTCGACCCATTTTTTACCCCAAAACGCATGGCACGTCCCATCCTCCTCAAACGCTTCGTTCGGAGGGGCCCTTCCACTTTGGCACGGAGGGTGAGATCCCCACCAAGGCAGGCCGTGAGGTGAAGCAAGGGGTTCCACTGCCGAGGAAAGACATGGCCGTGGTTGTTTTGGGGGGATTGATTGATTAGGGTTGGCGTGTTTTGTTTTTAAGGGGGGAACCCTTTTTGGTTGGGTTTTAAGGACTTCTCCCTGGGATTTATTGATTAGGTTTGGTGTTTTTTTGTTTTTAAGGGGGGAACCCCTTTTGGTTGGGTTGTAATGACTTCTCTCTGGGAATTATTGATTAGGGTTGGTGTCCTTTTTTTTAGGGGACCCCCCTTTTGGTTGGGTTTTAGCGGCTTCTCTATGGGATTTATGGACTAGGGTTGGTGTCTTTTTTCTTTTGGTCGGGTTTTAATGGCTTCTCTACGGGAATTATTTTTTTCCCAGGGGGAACCCTTTTAGTTGGTTTTATTGACTTCGCTATGGGATGTATTGATTAGGGTTGGTGTCCTGTCTTTTAGGGGAACCACCTTTTGGATGTGTTTTAATGACTGTTGATAGGTAATGGCATACCGACGTGATACTGGCTCAAGTAAAACAAGCTGCCGCCTGTGCTGAGTTTTAGGTAGATCCCACCTTTCAACAGGTTATCAGCCGTATCGCTGGTACCTTGTACAGTCAGCTCTCACCCGCGCCGCAATGGCGTCAAGCGGCGACGGATGCCACCCTGCCATAGCAAGGATGAACGAAGCAGTGGCCAACGAATTGATCAAGGGTGGGCATTCGGAAGGGAAACCGCCATGCAATCCGTCGCAGCGCTCCCGAAGCAGTTTTCCTGAATCCGACCAAGGTGACGCGCTTGTGCCCATCACTTCGGTCGTCCTTCCGGAGGATTCAATGGGAAGCAGAGGGGAACCTCTTGCCGGACATCAACCTGGGCAAGAGATGCACGCGCACATGACTAAGAATGAGACTCACCTTCATCAACATCATGTGAGCGCCCCGAATATATATCAACATAGCCAGACGGTGAATGTGGTCAACACAGGTCCGAGCACGGAGGAAGTGGCTGCCTATGCTTCGGCACGCCACGACGCCATCATCAATCAGCTCCAAGCCGGCCATGTTGAGGAAAAAGGCCGACTCTATCAGGACGCGGTGAACCACATCAATGTATGCCAACAAGAGGCAATGGCGAAAGAAAGAGAGTTTAACGAGGCAAGACAGCAGTGGGTTGCTCAACGCTCAGAAGCTGAACAGAAGTATGAACGGCTCAAATTGATTTGGGAAGTCACCCACAACAAGCAGAAGGAGGATGCGGACAGGAACGCTGCTGAAATGAGGGAGATTATCATGAAGCAGTCGAGGGACATTGAGGCACTACGTCATGAACTGAAATCTCGCAGTGAGCAGAGTAGTTCTTCTAATGTTCCGATTTTCGGTCTGAGGCCAAAGGCCTCTCCTGTACAGACGTTTCCTCCCCCTGGCCTGGATCTTAGTTCTAAGGTACGTGTCAGGTCAGCTTCCACCGAACTCCGCCGTGACGGGCCAGGTGCCGCCGATGATCTTGACGGGGATGCCGGGGATTACGAACCGACATCTCCGGCACAGGACCTTAACGATGGTGGCGGATGTCCATCAGGCGCAGGGAATGGCCAGAGCGGAGGCGGTGGGGAACCACCTGCCGGTAATCCCGATGATGACGATGATCCTGACGACGACGATGACGATGGGAATGACGATGGGAAGAAGAGCAAGAAGGACAAGAAGAAGAAGAAGAAGGATAAAAAGAAGAAGAGCAAGAAGGACAAGAAGAAGAAGAAGAAGAGCCACAAGAAGCGAAAGAGTGGGTCTCCTTCCGACTCTCCAAGCTCTTCATCATCCAGCTCCTCAACATCATCATCCTCATCATCATCATCGGAGAAGGCACGAGTGATCCGCAAGAAGCTCAACAAGATCTTGGGTAAGCAGGCGAGCGCAGTGGACGCAGACCATGACAAGCCCAAGGTCAAGGAGGCGGAGAGGATTATCATTCCCTCCTTCCCACTTCCTGAGAGTTACAGGAATTGGCGCATCAAGGTGCGGGAAGCCGTATGCGCGGCATCCGATCGCCCCGATGACGCCTTCACGTGGATCAGCAGAGTGTGGGAGCCCGCCGTTACAATCGAGGAGCTCAAAGAACCCGGTACTTTCCTCACCTTGGACGCCAAGTAGCTATCCGCCCTCACCAACATCATTCAGGGTGACCTGGCGAGACAAGTCGACACCTTCAAGGAGGTAGAGGCGCAGAAGAGGAATCCAGTTCGTGGGAGACAAGTGCTTCTCATGGTGCACGAGCACCTGAGCACGAACATCAAGCACGGAGCCACCTATGCCATGGAAGATCTCCTCAACGTGAGGCTCGTGAACGATAACCTCACTTCCTTCATGCGTAGCTGGGAGGGTGTTCTTGCAGGAATGAATGCCAAGACACCGGATGACTCCATGCTTGAGGCTCTGTTCTACAACCAGCTGAAAAAGAGCAAGCAAATGCAACACCATTTGAATGTCTATTTGAGCGCCTCGGAAGAGTCCGCCGATCACTCATACACCTACTTGATTGAATCTGTGAGGCAATACCTGTCTCGAGCAAGGCTCGAGCGCAACCGAGAACGGGTTGCTAGGCAGAACGGGGGTAGGCCAGCCGCACCCGCCGCTGAGAGCCAACGTGTGCCTAAGGGGTTTTGCATTGCATTTGTCAAGTATGGGTCGTGTCGGCGGGACAATTGCACGTACAAGCATGAACAGCCATCGGGCGATGCAAGGGGTAGGACCCCATCAAGAGACGCTAAGCCAAAGAAGGGTAAGGGTAAAGGCCGAACGAATAGCCCAAAGGGAAAGAAAGAGTGCCGTTTCTACCCTAAGGGGAGGTGTGACCGTGGTGAGAACTGCCCATTTGCTCACATCGACCCGAAGCCGGCCGTTCCAGGGTCAAGGGAGCCATCCGCAGACAGGCAAAAGAAGCAGGGAAAAGATCGGAAGCATCGCAAATCGAGCAGGGATCGTTCCAAGTCGACCTCTCGATCCACTTCCCGTGATTCCAAGGGAGAAAAGAAGAAGGGTCACAAGGGAAAGTCTTCCGGAAAGCCCTCTCCTGCTGCCGTTTGCGTGTTGGGATGCCTATTGTCTTCCATGATGAACGCCCCTATCGCTGAGGGGAACCTCATGTCGGACTGGAAGCATGTGCCTGCCCTCCCGAGCGTGCGTTTCAGCTCGAAGGTTGAAATGAATAGGATACCAGCACATGGTGAGCAGTTTAAGATCGCGGACAAACCGCGCGTGTATCCAAAGGTCTACCCAATCGACCATCAGTTTTTCCATGATGATGTTAGCATAGATGATGCTAGACTCGAAGCAACCATGCTCGCCTTCATTGTGAGGCGTGAATTGGAAGGCCATCCGACTAGATGCAACTACGAATGTGACAGCGAGATCGGATGCTGGCAATGCGCCCCGAGAGACATGGGCGCAAAGCCCGCCTTGGCGAGCAAGAGATTCTCTCCGAACTGTTCATGGATTATTGACACTGGGAGCGGGACTGATCTTTTTACACGTGCGAATTGCCCCGAATATGCAATTTATAATTCAAATGATCCCGTGATGTTGATGACTGCCAATGGACCAAGTGATTCGTCAAAGCAGGCCAACATGGCCGCAGGTGACCTTGGGAACACGGATCCATATTTGTTGCCACAAACACCCTCTGTTCTCTCCGTAGGTTTGAAATGCATGAATCAGGGTTATGACTTCATATGGCATGCAAAAGAGAAGCCATTCTTTGTCAAGCCTGATGGGACGAGAATTTATCTCAAAGTTCGAGATTATGTCCCGTACTACGACGTGTGGGATGGCGACTCAGCAATGGCGTGTCCCGCCAAAGGCACACCGCCAAGCCGACCGGAAGGTCAGGTCGCCAGAAGCAATGCACCGAATGAATCGTCACACTCCTCCTCCGTGCAAACTGAGGATGCCGCGGAAGAAGAGTATACGCCTAGCATTGCCCCTCTAGAGGATCCTGAGGTGCATGCTAGAGTTGTCGCCGAGCTTCTGGCGAATGACCCCGTTGAAGTCCATCCAAATGAACTTGCTGAGCCATTAGAGAGTAAAGATTTGGCAGGGGAAGATGTTGTTGGCAACCCCGATAAGAAAAGCCCCAGATCACTTGCAGAAAGTGCCCTAAGGCAGGAAGCAGCATCGCGGAAACACCTAATGACACACCAGCCAAAGAATCCATTCTGCGAAGTGTGCAAATGCGCCAAGATGACCAAGTCTCCCTCTCGCTCGCGGGGGGGATCCAGACAAGTTGATGCTCGAAAATTTGCTGAGCATATCACAGCCGATTTCATAATCACTGCAGACGAACAGGAGCTAGGCATAGACGATGAGTACTCTGCCCTTGTCATAAGTGACGTTGCCACCGGTTTCAAATACGCATATCCTTTTGCTAAAAGAAACACGGAAGCCACTGTGAAAGCGTTTCAGCATTTCACTTCCTCGTCAGACGAGGTTGGCACGTTTTATAGTGACAACGCCCCTGAGTTAATTGCTGCAGCTGAACAGATGGGCTGGAGACATGTCCTCAGCCAAGAGTACATTCATAAAACGAACGCGGTGGCTGAACGAAGCATCAGAACCGTGCTCGAGGGAACTCGAGTCGCACTTGCACAGGCCGGGTTGAATCATTCATACTGGCCGCACGCCGCAAGGCACTGGTGTTTATCTCAGAATGTTTGTGAGCCACCTTCTGGTTCCAGAACACCGTGGAATCTTAGGTTCGAAGATGAGTTCAAAGGTCAGTTCTTGCCGTTCGGATGTCGCATAGACTACTGGATTGGCCCAAGACAGAAACCGAAGAAGGACTTGAAGTTTGATCCCACGTCCAATCCGGGAGTGTTTGTCGGGTATGTTATCCACCCCGGCTTTCTCTGGAGAGGTGACTACCTCGTTGCATCGTTGAAAGAGCTGAATGAAACGGACTTTGATGATGTTGTGAAGTTGCATCGTGTTTTCAAAATCACGAGGCCCGATGGAAACTTTGTTTTCCCGATGCAGGACCGTTACAAGTCCCTTCGAGAGGGTAAGATTTCATCAAGTCAGTCTGGTCCCACCATTCAGGATGCCCCTCTCCTAGAAGCGGGACAAGATCCGGAGGCTGTTGCCGATGTGGAAGATGAGACGCTTCTAGATGAACCTGCTCCATCCAAGGTGAAAACAATCAAAACTGTTGATCACAAAACTGGTGGGTTAGTTGAAATCCCGAAAGAAGGATCCTCATTCTCAGAGGCGGGAGGCATTCTGGTGAGGAAGTACAAAGGGACTAACCGACCACCCACTATATCCTCTTTCGTTTGGCAATCTATGTCTCAGAAGCAGCGTAGAGAGGCTAAGCAGAAGTATGAAAAGGATAAACTGATCGAGACGTTGCCAAGCACAGCTGATCGACCAGCGTCGAGCAAGGAGCGCAAGGCGGCCGCCGCCGAAGCCAAGGAGCAGCGCAGATCGGAAGGTCTTGCCGGTCTGTCAGTCAAGCAGTTGACCGAATTGATCATGTTTTCGGGAGAGGACCCGGCACCCGCCATGCCGACGGTAAAGGGACTGTCGCAGGCGCACCGTCACAAGCTAGGTTTCCATGAACACATGTATGCTGCAGTGGCTAGGCCAGTCAATGCCGCCGAGATTCGCGTAAATCCCGAGGCTCAAAAGTCCCTCGATGTTGAGTGGGAAAAGCTCAGTGTGAAGAAAGCATGGGATCTCGAAGGTATTCGGGAATGGGACCACGTGTCATCCGAGGCAAAGAAAACAGGTGAAAAAGCTCATGTTGGACGCGTGTTTGAAATCTGCGTTGAAAAGGGTAGTGAACTGCCCAAAGGCCATAAACTTAGGAAGTTTAAAGGGCGAACTGTTTTCCAGGGCAATGACGTCAAGGACGAAAATTCAGAGGCAGCACTCTTTGCGGAACTAGGTTCGAGTCCGGCGACAATGGAAGCCGGCAAAGTTGTTGATGCCTACGGTGCCCAGCCTGGTTACAAAACGGAGCAGGCTGATGGAAAGCAAGCATACACGCAATCATTAATGCGAGGTACCAAGACTTGGGTGAGGCTCCCTAAAACCAGATGGCCGAAGTCATGGATCGGAAAGTACAAAGACCCGGTTGTGCCGCTTAGGCTTGCACTATATGGGCATCCAGACTCCGGGGGGTTGTGGGAGATCGATTGCACCTACAGATTGGGCGTAGTAAACTTTGTTTTGCTGTACCCGGATACGTGGCCTTCCCTATTCTATCACCATGAACTTCAACTGTTGCTAATAGTTTACGTTGATGATTTTAAAATGTCAGGTCCGGAGAAAAACATGAAGGAGGGATGGAGGCTCATCTCAACCCAGATTGACATGGATGAGCCGGAACCCATAGGTAGGTACTTGGGTTGCAAGCATATGGTGCGCCCAGGGGAAACCCTTAGCGTAACCTACCATCCATTCGCTGATGTCTTTCAACATTCTTTGCCCGACCCCGCAGCGAAGAATGCAACACCTGCCCGGCGGACCCAAGATTACTGGGAGTATATGCCGGAGAACGGTGTCCTGGCCTGCCATCACGTTCAACCGAGGTGCAAACTCATGAGGTTAAATGATGAAGTCGCCTCGGAGCTCGGCCTGACGGGTAAACGGTACACTGAGTACCGGGGTTGCACCCCGGAAGGGGATGCCGGAGAATTATGGGATGATGTTACGAATCCCAAAGTGTCGCTGCCGCACTTGTGGCAGGGAACCTCGTATTTCTTCGACAGCTCCGTTGGTGATGCCATGATTGCCCTAGCGGCCGCTAAGAAAGCAAGAAGCAAATCTCAGGCGAAGTCCGAGGCCCGAGCGCAAGGTTTCTTCTACCTTGATCAGCTAGAGAAGGATCAACCAGCCATGCGTGAACCGGTGACCGTGGTTGAATATGACATGTGTTCTTTCCTAGAAAGCTGTGTTGAGAGGTATGTTGACCTTGCGGGGGGTAATGCCAAAACAATCAAGAAGGTTCCAACGCCATTTCATGATGACAAAATTGCTCGACCCGTTGAAAACGAGCAGGAAATCAAGGGCGTTTTGGCACCCATTGCAACTAAAGTGCTAATGAAAATACTCTTTGCTGCGAGAATGGCCCGTTTCGATTTGCTAAGAGCAGTCCAAGGCCTTGCATCAAGAGTAACGAAGTGGTCTGCCGACTGTGACAAGGCACTGCATAGACTCGTGTGCTATGTAGATACCACCAAAGATTTGAAAATGTCGTGTTTCATCGGCGATCCAATCACTCAATGCAGATTGTGGATCTTTGCAGATGCAGACCACGCCGGTGAACATGACAGCAAGTCCACAAGTGGGTGCGTGTTGGCGCTAGTAGGCCCCAACACGTACTATCCGTTGACTGCCTTTAGTAAGAAACAAACTTCAGTGTCGATGAGCTCCACTGAAAGTGAGGTTGTGGCAGCCAATGTCAGTCTTCGTGCAGTAGGACTTCCTTCTGCCGGTCTGTGGGCGTACCTTCAGAACGCGGGGGGAATAAGCACGAAGAGCCCGCCGGAAGGCAAGGTCGTAACCAAAGTCGATTCTGGGGACTACTGGATTTACGAACCACACAGATTCATGTTATCTAGAGTGCACAAACGCGTTAGGAATACATTGTTTAATCCCGAATCCACCAAAGACTGCCCCGTTAATTGCAAAATGTTGGGTAGATCCAGAACTACCATCATGATTGACGAAGAAGCGGAGGTAGATCTCATGCAGGACGATTGGAAATTCCAACCCCATAGGCCTGTGAAGAGATGGACGGGAAGAACTTTGTTTCGAGTATATGGGATGTTTGATGTCGACTACCAAATTGAGTCCACCGAGATCAGGGAAGCCGTCACTGATTGGGACTACGTGGGAGATGAGAGGATTGGCTCGGCTAGCATTTCACTGTTTGGGCCCAAGTGCCTAAGAGGAGTGTTCGTCGAAGACAATCAATCGACCATCAGAATCCTTGAATCTGGCAAATCCCCTGCATTTCGCCACACGGACAAAACCCAAAGAGTGAATTTAGCTTGGTTGGCGGAACAATTCCGGAGAAAGCACTATCAGTTGGTTCATGCAGACACAGTCAGGCAGTCTGCCGACATCTGCACCAAACCTTTTACGAATAGTGACAAGTGGAAGAACGCCCTCAAGCTAATCAGTCATACCGATCTCAATTCAGACACATCGAAAAATCGCGGATCGTCCCCCAGGATGGACGGACGCACGGGGGAACCTGCTGCCGCGGCACCATGCCCAACTCCCAGATGCATCATTGAAGTGTGCTGCGGAGAGGACTCAAAGCTTGGTGACGTAGGCAGATCCACTGCGGCTGGATGCCAGGTGTTCAGGTTCACCCTCAATAACGATTTCAATCAGAGTGAAAACCGAAAGATTGCTGTTGAGTTTGCAAAACAATTTCAACACATACTGATCTGGGCCAGTCTGCCTTGCACGGGGGGTACACCATGGAACTTTATCAACAACAAGATTCCCTCAGCTAGGAAGAAAGTTGCTAACCACAGGAAGTTGTTCAACGCGTTGTGGAATTCCTTTGAGGCGTTCTTGGATGAAATGGGACATCTCAACCCTTCACTCGCCATTGAATGGCCCAAGGGATGCACATATTGGAAGCTTCCGAAGGTGAAGGGCATTCTTGACAAGCACGGACTTGACAAGTCTGACTTCGACGGATGTGCTGTTGGTATAGTGAACGCCGACGGTATCCCTCTTAAGAAGCCTTGGTCTGTTGCTACCAATGTTGAAATGCTGGGAAAAACCTTGTCTAAGTTCAAATGCCGATGTGCTTCACCACATGCGCAAGGTAGAGGCCAATCACTTAAGAACACCGAAAACTATACATTCAAACTTACTGATGCGATCCACGCAGCCTTTTCGATCTCAGTAGCCTCCCGAGTGATTCAATCAACTCCTGCGATAAGGATGTCGTCCCTCGCGCCCTCCGTTGATATCCTGCTCAACGACGTGTTGGAGAAGGAGCTCGACATTCAGGGTACCATCTACAATTTGGTGGAATGGGACAAGCTGATGAAGCAATTCCAAACGCAGGCAGCGATTGCGACCATCCCGGAACCGGACACGGTGACGCGGACTATCGCATCGCAGGAACAGGCACCGGGAGTGATGCTGGGGGGAACCCTAGCCGGGAGCAACTCAGAAATGGCTTATTGGGACTTGATCCAAGTCCTAGGGCGCAATGCCCCAGCGGAATTTCGCGCTGTGCCATGCCCCTCGGAAGAGGTGGTCGACATTTTGGTAATTGGAGACTCTTCCTGCGCCATGGTCGAAGAGCCGAACGACAGATTCCCGACCAAGCACCATGTGGCGGAACTGCTTCAGGCCGAACAGCTGAAGGGGGTCCGCAACATTTACCACGGCATGGACTGGGGAAAAGGGCTTGAAGCTATTTATAGCACCATGGAGGCCAAAGTGCGATTCATCGCCGAGGATAACGCTCACAAAGGCATCAAACAGCTTCCCATTTCGGTTTACGTGTTGTGGGGAGGAAACGATGTCTTCGGCAACTATGGGTTCGTGGGGTGCAGATGGATCCATGAGAAAAGGCTCAACCGAACGGAGGCGGGCCGGAAGGCCGCGTCGGAATGGCCGAAGGTTCAGAAGACTCGCGTGTACGAGCAGCTCGATTTCTTCAAGGAGGCGGTTGGGCTCGGACGCATTCGAGACATTACCTTCATCAGCAACCCGGACGCCGAGGACTATGCCCTCACGTCCGATTACAACGAGGCTATGAACGGCTGCCTTCGACACCTTGCAAACGGGGACATCGACGATGGGACCCGCATCAAGGCGATCGACTCGATCGACCCATCGGTTATGACATTGCTAGCGCACAGGTACGATGACGTGCACATGACATACAGCAATGCCAACCGGAAGGTTGTGTCGAAATTCCTTCATGCGGCAATCAACACGCAGCTGTTGGCCCAACGGATCAGGTACGCTCTCCCAGCTATCGGGAGGGTTGAGCCCTATGTGAGAGGTGAACCGGTTGATCCTGTGCTGTTTGGCTGGCCCACATGCTTGAAGCTGGCCAAAGCACTCCACGAGTACGCGGCGATGGAGGAGAGGCCCGACTGGTCTCACGACCAGGAGGGCGACGAGATCGACGTCGACGTGGCCGCCTGGATGAAAGTGGCTGAGGACGAGTCCTACAACGCCATGACCATCGAGATGCGGGGGGCCACGGTCGAGGAATCCGAGATCGTTCTCGAGGCTGTCGACAAAGGAGAAGAGAACTCCGACGACGAGCTGGACCGCGTTGAGATCGCCATGTCCCAGTACATTGACAGCACGGCGGAGAAACACGGTCTGTCCATTGTGCCCGACGATGAGGACAAGGACAAGTGGCTCTTGCTGGGCGATGACACCCACGACTTTGGATGGGATGCAACGAACCTGCCCCCAGGAGTGCACCGTGCTGCGCCGGAAGGCCAGTCGATCATCATTGCGGAAGGAGACTTGTTCGATCAGGAAACGGTGGTGTCGTTGGAGCTGGTGTCGGAAGCTGATGATTCCGAGGGGGCAGGGATGGGTTCCATGATCACCGCGGAGTCGGTCGCTTTTGAGTCCGTGACGGAGGGCACCAGCACATCCAAGCAACCGCCAACCCCGCCGCCGTCAAGGCGCGGATCTGCTGCCAAGAGCGCTGTGGGGGAACCCCAGTCGACTGGTTTCATTGAGATTGGAGACGAGTCGGACCCCACGGCTGCAGGCTCGACCGACAAGCCCCAGGTGAAGGCGATGCCGAGGATTGCGAAGGCCAAGGTGCCGCCGGGCAACGCCGAGGGGGAACCCCGGTCGAAAAAGCAGAAAGACCCTAAGCAAGAGAAGATCTTCTGGGAAGACTGGGCGAAGACCAGGAAGATCAATACCAAGGTCCCGGCCGAGGAGCAGAGCGAGTGGCTCGAGGTCGAGGACATGGGGCACGTCCCGAAGGTCAACATGGACCGAGACTACCGACTGGTAGCAATCTCGAAGAAAATGTCCTATTTCCTCCGGGGAGGGGCATTCAAGGACGGCAAGCCCCACCCGCCGTTTCGCGGAATTGACCTGTCGGTGGAATTCGATGCGCTGGTAAGGCATCTGAATGACCGGATCGCCAACGTCATGCCTTGGGAGGTGATGATCTGCATCCGGAACAACAACACCCGCCGATTCCGCGTGATGGTTGGGCCCCCTCCATTGGGGGAAGCATCCTGGAAAGGATTGCCGTATCAGGCTTTGCGGGTGAGGGCCGTGCAAGGACACCACAACGAGCTCACAAGGAAATACACTGAGCAGGCGATCCTGACAAATTTGTATTCCTTCGACGAGGAGTTCACCGCGGCAAAGTACTTGCACGGGGAGTACCCGAGATCGGTGCGGCATCCCGAACTTACTGACCTGTGGCGCCGAGGCTTCCCGGCGGTCCTTTACCACACCTGTGACCTCAGGTCGGCCGAGAGTATCCTCAAGTTCGGCCTGGTCCCGGGGGGCTATCCGAAGTCGACAGGCAGAGCCCACGTCTACTTCAACCCCACGCCACCCTGGGAGGCGCAGATGAGGAAGCTGGCAGGAACGCGAGCCGGAAGGCCCGTCACGATTGCTTTTGATACCGAGCTCATGATGCAAGACGGCATTCGACTCTTCACGAGCGATGAGGCGTTTATGTCTGCCGATTGGGTTGGAAATGCCTATATCATTTACGCTTTCCATACCCGCAAGAATGAGTTCCTCTACTTCAATCGTGCGTACCCTGAGCTTCGCAAAAGGTATCGCGAGGCGCTGACAACCGAGCTTGCGCCTGGGCCCCAGGACGTCAATCCGAACTTCTTCAGAAGTGAAAACACCCTGACCGCAGAGAAAGCCTGGAGGCATTGGCGGACCGTCGTTGAGGGGACGAAGAACGGCAAATTGCTTCCGGGTGCCGTGACCGAGATTGCCACGATCGATGAGCTCGCTCCCCGGAAGGGGAAGTCGAATGAGAGACCTGCAGGCCCGACATATCAGGTTGCGCCTGCAACCCTTCGACGGGTGCCCGAGCTCTCCAGGGGGGAGAAAGGGTATGGTCGCGGCTGGAACAACCTCCGGAACCGCTACCAGAGTGAGCCACGTTGGGAGGACCTCTTCTTCACGACTATGATGAAGATTCCGGTCGTGAAATGCTGGAACAAGAGGTGCAACAACCAACAGATTGACGGCTACCTG
>CAUJNA010003112.1:747500-814478 GCA_963377175.1 Effrenium voratum
CTTAGTGCCATTCCTAGTTCTTCCAGTTAGTTACTTTCATCTTCTGAAAAGAGTATGTTGTATTTTTACTTGTTGATTCTAAAGGGAATCTATCACTACTGGAAATTGTTGCGTCATTGTTTCCAGGGGGCTTAAGCAAATGGAAGTAGGTAAGCCTTCGGTATGAGTCGCTACCTCTAGGTTCATCATGGGGAAACCCCCGGTTACCTGCTATAGTGGCAAGCGCCTGGAAGCACTGGGAGCTACTTTCGTCAGCAAAGACGATGGAGCCCCAAGAGTCCTAAGTGGATGTTTCCATCGGCTTGGCTTTGATGTGTTTTCGGACGAGTAGCCGTGCTGCCTTGCTTCAGAGCAACTTTCCGGCCAAAGTCCCATGCCTGCTTTTCAGAGAAACGAAGAAGCAGGATAATGAGTTACCATGAATTTGCTCAGGGCTCTTTAAAAGATACATTTTGCCCATTTGAAACATGGCTTTTTCTAACAAAATAAAGGGAAACCACCATTGGCAACGCAATGTTCAGGTGTATAATGTAAGGATCCCTGTTGCTCCATGAGGGCAAAAAGGGGATTCCCAGGAAGAAAGATGACGGTAATAATTACCGCGCTTGCTCGCAAAGTTGGGTCCCTGCTTCTTGGTTTGGCCACTTTTCAATGCGGAACTTGCATGCACAATTCGCCACGGAATGTTTCAGCCAATGCCAATGAGGTCCCTGGGCAGAGGCATCATGCGCCTTCGGATGACAGCGGAGGGGCGGGGAAACAGCGGTTTCATTTCTGATAGATTCTGATTGGTGTTTAGTTTGGATTGGTTCGGAACTGGATTTGAACCTTTGGCTTTCGAGGGATGGGAAACCACATTCGCTGCCATACCAATGTAAACCAACTAGAGGGAAGCTGATTCCATTGAGGATCCACAGCTTCGCGTCGCTGAATGTTTATGTTCGCGTCCCTAGGGCATTTAGCCCCGAAGCCCTTGCTTGCTGTCAGAGTCCTCTCGTTGCTGCAGAGCAGCAAACGGCCAGTGTCTCAACAGCAGACGCGCAGAACAGCAGTAGTCAGGGAAAAACTTTGCTCTTGCGGCGTGATGATTCAAGCGGAAAATGCTTCAGGTGAGCTTTCATTTGAAAAGAGTTTCCCTCAGGCGTAGTGTTTGAAAGAAAGATACAAGGAAGTGAGTTGAGCCACACTCGAACCGCTTCGGGCAGTTTGGACGCTGCTTGGATTTGGGGTCTGTGCAATCGCAGCTTCGGGCCGCTATGTGCCAGAATCGCATTGAAAGCCTTCAAGTAGTCATGGCGCACGAGCTGGGATGTTCAAGGCAAGAACTCATGTCCCTTGAGCTGCAAACGGAAAATGGGCCCTTTGTGCACTGGTTTCCCTCCTGTGGATTGGGATTGGCCTGCACATCCTAAAAATCCTAAGGAGTGTTTCTGGTACCTCCCGGGTACGTACGCCCTCTCTCTCTCTATCATGAAACTTTTGTGAGATCCTTGTTTGGCAATCTAGGAGCCGGGGAAAAGTCTTGCAAGAAGATTACAGGGTGTACCTATATGGACGTTCCTGAGCATTTGGCGGCAAGTCAGCTTTGAGATAATTGTGCTTGTTTGCAATGTGCACGGTGCTGCTTTCATGAGTTGGCAGCTACCTGATACTGGAATGCTGTGGTTTTGTTTGGCCCTACCAGAAAAGTTGTTTTCCATGTCTCCCAACAAGTTTTTCTAAAATGGAGGCCTCACTCTCTTCAAATGATTATTCGTGCATTCGATGTGTTTGGTTTTGCGCGATTCTGTGGGAGTGACAAAGTCGACCATGGGTAGTCTGAGCGGGTATTTGTCCAGACTGCCCCTTTTCAAATTTGCGCTCCGCGCCAAACTGCCGGAGCTTCTCCTGAGAGTAAATGGCTGAGAGCTCCTTGGGTCATGGTCATCTGAGAAAGGATCCTGGTTTGGAATGCCACCCAGGGGCTGATGAGAGATATCTAATCTGGTGCGCACATGGATTTTGACCCCATACTAATCAACCAAGCAGTTGATTAGTAGGGGGTTGTCCTTGGGTGAAATGTGGGGAATCAGACCAGTTTTGGAGGGGCCCCCGGCCCCTCTCTGAATAAACTGGGGTTGATTATATAATGTGGGGTCGACATCAAGTTAGCTTGGGCGTTGAACGTAAGGTATCCATGATTGCAAGAGGGGAAACCGGCAAATCCCTAGTGCCACTGCCGCTGGGGAAAGAGCCGAGCTGGGCAAATCCTTCTTGCTTGTGATAGATGCCCAACAACAAGAGCCGAAAATGGGCAGAATTCGCCAAGTTGGATTTGTTTGCCTTGTTTTGGGGACACCAACTCTATTTGTCCAGGAACTCGGACCGCATAAAAACTTTTCGGAAAGACCATTTTGGCGGTACAGAAGTTCATATTCTTATGGGGCCAATTCACTCGATCGGAAGTGAAACAAGCATTGGAGCCTAGGGTAGTCCGAACCTTCGTCGCTTTGGCTCAGCCCGGAAAGACTCGCCGGGAGATGGCCAGGCCGGGCTCGAGCACCCCCAAAGGCCACCATGTGTATCCTTCTGGGGACCCCTCGTTTGGGTTCCGTTTTAATTTGTAGAGGAGTACTTGCATTTGTGATGATTCTTGAGTCGCAAAGTTAGCAAGTGCTTGGTCTGGGTTATAACCCACCAAGAACAAGGTTAAGTCTACTGAACGGGGGTTGTAACTTGGGTTGCAAATAGCTTATACTAACTTGGCGAACCGAATACCCAAGTATAGAATCCTGGGAAGGGCCTTTAAAATGGACCTCAACGTAGACTCGAATGTGCTTTTTAGGGCTGACAAGTGCTTACTTGTGTAGCCTGGAGACCAGATTGAGTCCTCCAATAGTTTGGTTTTTTGTCCCAGCCATCCCCTTAGCTTTTTAGATTTTTAATGTTTAGTTTGGGTTTCCATTTGAAACACTAAAATCACTAAAAGTTAAACTTTTAGCAGGGGATCTGAGGCCAGCCCAATTTGGTTTTGTGTCCCAGTGCCCTTGGAAAGTGAGTAGCGGCGCTACCACCGTCACCACCACCGCCCCCACCATCGCCATCGCCACCACCATCGTCACCACCATCGCCAGCACCGCCACAGCAGCATCATCGTCATCGTCATTTTCATCGTCATCATCATCATCATCGTCATCATCATCATCATCATCATCGTCGTCATCATGTGTAACTGGAAGTGGAAGCACTGGTTGGCCTCAACATGGTCTTTTGACATTATTATGCTGTTCATAGAATTGGGAGCCATTGGGACATGGTTCCCAATTCTCTGTGTGTCTTTTTTGCTTTGGGGGGGAACAATCATTCAGCCTCCCCCTACTTGATGGTTTGGATTGGCGGTTGGGAAGTGTGGGGGTAGCTTCCCATTGACCCTCCACAAGAACCCGGGCTCAAATCCAAATCGAAACCACCAATCGAAACCAACAACTAGGGAGCATTTCATTCATTGTTTGGCTGCCAAGTTATTTGAGCTTCCCGCCAGGCTGTACTTTGGACATCTGGATGCTGCTCGGGCTTGGTTTTCCCGTTCTGGGCGCTTTTTTGCTAGCCGGTTTTCTCGCTCCTTTCCTTCACATTCTGCCTTATACTTTTTGGTTTTTCACTTTTTGTCTTCTCACTCCACGGGTAAAAAGGCAAGCGATTTGGCTCCACTCGATCTGCGGAGCTCTTAGAACCCCTCGCGGCCCTCTCTTTCCCTTTGAACGCGCTGAAATCAGCGCTCCCTGCGTTGGACTTTGACCACTTTTTGGGAAGGCCAGTTTAATTGGTGGGAAACAACACAAAATTTGGTACTTTGCAGAAACCTTTTTTTTCAGGAACTGAGTTCCCATGAAAATCCACTCCACCTGAAGTGACCAAACCACTCCATCTGAAGTGATATGGGGAATCGGACCGCAGGTTTAGTCCTTGGATCCATTTTGGGGTGTCCCCAAGCCACAGCCATACTGTGGATGGACAAAATCCATTTCGCACCAAGTTAACACCATGGCTGAAACCATAACGTTTGTTGGTATTTATGTTGGGGAATCGGATCATCCCATGGTTTCTTCTGTGGTGCGAAATGGATTTCGCAACCATCCACAGCATGAAAGCAACACGCTTCCTCTAGCAACACAGCCATACGGGTATGGGTCAAAATCAAACCACCAGGGGACAGCAGGTTTTAGTCCATGTTTCCATTTGCTGCTGTGGATGGACGAAATCCTGCACCCTGGGAGAATGATTTCCCTGTAAATACCAAGCAACAATCGTTTCCCGAGGTTTCAACGTGCTGCGAAATGGATGTCGCGTCCATCCACAGTAGGGTTCCATTTGGGGTACCTAGTTTTGAGCGGTTCAGCCGTGACTCTTGGCAGGACCAGCCTGGAGGATGAGGAGCGCCGGCGCCGATGAGTCGGGCTTGGCTTTGGCTGGCTGAACCGCTCGGGCTTCCCTTTGCTTAAGAATATGTTGTTTATGATTTGTTTGTTGTTATTAGTATTATTATTATTATTTGCCTTGTTGGTGTTAAAGGGATTCGATCGCTATTGGAAATATGTTCTCATGTTTTTTCCAGCTGGCTTAAGCAAATGGAAGCTGGGGCTTCGTCTAAGGTGCGAAATGGATTTGCCCATCAGTACGTTGGTCGATCATGTCCGGTGCCGTGCAACGGTGAGTCCACTAAGACAACAGCGCCAACAAAAGCACAGTATGTTGGATCTTTGGCCTGAAGCACGTTTGCATGCAATGCTTCTAGTCTGAACCCAAGTTTTGCGGTTCCGCAAGTATCAAAGGACAAGGCATCTGTTTCCACCAGCCCGCAGTTTTTTTGTTTTTGTGTGTGGGAGCAAAAGCCACATAGAACCCCATCATTTCTGGCTCCTCCTTAAAACATATCTACTAACATATACATATATATATATATATGATGTTTTAGAGCAGGCAGCCCGTAAAAAAAAGAAGAGGCGTGACTGTCCCAGTTCCTCAAAGTCGCTTTGGGCTTCCCCACAAAGCCTGACATCGCACACGTGTCATGAACAACCCACCCGTTTTTTTTCTCGGGCTTAGGGATTGGACAACAAAGCCTAGAGCTTCCAGTTTGCAGTATAGTAGGCTACCAGTGGAAACCATGGCAAAATCCTTTTTGGCAAGGAAGCCTGGTTACCTATAGTGGCGAGCGCCTGGAAGCACTGAGAAGGATTCCATTTGCAAATCCACGGATTCCTTGGCCCATATCTGGATGTTCGATTCGCAAGGTTAGCACGTGGTTAGCCACCCGGGTGATGACCCCCTTCTAACAAGGTTCACCCCACTTAGGGGGGCTTAAAACTAGGCTCGAACCTAGGTTACCAACAACTTGCTAACTTGGCGAATCAAGCACCCAAGTAGGGAGTGTCGACCATGTTAAAACCAGGGCCGTTCGGCGAATCGCCGTTCGGCGCATCGTTGACATTCGGAGGAGGGACGGCCGCAAGTACTGGCCCAGCTGGCCAAGGACGGAATGCATCGATCAGCTCCTGGCCAAATGGCCGTGTCTTTTTCAAGGAATCGGACTCCCAAAAATTGTTTGGTTCGCGTTCAGACCACCAAAATCAGGGGTGCTTCAAAAAGGACACCCGAAAAGCGATCTTTCCAGCTCCAGGGTTCTATTGAGATTTGGCGGGACTTTGGACCGCCAAACGTGCAAATCGGTCTCTCTTGTTTTAGGAATCGGACCCCTCAAAATGGTGGTTGTCCTTCTGGTTTCCAAATAAAGACACCAAAAAGGGTAACCCTCAAAGGAAAGGAGCCACACCCAAAGAACTTTTACTTGGATTTGGGTTGAAGAGAAATTGGGTGAATTCTGGAAAGGTCCAGTGCTACCCTACGACGACTTCGGCTGTTAAGCGGGGCCTTACTTGGGTGTCTACGGTACGTAGTAATACCCATGTTTATGAGGGGTCTAACCTCAGTTACCCCGCGTTGAACCATCGTTATAGCCTACTTACTAAGTTAACACAGTGCTGTGGATTTCAGCAGCTGTGTTCTTGTTCCAACACCCCCGCCCAGTTTCCAATATGCATGGGCCACTTTCCACAATCTTACTTGATCCCTTTTGACTTGACCTCTGTTGAAAGGACTTGACCCTTGACCCCTTTTGAAGAGCTCAACTAATTAGGATTCCCCAATCTGTCAGGATATTTCCGAGCTGATCCGCAATGCGCGGACACCGGAGGCGTTGGTAGCAGTCGCTCCGGTTTCGGTGAACCGAAACCGTTGCATCAGCCAGAATCAAAGCCCGGGTATGTGAAGGTTCGTCCCAACCATAAATAGGTGTGGCCTCGATAACTCTTTACATGGTTTTGGGTTCACCACTTTGGTATCATCGTTTCGGTTGGTTTGTTCTGGGCAAAACGTAACTTTGAGTATAAATTGGGTTGAGGTCTCTACTTGGGTGTTCGGCGGGCCCGGCGGGTTATAACCCGCAAATAACAAGGTTAACCCCCACTTAGGGGGACTTACAAGTGGGCAATAACCTAGGTTACCAACAACTTACTAACTTGGTCGAACACCCAAGAATCGTTTTCCTTGGCTAATCACACGAAATAAGTGAGCGAAATCGTCAGAAGCACCTTGATCCCAAAGAGTTTAAAGAATGCCCTGAGATTTGGGTTCGGAGCCAAACTCAGTTCAGTGCCCTGTCAACCAGCAGAAAGGTATTCCTCTTCTAACAGGCCCACTGAGAAACTGGACGAATTTCTCCCGACCCCCAAATCATGCCACGGGTCCAAATGCAGCAGCATGCGAAGCCAAGTTCCCCAGGGCAACCCTTCGCTACTTTCCTGTTGGTTGTTTACGTCATGTGGCACGCCCTTGGTTACCTACCTTTACCAGGTACATGAATCCCGACGGTTTTTCAAGACCTGAGTCGAGGAGGGATAAAACATGGTGACCCCGGCACAGAGTGAAAATCAAGCTCAGCCTTTGACCTAGCGAGTGGTCTATTGTTGATGTTTTGGCTGCACAAGGGGCACTTTTGAAGACCAGGTTGAAAAGCAGGCAATACGACATGGAAACAAAATGCCCTCACTTCCTGAGTTCATGAACTTAAAACTTTTTGGGAAAACCATTTTAGTGGTAAATACAAAGTTTGAACTTTTTTTGGGCCATCCACTCAGCCAGTGAGTGCCTGCAAAAGGGCACTTTTTGGAAGACCTTGTTGAACATTGAAACAACATGCCAGCTTCAGTGTCAGTATCCCAGCAGCCATCCAAATCGGCCAAAGCCCAGATCGAAAGTTCGACGCCTTGGTCTGCCGGAATGCTTTTGGCGTGGCAGATGGCCAGATGGTGCGTCGAACTGCTTGGGTCGATCTCGAGCGATGCGCCAGCCGTGAACGAAAAGGTGATCCGCTTTTCTGTCCGCAAGAACAGCTGGCAAGGGATCACGACGATTGAGGCCACGCACTTAACCTGCTTTCGTGACGCGCCTTGGCACGCAGCAAGGCCCGCAGAACCCACTGAGGGCACGAACACCTGCTTCCCGGCACCTCGCATATGAACCCTGGTGCTCGTACCCTATTCGCGCGGATATTACACTTGGGCCACGTAGAACATCACCTTCAGCAGATGTGAAGGCTATTGCGGCAGCTCTGTTCAAGTAAGTTGTATGTTAGTGTCCTTGAATTTTGTCCGGCCTCGCTCCTCGTACGTTCAACTTGGTTGTTGGATCGTTCAAGTAGCCGATATAGGGTCCAAGATCGTTGGCTCTTGAACAATTTGCATTCAACCATGTATCTATATTATATATATATACATGATAATTCACATGTTTTCAGGGTACCCAGGATGGTTTAGGATGCCCTCCCACTCACCAACCTGTCTTTGTTTGGACATCGGCTCCCCCAAAATGGTGGCGTTCCTGTTGGGTTCCCTTTAACACCACCAACAAAAAAGTGGAACCCTCAAAAAAGGGCACCCCCACAAGCCCGGGTTTCCTTGAAGAGAACGGTAGTTTTCTAGCATGCAAGTTGGCGGGAAGATCGATATATATTTGCTGAGGCCATAGCAAGCTCCAGTCGGGACGCATCATCCAAACGGCCAATGCTCACGAAAATGTCCCACGAGCTCAAACTACTGTGGATGGACGGACTCCTACACCACTTTGAAACCATGGGAACCATTGTTCGTTGGCATTTACAGGGGAATCATCATTCCAGGTTTCTTAAGTGGTGCTGGATTTCGTCCATCCACCGTATCATTTAAAATCCGTCAACATGCGGAAATTACCCATCATTTTGGCCCAGAGGGTCCAAGTATCTTCCTTTTTACTCCCCAAAAGCCATCCTCAGGAGGTACTTGAACCCTCTGGGTAGGGCATGAACTTCATTTTCATGGGTGCTCTGAGGGTCCGGAGTCCAGGTAGATTTAATGAAGGTGGCAAGTGCTCCCCTTGAGGCCAAGCCCCTATCGGCAACACGGCCGCGCAAGGCGTGGGTGGGTCCGGCTTCACGCGGGGTAATGACCCCATTGTTTAAGGGTCAGAGAGACTCCAGGTTCATGTTTTTTGTTTTTTATCTAAACCACGACTTGGAGGTCATTCCCGCAAGTGGGTGTGAGTGAAGGTGTGGGTCTGGTGCGGATGTCGAACAGTCATACATACGTGTGGGTTTAGGTGTTTTTTGAGTCATACCAACAATTCAGTCCCTGCACGGCCGTAACAAGTCGTCTTGCGGGTGGCCCAAATTGGTATCGCAGTACATGTTTTAAGATATATTTACTTCATGGCTATTTGGTTGGATCTTTGGACTTTGATTGTTTGGGAAACAGTGGATTTTCATTGGACCCGCAAAAGGTTTAACTTTTTGCAGAGGGTCAGTCAGCAGCAACCCAGTATAGGCAACCATCGTAGAGACTGCATCGAAGTGATGGCAACAGTTTGTTTTTTTTCTGGAAGTGCGGGGCGCGCTGGTTTATTAGTAGTACAACATTGCCGAATATTCGGAAGTTGACATTTAGGTTTCTATGGTAACCTCTGGCTATGGTCATTTTGTCATTGTGGATTTAGGTATGTGTCCAAATAGGGGGGAGACCCCCAACGTGGTTGTCCGTTTGGCTCCCCTTTTACCAACCCCGAAAAGGGCTCTAGAGAGAAAAAGCCTTTAATCATCTCAATTCCTTGTAGAGTGCGGCTTTTATGAATCCACCCCTGCAGGACGTCAAAAACATATCGGCAAACTACTGAAGAATGGACGATCAGGAGAAGAACAAGAAACAAAACTCAGCCTAGGCGCATCTAAATCTCTTTCTAGAGCATCGATAATCGAGCTGTTTTTGTTTGGGAGCCGATTTCGCCCTTTCTTGGTGGGTTCGGGACCCACTACAAGAATGTCGGAGCCAAAACGGGTTGACTGTTGTACCAGGGTCACTGGACCAGGGATATAACTCAACCGTTCTTGACAAGCTCTCAAATGGAACCCAACATCCCACGCAGGACAACGTAGATGAGGAGCCTCGCACAGAGGCGACGGACGGAGGGCGGACTCTCTCCTCTCCCTCTCTTTCTCTTTCTCTTTCTCTCTCTTTCGTTTTGTTTCATTTTTCTTCCTTTCTTTCTTTCTGTCTTTCTTTCTTTCTCTGTTTGCTTGTTTGTTTGCTTGTTTGTTTGTTTGTTTGTTTGTTTGTTTGTCTGTCTTTCTCTCTTTCTCGCTCTATCTCTCGGCTTGGCCCCTGCTTTCCCTGAAGGTGTCTTTGAACCCATGTCGGTGTACCATTCTCATTTTGCAAAGGGGTCCGGGCACTTCCATGATATCTGAAGGGAGGCAGGGAGGGACAAATGTTGGGACCTGTCCAAGTTGTGTTTCATAGCGGGATCCCTAGTTTTGACCCCCTCTTTGGTAGGGGGTCCTTTTGAATCACAATGGGTGTCAATTGGGTCAACTCTTTCACGTGCGGAGTTTGGGCTGTTCACTCAGCGTGGAACATGCAGTGCTTTATGAGCGTAATTCCTGATTTCTAGCTGCGTTGGCAGGTGCATCGACATGGCAGACAGAAGAGCCACAATCAAAACCCAGATAGATGAAAGTTAGTAAGGGATGATCCCAGCTATACATGGATGCAGTCGTTTTTCTTGATCTTTACATGGTTCTGGGTAGACAATTTAAATACCAGGTTTTGACTACAACTCAGAATATGTGGGTATCTGCTCGCTTTTGATTCCTGTGGTTGTCAAGGTGTCCAAAAAAAAAAAGCAATCCCAAGGCCCTGCGTTTGGGGCCGTTGCCCCGTTTTCGCTCCTTTGGGCATGTGCCACAAGGCGTCCTGTCGGACCCTTTTTCGCTACTGAATCTGACCTCCCAATGGCTGGTTTCCATTTTTGGTTGCCCTTTTAAAGCCAACCACAGGAGGCATCCTCCAAAAGGCGTCGCCCAGCGGTTCATTTGCTTTGTCAGGTGCCAATTGTGATTAATTTGGGCGAATTATCCTTGTCAGCAGTGGTGTTCTGCAAGAAGTTTTTGCGAGGGCAAAGAAAGCTCGCTCTACTACCTGGAGTCTCCGTGACCTTTAAAAACTGGCGTCATTACCCAAGATAATGGTTGGTCATTGACCCATTGTTGATTCGGGTCAGAAGGAGACTCCAGGTAGTTTGTTTTATTTCTTTGACAACCACCAGGGATTCCGCGCGCGAATTGGGCAGCTGGCAGGCCCTGGCACGGCCACTTTTCGGGCAGGACTCATGTCCCCCCGAGGGAGTGGGGCCTGGTGTTGGTGGGTCTTTGGATCGTTCCTGGTGTTCAGGCAGCCTCACTCCCTGCTAGGTGCTAGGTCCCCCAGCTAGGTGCCCTTTCTCACCCTGGGAGGGTTCCCCTACTACAAACCGACTACAGAAGAACAAAAAAAAACGGGTACCAACTTATTCTAACCTCTCTACAAAAGGACGTTCGTCATTTTTTGGGGGTCTGGACCATTTCAGGAAAAAGTTGGCCTGTGGGAGGGTATCGCCAACCTGGATTTCTGTGTTTGTGAGGCATCTTGTGACATGTCATTTGAGTGAGGCCACGCAAATGTGGCTCATGGTCCCTTGAGTGGTGGGTGCCTGTCGCATGTGGGGGGAAGTCAACTCCTCTGCCAGGAAAGGGTCTAAGAACCTGTTTGGAACCAAGAAGCCCCGGAAGCCTTGAGAAGGGGTCCTCAGGTCGAGAACAATTGGATCACATCATGCAGCGCCGTACCGTGGATGGACCAAATCCATTTCGCACCACTTTGAAACCATGGGAAACCATTGCTTGTTGGTATTTACCGGGGAGCCATAATTCTCCAGGGTTTGTTAAGTGGTGCAGGATTTTGTCCATCCACAGTATTTATTGCCAAACACACCCTCCTGATTCACTGGTGTCTTGCTAGTCCCAGACCAGCAGTGGTGCCGTTGTTCCTGTTTTTCCTTGAAAAATCATCATCGTCGTCGTCATCATCATAGGGCTCCGACTATTGAACAAGTGATTTTGTTCCCGTTGGCAACCCTGGTAGGAACAGCCTCAGCCGGCACAATGTGGGTGTAGTGGCTGCATTTGGTTCCCTTGTTGGGGTTGGTTGGAAGAGAGATTAATGACGAGAAGGCACCTACTGACACCAGTTAGCAGGTGATTTGTCCCAGGTGTTCCCATTTGGTTTGTTGGGTTCATATATGTTTCGTGAGGCAAACCCCTAGATGCTTGTCTGCTGTCGTACGCACATTGCGCGCCGCTTCTTGGCTTTGTGACTCGGGAGGGTCGGAAGGTGCGATAGCTGCTCGGCTGAAAGGTGCACCTGGAATCTGCGAAAGGCTGGTTAAACTTGCACTCCCTGAGTTTATGGACTAGGTCCCCCAGTAGTGCTCTCTGACCAACGTTTTTGGGAGAGGGTTCCCCTACTAACATAGACTACCTAAAAGATAATAATCGGGTACCAACTTATTCTAACCTCTCTACTGGAGGACCTAGTTATTATATATACTTTTCGGGGCTGGACCATTTCAGGTGCAAACAACCAGTTTGGGGACTTTGTTTGGCCACTCGGGAAGTGAGAACTGGAGTCTCCTCCAAAGAAGATGTTATGTTTTAGGGTTCCTGGAGTCTCCTTCCGACCCGAAACAAAAATGGGTCAATGACCAACCATTATCTTGGGAAATGACCACCCATTGTTTAAGGGTCATGGAGACTCCAGGTAGACCAAATATGAAAAACGGAATCTGAATAGTTTACTTTCTGCATATCCCAGATGTGGCCGTGGATATCGGTCTTAGGTCCACATATGTAGATTCCCGTTTCCACATACGTAGTTTCCATCGTGAAGCCAACATGAACGGTTTACTAAGCCATGCAAGTGCCTCATCTTACCAAACCTCATAAGTACGATAGGATAGAGGCTCAGATCTAGAAACACATACATTCAGCCTTCGAATCTTGGGTTCGAGCTACACAACTCCCCGAGTTCTTGGACTGTCTTGGGGCTCACCTGCCCAAAGCATCCCAAAGCGACCTTTTAACCCTTTCATTGATTTGGTCCGTATTTAGCCACAAAGTCGCATGAAACCCAAAAGGAGATCCCCAGAAGTAAAGTTATCTAAGATTGATGTTTGGGTTCCGTTTTGCTTTGTGAGCAGCCTGAGTTGATTGAAGTTTGTTTCGACACTTCTTGGTTTGAAGGTTTCTCCGAAACTGATATACCCTCCTCCCTCGCCAAAAACTGCCCCCGGCCTCAAGGCCCATGAAATGAAATATCTGCGGTTAGGGCCCAACACATTCTCCAACATTGGGATTTCTAGGTCAGGATTCCAACATCATGGTCATTTGCCTCTTTTCACATCCCGAGTTTCGGTGGTTTCATCTTGGTGCATTTTGTATTTGTCTCGCATAGTTTGTCTCAACCTGCAGTGTTGCTCTTTGCTTGTTTGTTTCGAGGGGGAAACCCCCGGCTTCCCGTTAAACAAAAAGACTACCGAAAGAGGGCCTCTTTTATTTTTATTTTTTCCCGATGGCAGGCCTCCGCGTTGGTGTGTTGTTTGTTTTGTCTTACTTTCTTAGAGGGTCCCTTGGTATCTTCTCAGGTACTGAACGACCCCTTTTCCGCCCCCAAAAGCCATCCTCAGGTACCAAGAAAAACCCCTGGCTTTGGCCTTTGGCCTTTGGCATGCGCAAACCCCCTCAGGTCACCCGGGCTTCGGGCCCGCCGTCGCGAACGCGATGGCGAAAGGGCGGGCCGGGGGCCCAAGGATCTCGGAGCTTCCGGCGCGGTCTTCGGGACCCAGCGCCCAAAACCTGCTGAAACGTGGGGTCCACGGAACTGACCAAAAGGTGACCTGGACCCTCAAACTACCCCTATAAAGGGAATTCACCCCAACATGTTGGGGCAATATCAAATTATTATTTTCAGGGCAATATCCCATGTTTAAGGCTGGGTTCACGGTCCAGGTAGGCCTTTTGATCCTAACTTGACGTTGGTCGATTCAAAGAAAACTGAAGCATGGTATGGCCCTTCAACTTTGAGTGAGATGAGAAGCAAGCACACAGTGTGCTGCACACTTGGCCAGCAACCACAATCATCATCACAATTATATAGATATGTGTTTTTGAGGGTACCATTGTTTTTGTGTTTAAAGAAAGACCACCAGGAAATTTATACTCATATTTTTTTGGAGCTCTCTTAAAAAAGACAAACCTGTATGGCCTCCTTTAATCGACGCTTGAGTTCAATCAGTGCGGGGAGGACTTCTGACTGTTGTGGACCCTTCTTTTTGCACGTTTCCGCACGTGTGCACTGGATGATGAGGGACATGTGGATCCATTGCCTCGGCCGACCCCTTTCAGGGATTGCAGTCCCTTTTTTGGGCTGCGCCGTTTTAAATTTTAGTGCCAAACAACTACTTTGGAATCTGTTTTGGGCCAGTCCGCCCGATCGCAAGTGAGTTGAAGCCCACCAACAAAAAGCATGGCGCGGCTTTTGTTTGCGACCACTGGGCTGGGGTTCCATATGTTACTCGCAGGAGGCAGTGAACTTGTTTCGGTCTGACTACGAATTCAAATGAGGGACATCCTCAAAATCTCAAATGGTGGGCGGGATAAGTCCGACCACTAGGTCCCCAAGTAGTGCCCTTTCTCTCCCCTTTTTTGGTTGGGAGGGCTCCCCTACTAAAAGGTACCCTTATTCTAACATCTCTTCTGGAGGACCTAGACCAGGTAAATCATGTCCATCAAACCGGATCAAAGGGTCCCATGCTGACTTTAGTAGCTCCCCACACCCCGGATTTGGCACATTGAGTTGGCTTTGCTTCCTGGCTTCATGAGGTTTACAGGCAGATGACAGTGTTGGTAGAGCCCAACATCAATGAGCAGCATTTTTGCGGACGAAGGATTTAGCTTCGGGGGGAACTCCGAAAAGGCCCACGTAACGTCAGGTCTGTGCTACATGATGTGCTGCAAAGCCACGAAACCTCGCGTTCCACAAATTCTGGCCCGGCGAAGGGTTCAGCGTAGGCTCCCCAGCCCCAAACTGCTGACACGCCATGGGTGTGGGGCGCTGCTCGATTTTAGCGCATGAATTTTCCCTTCTGAAAGGGACACCCTCCCAAGCATCAGCCAGGGGCTTATCAGGTCCAATGAGAGTCACACCCGTGCACGCCCGAAGAAAAATAACAAAAGGATAAGCGACTTGGAACCCCCTCCCTATGGTTTGAGGACACCTTTCTTGACTGCTATTGGGTTGGATCTTAGAATTAACCTTTCTGAAATAAAAGTGTTTTCCACTAAACCCCAAGAAAGTTAAACTTTTTGCAGGGGGTTCAACAGCCACCAAGCTTTTGGGACCCTTTGGGGGGGGGGCTAGGCGTTTAGTCCACGGCTGTGGAATCTGAGGACATGTTGGCCAGGGCTTTGCTGCTGGCCGCACTTGCCGCACGGGAGCCCAGAAAGTCAGGCTTATATGCCCGACCCTCCAGTGGATGGAGTCTCCATGACCCTCAAAAATTTGGTCATGACCCAAAATAATGGTTGGTCATTGACCCAACATAATGGTTGGTCATTGACCCATTTTTAAAGGGTCATGGAGACTCCAGGTGGATGGCTTTCACTTTTATTTTCCGATCTTTTTGCTTGTCTTCCCAGAGGGTCCCATTTCTTCCCAGAGGGTCCCAACCGGTACCCATTTCTACGGTTTTGGTCTTGGTTCAAGCGGGTTCGTCAATGACAGACTCCGGGAGACATCCGCGAATGTGAGGTACTTGGACTTTTATGGAGTTCTTAAGGGGGGGGTGTAAGGGGGGCTCCCTAGTCCACGCCATTTACTCAAATTAACCCCCCCCCTTACACCCCCCCCTTAAGAACTCCATAAAACTTTCTGGGTCGGTTGTTTGCCCTGACTTTCCAGTTTTTGCTTCTTCTTCTCTTCTCGTGGCCCTTTCCGAGGGTGAAGCATGTGTCCAGCGTGTTGAGCGTTGGCCCGAACCGGCGGTTGGTTTTTTTTCGAGGGGCCCCAGGGAAGAGACAGTGAGGAACTAAACTGGTCCAACATCATGTTGTACATTTCCGTTGTGGTCATCATTTTGGACAAAGAGGTGGGGGGGGGGAGGGTGTGGAGGGTCCTGCCGTGTACAAATGAGACCTTCCGCCCCCCCCCCCCGCACATCTACATGAATCAGGCTTCTCCGAACGCTGCTTCATGCGACCTTTAAGGAAACAACTCCTAGGGATGTGCTGGGACACCGGGGGCCACAGAAATGCACACTGGCGGGAAGGGTGCGGGGGAGGCCTGGGTAGTGTCGTGTCAAAACCTGAAGTCTGTACACGTCCATCTCCCCCCCAATTGAAAATTGTACTTTTTCCTCTGGACCCCGTCGCGTACCTCAGAAATGTACCGCCAAAAAGTCGCGTACATTTGCGTATACCTACCCCCGCCGTACATTTCCGGCAGGGTGCGCATGTCGTCCAACTCTCATATCAAACAAATGTCGGAGAACACCCCCGCAAATATCGATCATAGGCCCACCTTGTTTGCGCACCTTCTGACATGGTTTTTGTTTGATGTACCCTGCTAGTCCATTGTTCCGGTTCACAAGACGGATGGATTTCGCGAGCCACACATATTGCTCTCGGCAACCTGGTGTTGCCACCCTTCTACAAAAGCGGTTGGGAACTTCCCCTTTCAATCCCACAAGTGTGGTTTCGGTTTCAACCCCAGTTTTGGATGTTCTTCCCTTATCCCACCGAACCCCTGAAACCCAGGCTCCTCAATCTAAGCTTGGTGGCTTCCCTTCGCCATCCGCTTCCTTAGCTTTTTAGATCCTTTTAGTGTTTAGTGGGGATTTCCATCTAACCCACTGAAAGTTAAACTTTTAGTGGGGGATCTGAGGGCAGCCCAGCCACCCTGGTTTCAGGAGGTTCCTCCATCTAAAGCTACCGACTTGTGTGCTCAGGACTCCGCCTCCATGCCAGATGGCATCGACACACGGCCCCATGGCGGGGGAAGCAAAGGGCCAGAGGATTTCGAATACGACCACCACGGCGGGCACTTTCACCAGGACCATGACTACATCAGGCGGGATGCCGGAGACGAAAGTTGGCCATTGGCCGCATTGAGAGGGGGCGGCTGAGAGGGGGCACGAGACAGCCTTGTTCAAGACAGGTGGACAGGACGAAGATGAAAGGCCGCCTTACTTATCTTACCCAGATGGTCCCTTGGTATCTCATCTTTATGGTTTTAGGCTTGGTGAAAATGGGAATTTGCTAAGAGATTTGTCAACTCCGCAATGATGGGTCTGTGTTTTTTTGTGGGAACCCCTGTTTTGGTTGGTTCCATAAAGGCAAACCACGAGGACGACCGCAATTCTGGTGGTTCCCTAAGCGAGACGTCCAGCTGACATCCAGATACTCACTTGCCCAAACCCGAGCTTTTGACCTTTTGGTTTCCCCTCTTTGGGTTCCCATTTCAAGTCATGGCAACTCAACAGCTGATCACCTTTTCTTGCTGGATCCTTTAAAAGCAGCTGAGTATAAGACAACCACAAACCACCACCATTTGATGGGGGTCCCGTAATAAAAGCCATATCCCCAGAGGGTCCCTTGGTACCTCCTGAAGGTGGCTTTTGGGGGGGTAAAAAAAGGGGTCGTTCAGTACCTCCTTAGAAGACAGCAAGGGCTTGCTCTGGGATGCGCAAACAGGGATCCTTACATTATCCACCTGAACATTGCAACTTGTAAATGGTGGTTTCCAAGGTCATTTTGGTGTTGAAAAAGCAACATGTTTCAAGTGGTTGGAAGGACTGAAGGACCCCTTTTTACCCCCCCCAAAGCCATCCTCATGAGGTACCAAGGGACCCTCTGGGCTGCCAAATGTATCCTTGGACCCCTTGGCTTAACACTGCCACGTGAGCAGCGGAAGCTCCCAAAGTCATAGGCCTGGGCATCGACTCAAGGGAACCCTCAACTTGCAGAACCCCGACTTCTTGAAAGCATCAGGTAGGTGTATAATGAAATGTTTATACACTATAATATAATATAATATATATTATAATATATTATAATATATATTAATATAATATAATATAATATATATTAATATAATATAATATAATATAATATAATATAATATAATATAATACGCCATTCCATATGCAGTATTATGTGTGTTTCGACTTCAATACATTTACATTGATTGCATTACATAACATTACATTCCACACAAATACATGCGTGCAGGCGTGCATTCATACATGACATGACATGACATTACACTACATAACATTACATTGCATTGCATTGCATTACATAACGTTACGTTACGTTACGTTACGTTACGTACATGCATACATGCATACATACATACATACATACATACATACATACATACATACATACATACACACACACACATACATACATACATACATACATACATACATACATACATACATACATACATACATACATACATACATACATACATACATACATACATACCTGACTCACTCACTATCTAACTAACTAACTAACCAACTAACTAACCTAACCTAACCTAACCTAACCTAAAGCCTAACCTAGCCTAACCTAACCTAACCTAACCTACCTACCTACCCAGGCTACCTATCAATCTACCTACCTACCTACCTACCTACCTACCCACCTAAGTGCACCTGGGACACACCCCACCAAATAATCTGGCCCGGCTGGCTAGCGGCAAACCGGTGGCCACTTGGGCAGGAAAGCAGTACGTTGTAGGCGCCGAAAATCACCCCGGGCCTGGAAAAGCATCGTCATGAATTCCGTTGCAAGCCACAGGACGAAATCGTACACCACGCAAGCTCTGCGCAGCTCCCCAAACCACTGACAGTCCGGGAATGAGCCGGCAGCAGGTATTATCAGCCGTGAGGAACACGGCGTCAAAAAGGACAAGAAGACCCCCAAACCCAAACCACCCTCCGAGACGGAGCCAGCGCAAAGGACGAGGCCTCCTCACATGCTCGGCGAATGTACTCCTTGGCATCCGAAAAGTCTCGCCACGCAGCCCATGGCGAGAGATGATGATGCCTCCTCGAGGCGTGCGCAGCAAAGCCCAGAGCCACCGCCGCTTGATGGACGCCTGCCCCAGGCAGAGGGGTTGGTTCTCCAGGTGGGCACATGACGCCTGCGACGAGATGCCTGAAAGAAATCCTCATCATGGAAGAGTTGGGTATGCTCAAAAGTCCTTGGTCTACATTGTGGGAACAAAGCTAGGGTGTGTCTTGTTTTAGGGGACCCGCCTAAATGGTTTCCGTTTAAAAACCAGCCAAAAAGGGGTTCCCCAAGAAAGGACACTATCAGCTTTCTTTTACCAGTATAGTAGGCACAGAAATGTTTCTCATCTCTTGGTTTGACATTGTTTTTCCCTTGGTTTCCTACTTTAGTGGCTTGCCTGGAAGCACGGGATATGAGGACGAAGCCGTTCTGACTCGCGTCAGGCCGCCCAGCTTTGACTGCCACAAAGGCAGCGGCGATGTCTGGAGTGAGCGCAAGAGAATGCCCGGGCCTTGGAGACCTCTGGGTGCGACGTATGGCGGTGGGTCAAAACCAATGGGATCCCATTTTGGGGTTTTCGGTGCACCATCCATTTTAGTCATTTTAGTGGGGATTGGGATGTTCACAGGGGGGAACCAGGGATACGGGAGGATTCCCCACAAAATCACCTTGACGAAGTTTGATTGGGAAATGGTGCCAGGGAATTCCCCCCATATCCCCGCTCCCTCCGTATCCCCGCTTGTTCGTGTCCAAAGAAGCCCCAAGTGGTGGCTCCAATTGTTTTGAAGGGGACGCCTTTGAGGCAAAGCCTGCCATTTTGCTGATCCAAATGTGGGGTTCCGGATCCAAAATGGGCCAGTGGATCCAGGCAAGCCCAGAGAGTGGAGAACCAGCTATTTTTATGTTTGGTTTTGAAAGGTGTTTCCCTTTGGTTACCCGCCACAGAGGTAAATGGATCCACTGGGTTGGTGTGGCTCAAGTTGAAAGAATGGAAGCTCCGGGACCCCTTAAGACTTGGTTCCGTGCGATCTTCCAGCTGTTCGCCTGAGGGAGTGACGCAGGTTTACTCACTTCCTGAGTTCATGAACTTTAAACTTTTTGGGAAGACCATTTTAGTGGTAAATATAAAGTTTGAACTTTTTGTTGGGCCATCCACTCAGCAAGTGAGTTTAGTCGTTGGTTACATTTACCAAGAGGCCATTGGTGCACATGTTGAGCCACAGCCAAGTTGAGTAGGTTGCCTCCCTTTCTGATCACTGGTTCTGCATGGGAGGTTCTCCATAGAGTCAACTACCAACAAGAAGGGTCCCTTTCTGTCCAGTAGCAATTCAAACGTCATGGATTTGGAAACCTGTGCTTTCCCAAGCAACAAAGAGTCAGGCGGGCAATAGCCAACAAGAGCCATAGCTGCCACTGGCATACATGGGCTTGCCCAACTTAAGCCCCGTTCTGTGCCCTTAATCCAAGCAAAACTCCTTTGAAGGCAAGGGACAAGTCGAAGTTCTATTTTCTGGGGCGCTGAGGTGGCGTTTGGGCCCCAGGCACTGCTTGGTCTACTTTTTAAGCCATGGCACTCAGTTTGCCGATTCCTTGTGGACATTTAGGGTCGGAGGTTCGGTTCCTGCCTGGAACAAAATGTTGGCTTGCGCGAGCTTTACAAACCTTGACCATGTCGCTAGAACAGTCAATATAACTTGGTTGCTGCAAAACGTCCATCCCAGAGGCGGTTACCTCGCATTAAGGCTGTCGTAAGTACCCTTCCAATCAGGGAAACTGACCACGTCGGGTCTTGGAAGACTACCTTTCTGGGCTTCCGCCCCCGGAAGGGAGTTCCACGAATGGAAGGGAAAGAGTCCAAGGGGAGTTGTCAATTACAGATTCATCAAACTGGTAAATATACCCTCGTGCTTCCAGTTACCACTATAGTAGGTATTACCAGGGTGTCTCATCTCTTGGTTTTTCGTTACCCAGAGGGTCCAAGTGTCTTCTAAGGAGGTACTTAGACCCCTTTTTCCCCCTCAAAAGCTATCCTGAGGAGGTACCAAGGGACCCTCTGGGTTATGGTTTTGCCTTGGTTTCCTACTTTCGTGGCATGCGCCCGAAAGCACGGGCATGAGACCAAGCTACACCCAAATCCGTTTCCAAGGTCCAACCAACCAACCTCCAAACGCGGCGTTCAGTTTCGGTTTTTCGCCTTTGAGGTATTGCTGTGACTTCCAGGCTCGGCTTTGGGAGGGGGGGAGGGGTAGGGGGGGAGGGGGGGTTCTGGAGGAACTTCCTCCAAGTCGAGCCGAATCCTTCCAGAAGCCTATCCCAAAACAAATGGCAGGTGATGGAACAGAACGATTGCTAGGAAGCGATCCTAGAGCTCTCTTGTTTTGGACTTTCCGGGTGGGAGCAACATGGGTGGGAGCCTCACCTTTGAATGAAGTATCGAGTTTTATAAGTTGAGCTTCAATTTGGCCGTTGAAACCCCTTAAGTCATGTTGGGTTTCTGACTCTTTTTGTTTGGTCCAAGAAGCTTACAAGCAACCAGGCTTTGGCCGAGCCACTGACTTTGCTTTGACTTGCCCAAAGGGAAGTGAATCCCCATCGGATTTTGGGCAAAAGGTCCCAAAATGGTCGTGTCTTCAAATAGGGGACGATTGAAAGTAGCTTCGGTGTTCCTTGTGGTTTCCCTTTAAACCCACCAAACACGGGCACCAACTTCAAAAAAAACAGCCACACCAACTTAGCTGTGTACTTGTAAATTTGGGTGTTCAAGCTACTTAGTGGCTTATAGCCCTACTAACGGGTCCCAGTCGGGCCACTTATAAGCATGATTGCTCAAACTACTAACTTGAACACCCCTAGCACACTTCCTCATACCGATGCCTGTAAAACCGTAGCCTTCCAGTTTGATGGAGGGCAATTCCCGCTCGGGGCCGCCCAGGAGCATATGCGGTAAGATTCGGTACGCTTTGAATGCTGATAGGGAAACCGGGAGGACACCAACCTTTTGCACGTGTTCCTCGTTTTGACACACACACACACACACGCACACGCGCAAGCACAGACACAAAGGCATTTGACCATGATGTGTTGCTCGAGACTTGTTTTGTGTATGTGTGTGTGTGTGTGTGTTTGTTTTTGTATGTGTTTCTTTCATGTTGTATGTTGCAAAGCTACTCAAGGGCTGTCAAGGTAATTGGTGTACGTGTTGCAACACCCTGGTTGACCCAATTTGGATGATGAAACTCCATAGGTTAATAATGGTGGTTATATTATATTAACTCGCCTTGGTTTAATGTTGGTTTGAACCCCACGGAACAGTGTTGCTCCCTTTTCGCATTCAGGCGCATTTACCCGGGAAGTGTGATAGGGTTGCATTGTTTTTATGGCGCACCCACAGAGTGCCCACTACAAGGCTGACCTTGTTTCTCTTCTTCTCTTCAGTCCGCTTGGGTGTATCTTTAAAGAAGGGACCCCGGAAATTGTGTTTTTCTCCAGAAGAGGATCCAGTTTTGAGACCGAAAGGGCTGAATCATGCATCGTATCGTATCAGTTTTTTCCCTAACATCCAGAGTCAAAGTATCCATATTTACATATTATATTTTTGGTGTTGTTTGGTTTAAGGGGATTCGTCAACGACAGATTCCACAACCGCGAATATGTGGTCATTGGACCCTTTGGGACAGGGTCCACAAGAAGACGTCCACTCCTTCGCTCTCTTGCAAGCCGCCAGAACATCGGCTGCCAATTGGCACCCACCTACAACTGTGCATCAGGCAGGTCCGCTGGATTCTGAACAAAATTATGGCAACACCTACACCTGAGGGTATAATGGCTGTGGGTCAAAACCCTGTACCACTGGTGAACATCAACATAGGTGGCAAATTGATGTTCATCCACCCCAAAATGGAGCCATACATTATACCCCATGGCCAAATGATTTCACTTCTGAAGTTGCCTCACTTGGTGGTTCCTTTATTTCCAGTTGAAAATCACCTGGACCCTCAAGCCCACAATGAGAAGTTGGAAGCAGCCACACAATTTCGGGCAAGTCTCCCGGCTTAAAGGCCCAGGAACTGTACTTTGCTCGTGAACGGCAACCGAGCTCGCAGTTGCTCAGGCAACCATGAACTGTTCACTTGAGTGGCTGTCAAACTGGGGGAAGCCCATATGGGTGTGTCTTTTTTAGGACCCTCTCCAAAATGGCGGTTTTCCTGGTGGTTTCCCTTTCAAACCACAAATAAACGGGTACCCTCACAAAAAGCACACACCCATATTTAGGTATTTTCTTTGTGGCTTCCCTTTCTCACCACCCAACAAGCCCCCAGCATTTTGAGTGGTGAAATGGCGGTTTGTCCATGTTATAGAGAAGTGGATGGACCAAACCCCGCACTAGTTGGAATGCACGAAGCCTGAACACTGAGGATACACCAGCCACCAACTGGTCTAGAGTTTTGTCAATACGCAGAAACAGCTTTCAGGGGCGATCGGGTACTTAGTGGTGCGGCCTGGTTGTAACCCACTGAACGGAGACTCATAGCCATGGTGAGTGGGTTATAACCAGGCTTACCTCAGTGGTTCCCAGCCATCTCCTGAGCATTTAGCCTTTCAGTGTTTTGTGGGAAGTTCTAAACTTTTAGCGGGGGATCTGACAGCCCAGTAACCGCTTTCCAAGTACCCTGCCTCTTTAGGAGCTCTGGATGGAGTCCTTTATCCAATATTGCATGTGCAGGTCATGGCCACCCCGGCGCCAGGTACTGAAATCTGGAAGTTCCGGGGATACCTTCCCAAGCTTGATCTATGGGCCCAAATGAGGTACTGTAAAGCCAAGTTGCAACCCAAAAGGGAACACCAGATCGCCGCATGGCTTTCTATACCTTCCATTCTTCACCCAGAAAAATCCGGATCTGTTCGCCTCTGGGCCCAGGGAACCGGATCCGGTTGGGAGAGAAGGATGGCTGAGAACGAAGGAAACTCGGCCCCCGGAAAAGTGGTGGGAAGATGCCACGGCAGGTTCTGCATGGGGCGTGCTTCTAAAGTTTGTCAGGTAGGTTTGGAGGTATGGAGGCGATTTTTGCCACCAGTACAAGCTTGCATGGCATAGGGTATGACGTGGACCTTTGACTAAAAAAGGAGGTGCTTATCCAGGAAAACCAGGTTTTCCAAGACATGCCCTTAAGCCAAAGTCATGTATTTGGAGTAGGGGGGTGTGTTGGCCAACGACAGTTTGTTGGCATCGAGCGTGAGGGATTCCCGTTTCTCATGGCCGTTTATTGGGGATGCTGTTTTCCTGGATCATGTTGGGCGGGATTTCCTTGTTTGATGAAACGACTAAGGATAAACAAAGCCTCTACAGATGCCGGACTGCATACATTGGGGAACACCTTTCCTTCGGCGTCGGGCCGTTTCTTTGTTGGGCCAACTGGATGTGGGTGCCAATATTTGTCGCGGGCAGACGAGGTGAGGCTTGACTCCGAGTTAGGATGTTCAACCAACTTGGTAAGTAGGTAGGTGATAACCATGGTTCTAAGTGGGGTAAATGTGTTAGTCTCTGTATAATATCTTATAACCATGGTTATGACATGTTATGACCTAATTACTAAGTTGGTTGAACACCCAAGCACCAATTGTAGACATGAATAATAACATATATAAGTCTTACAACGATACCAATCGTTGGGTCGGAAGACTATTTCACGGAAGACCATTTGTTAGTGGTAAACAAAAGTTTGGGTACCTTTTTTTTGGCGCATTTCAAAGGAGGGGGAAAGGTGTTTTTTTTTTCTCTATGCCATTTTGTTTTTCAGCTTGTGCTTCCTTTACACTCCACTTTGGCATGCGCTTTTCCCGGTGTCCTGCTTCCCGCTTCGGGGTTTTCTGATAGGCCTGCTGAGTTGGAAGACCGGCGCTTGCCTCAGCTACTTCTTGCCTGGCACTTCGCAATTCGCCGAGAGGAATGTCTTGGCGAGTTTCACGTAACCCTTGGTTGGTGGTTTGGATTTGGATTTGAACGGGTCCCTGGTTCTTTTAGAGGGTGGCGAGGACTCCTTCCCCACCAAACCACCGGTCTCCAAACCACCAATTAGAGGGAAGCTGAGAATTTGTGAACTTCGGATTCATCCGGAGGATTCTGGTCAGAGAGCCATCCTGAAATAGATTTCGTTTCCTGCAAAGGGAAGGCACCCTGGTCCGAATTTGTTAACTTCGGATTCTGGAGGAGTCGATTCGGGCGGGTTTCAGAAACCTGCAAGCTTCGTTGGGTTTTTTCAGCCGCGACCCCTCCGTGATCGATTGATCGATTGATTGTTTTCCCACTCCCCGAGTTCATGGACATTCATGGACTTTATTTGCCTTTTGGGGCTGGACAATTTGACTGGTTCCCCTTTCCCTGCCCATTTCATCCAAGGTCCAGTTGTCTCCGGCCACCCCAACTCGTCCAAAATCAGGATCCTCGAGTATTGGAACCACCACCCCCCCCCTTTCTCCCCTCAAAAGGGAATCCCCAAGGGCGGTAGGCACAAGGAGGGCGGGCAGTTGAGAGCCCGAGGATTCCTTAGGGAGGCTACCCTTTTCCGATGGCGTTGCGGAGCCGGAACCGGCCGAGGCTGGTCCGACACGAAGAAGATGTGGTGCTGCAAGCACAAGGGCCTTGGATGCCCCTCGATCGGCATGGTTGTTGTTGGGAAACATTTTGCATTTTTGCTTATTGTGGTTTAGTGGCAAATCCCCACTTAGACATAACTGCTAAAACAAGATTTGTTTGCTCCCCTTCCAACGTCAGCCAAGTCGGCCCCGGCCTACCTGAAGTGGTCTGCAAGTACCTCGAATTTTGGACAGTCCACTCGTTCGGAGGTGAGATTATTGTCCGAGAAAAAAATGGGTACCTGAAGTCTCCTTCTGACCCGAAATAAACATGGGTCAATGACCAACCATGATTTTAGGTAGTGACCAACCTTTTTTTTAGGGTGAGATGGAGACTCAGGTACCTCAAACTTTGGTCAAGAAGTTTGGTGTAACCTGCTAGAGTCTCCAGTCAGGGCAAACACTTCAATTGCTTGGTTTATGACCCCTTTGATTTGAATGGGCCCATTTTTAGGGGTTAGACAGGATTTGCCCAATACCCACCAAAACAAAGCTGTTGTCCTGTAATTGCCTGCTAGTGTCTTAGATGGTCTGTTTTTGGAGGGGACATGGGGACCCATCCCCTAGTTTCTCACAAACGGGGCTAATTGAACCAACTGCATGTTGCCCGTGGCTCATGTTGTCAAACACCCGGCAAAACGTGTGGGGTTGGTGGGGACGGTCACAGACCGCAGGGAAAGGAGGCTATTGTACCGCCTCCTTTTTGTATCGGCTTTTGCCTGGGAAAACCTGGTGTTAAGATGAAAGTATGGATCCCTTTGTCACCGGATCGACAAACCCTACCCAGACGCTCCTGGGGCTTCCAATGGAAGACCCAGACCCTCCACTGGAAACCCCGGAGGGGTTTCGGGGTCTCAAAACCTGGCTTTTTGAGGGCCCAACATAAATCGGGAGTGTCTGGGTAAACAAAAAAAGGCGGGTCTTGAGACCAGGTAGGCTGGACACGCGTCCTTTTTCCCTCGCGGAAAACCGAGGCTTGAGCTCCGGGGACGCCCTTCCCTTCGCAGCTTGGCCGAGGGGCAGGGCTTCGCTTGGCCATAGGTGTGTTTGGTTGTTTTGGTACCTGGAGTCTCCTTCTGTAAAAAATGGTTGGTCATTACCCAAAATAATGGTTGGTCATTGACCCATATTTAAAGGGTCATGGAGACTCCAGGTAGAAAAATCGAGGGCGATTCCTGGTTTACCCAGTTTAGTCATCTACCAGGGAAACGCATCTATTTCCCCTAAAAGGACACCTATGTTCATGACAGACCCCAACTTGGCAGCGCTTTTTGAAAGGACTGTACCTGGAGTCTCCTTCCGACCCTTAAAAAAATGGGTCAATGACCAACCATTTTGGGTAATGACCAACCATTTTTTCAGGGTCCGTACCAAGCAGATTTTGGACAGAGCAGTTCGGGGGGGGGGGGTGGTAGTTGTTTCTTGATTGTTTTACAGCCTTTTAGCAACACGTCAATCAGCTTTTCACAGGGGGTTTAAGTTTGGCCCAGAAGACTAGCCTCCAACAGGGGCTGTCGCTTAAATCGGGAGATCCCTGACATTTGGCTTTGGTTTCCGTTGTGTTTCCCGTTTCACCAGGAGTCAGACACCATCACCAACCCTCACTCCCTGAGTTGCTGCACTTTCAGCTTGGCCATTGTGGCCTCACAAAGTTTGGACTTGGATCCACTGGATAGGTCAGCCTTTGGGGGGCCATGATGGCGGTTTCGTTCTTGTGGGATGGTGTGGGTAGGGGTCAAACATACACCAGGGACCGGATTCATTACGGGGGTGGAACGAGACAGTTGCCTGTTGCAAGGTTCGTCGGTACAGCTTGCTTGTTTGGGTCATAACCAGGTCCACCCCACTCAGAGGACGTCCAAGTGGGTGAGAACCTAGGTTACCAACAACTTGGCCGAACACCGAAGCACCCAGTTCTCAGGGAATCCACCAATCCCTTCCTAACTGAATCGATTTGTGGCTCGGTCGTGCGCCACACACCCCCATTGAAGGCAAGCAAGTCATCAGCTTACCTCTTAAAAGCACAACCTTTTCAACTTTTTGGGTAACATGGGCTATATGTCTGTAAAAGATTAACTTCCCCGGGCTTGGGAGTTTTAAGGGGTAAGTCAGGGTGAATAGTTAGGTGGGGTCGCAACATTTACTCTTGGGCTCGGTTTTCCTGACAGCGAAGGTCATTTTGAGAGTGTTAGTTTGGACCCAGGAAATGGTTTAGGAGGATCTTGGAAACCGCTACCAAACTGTTGTTGCAAAGCTCTACCGGAACCCTGTTTTTTCCTAAAAATGAGTTTTCGCCCCAATTAAGTCAGGATCAAAAGTCCTACGTGGACCTTAAAAATAGCTTTAAAAATGGGATATTGCCCCAACATTCAGGGGTGTATTCCCCTTTTTGTATGGACCGCTTGAGGTTTCGGGTACAATAAAATTGCCTGGACCTGACAAACAACAAAGGGTCAGCGCACGTTTTTCGTGGCATTCAAGAGAGCGGCCTTCGGCGGGGAGTTAGCTGCAATCGTCCAAAACCCGTCACAGTGGGTCCTCAGACCCTAAGAAAAGCGGGTATTGGGTGTAGGGGGGATTGTTTATGCCCGTAAATGTAGGTGATTTCGAAACCGAAGGGAGGTTCTGTCATGTGCTTTCACATAAGCGTACTCTTTTATTTGTTGCATGTGTGTGTGTGTGCCTCGACCAAGCGGTTTCTTAGGGTCAGAGAATTCTATTGGCCAATTCAATGTGTTTGTCTCATGCTGCTTGACTTCGTACTTTGTGGGAGGTCATTTTGGTGGTAAACTGTAGCCAAAGGCTACATGTATAGGTCCACATATACATATCATATAAATTGATAAGAATGTATATATCATAGATATACATATATGAACCCTTGGTATGGATCTCTAGCATTAATTACCAATTAATTCTGGTACATCAGAGTCGTAACCAACTGATGGAAGCAGTAGGACTGGCACCAATCTTTCCCTGGCTGGCGTCGCTTTCTCAAAAAAACAAACCTGTTGCACGGATGACAAGCAATTTAATCAACGACCAGAACTGATTTTGGAAGTTAGGGTCACCCAAGTTCGTACGTTGTTTCTGGGAACTGGAACCGCCCATAAGGGCACCACGTGATGCCCTGATTTTGATGGTTTGGATTAAATGAAGCGTGCGCTTCAAGTCAAGCTAGTATGTAGGAAACTGCGGGGTTTCCCATGTGAAACTTAGAGATGAAGCACTGGGCCCAAGGGGAGCAACCCAAGGTCAGGTTAATTGTTGCGTGTTGCTGTATTTGTCCCTTTTTCTTTGTTTTGCTAGAAAACTAGATGGCGATCCCTGGTTTTGACCTGGTGGTTTCTTCTCATCTACCAGGGAGACCCATTCCCCATTTCCCCCTAAAATAACGGACACCCATGGTACTTGTGTGGTCCACAAGGGAAGCCAGGGGAAGCCAGTCAAGTTTAGACAAGCAAGCAAGCAGGGAGGTTCGGGGGAAGCAGGGAGGTGGAGGCATATGTTTTTTTAGAGATGATCTTTAGGCAAATGTTTCTTCCTTTGCAGGGAAGCAGGTTTTTTCCTGGAAGCAGGTTTATGTCTAAGGAAGCAGGTCTTTTCCTTTGCAGGGAATCCTGGAGGATCCCCGAAGCCCCGTATCCCCGCTAAGTTGGTTTCCCGCCTATTAGAGGGGTGCTTTGTCCCATAGCGGTCACGGGTCATCCCCTGCAAAGGACCTTTTGATGAACCCCCATGTCTCAGTTGCAATCAAAGCGAATCGACCTGATCTGACCTTTTGGTTTACCTCACTTTTGGGTTCCCATACTTCCGTTCCAAATTGTTTGCCTTTTATTTCGGGGTCTTTGGGGGCAACTGAGATGTCCCCGAAGAGATATCCTTGAAGCATATCCTACACCAGATCCTTCACGTCACCCGTTGCTTCTTTTGACATCCAGCTCCTTGCAGGTATAGCAGGCAACCCAACCAGCCATTTTCCATTTGGTGGTTCCCGCACTTGGTTATCTTCTTGTTTGGAGTAAATGGACCTTACACCTGGACCATTTTAGTGGCAGTTTGGACTTGTTTCAGCCATCCACTCAGGAAGTTGATTACCTGAGCCTCCTTGTTCACAAATTCAGCAAATGCAAAGTTGCACATCCAAACCTACCTGGAGCTCCTTCTGACCCTTTAACACAAATGGGTCAATGACCAACCATTATTTAGGGTTTTCAGACCAACCATTTTTCAGGGGTCATGGAGACTCCAGGTTCCCACAACTCGCATTAGTTGCCCTCTTCCCATTTGTATCATCGAAGTGAGGGCGGTTCCCCCAACAGTAACTAGTCTTCCCACACCTTCCGATCGGCAGTGTCCACGAGAGGGGGCTTGGATGTTCGGCCAGCAAGTTGTTAGTAACCCGCGTTGGAAGCTGCTAGTTGCGTCGCTGACAAACTTGGTCCCTCAGTTTTCAGAGATGTTGAGTTCCTGCTCGGGAATCCCGGGAAGAAATACTGGTCGTCTGTCTCAAAGCGAACCCCAAAACTTGTGTGTTTCTTGTTGTTTTCGCTACACAGCTCCAACATGGGTGCTCTCAACAACGGACACACGCATATATATATATATATATATAGCTGGGTGGTTTCCAGCCATCCCCTTAGTTTTTTTTTCCCCCCCCCCCCGGGTTTAGTGGTAGTTTCCAGTAACAAGGTTTTCGACTTTTAGCAGGGGACCGGAGGGGAACAGTCCAGATCTGTCCCTCTCCACAGCTCCTCCCAGGATTGCGACGCTGGACGCGAGAATTGGCGAAATGGATGGTCTGACGGCAAGAAGCACTGGCGCCTTCCCCAGGTGGATGAACTTTCCCTGTGGATGGTTGCGAAATCCATTTCGCACCACCCAAGAAACAATGGTTGAGACCATTGTTGGGCCTGAATTCACACGGGAATCATTCCAGGGTTTCTTAGGTGGTGACCACCAAAGAAACCCTAGTTTATGATTTGATTCCCCGGTAAATACCAACAAACAATGGTTTCAACCATGGTTTCAAAGTGGTGCGGGATTTTGTCCATCGACTGTAGGTGTCATTTTTGGTTGTTTTAGACATAGATGGGTTCCACTCGTTTGGATTGGTTTTATTCCAACCATATCGGGAAGTTTCCAGAAGGTTCCCTATGTTCCTGAATGTGTTCATACCCAGAAGGACCCCAGGTTCCTTATATTTACGGATTTGTTTGGATTCTGTTGACGAATCCCTGTTTCACCAGACCCGGGAGTCATTGCCTAGTGTTGGAGTAAAATATGTACGTAAAATCATAGCTCTCCGAGTGTTGTCTAGTTGATGCCCTATGTTGGTTGCGTTTGCTTGGCTTTGAGCACAACTTATGCTTGGAATATGTCGGTAAACATAACGATATTGATCCATTCCAACCAACCCCCTCAAAGGTCGGCAAACATCGACATGTAAAACTTAGGTAAAGTCGGTCAAAAGACTAGCCGTGCTTTTTTCGACTGGGGGGGAACTGTAGCCTGGCCTACGCCACCAAAGAGAGCCGGCGATTGCCCTCGAGGTTTTGTTGTGAAGGTTCCTGTGAGGATTCCAGAGGTCTGGTTGCTGAAGTATTTGATCTTCAAAGGTTCGTCCAGATGGGTCCAAAGGATGTTCAGTGAGTGAACCATGAAACGTTGAAGCCAAGATCGGTCCAAACGGTTCACAAACTTCACGCAGCGCTGTATGTCTCCAAGCACTTCGAGCACCAAGTCCCAAGAGCCAACTTTGGGTCTCAAGGCATTGAACTAGGTCTAGCACGGAGAGAGCATTGAACTAGGTCTAGCACGGAGAGAGCATTGAACTAGTAGGTCTAGCACGGAGAGAATGGAGAGAATGGATATGCCAAGTGGCAAAGAGCCGCCAGAGAAACTCACTCCCTGACTTGGGCTTCAAACTTTTTGGGCCTTTGTGTAGTACATCACCAGAGGTCTCACTTTTTGGGCGAGTCCGCTGGATCGGAAGTGAGGAAAGGATCAGGGTTGCACAAATCAGGTCCAACGTCCTACTTAGATGGTCTGGGGACTTAGCCAAATGGTTAGTAGCCCTGGTTTTAGGCGACTTACAACCATAGTAAGTGGGATACGTCCAGGGTTACTAACCACTTAGCTAACTCCTAGACCATCCAAGTATAGCCAAACCGGCTTTGGACTCCGACTCCACGTGAGCCGTCTTTAGCCATCCCATGGCGCGCTCTTCGCGGTGGCCATGGCTGGCTTTGGCTGCCTTGGGCCTGGCTGTGGCCTTTGCCGCTCGGAGGGCAATCTATTCTTTTTTGCAACTAGCGGTGTTTCGATGTTTTGGCGTTTGGAAGCTTTTGAACATTTCAACTGGTTGTTGGACACTTTTGGTGATGCATTATCTTTTTTGCGCACTTTTGGTGATTAATTCTGGTTGTTGGACATTTTGGGTGAAACAACATATAGTTGTTTGGACACTTTTGGTGATGGATTCTGGCTTTTTCACACTTGTGGTAAGAAAATGTGGTTTTGTAAGAAGGGTTCTTGGAAGGAGAGGAGAAGGTACCAAGCAACAAACCTCCCCTTGTTGTTTCAGTTTTTTTTTTGGGGGGGGAGGCCAAGCAAAGTTACCTGCGTTTCTGGGCAATATGTTCAAGACGTAGGGTTTGAACAAGGTTCCTTTCAGGGCCGGTTCTGGCGCCGAATCATTTATTTGCCTATTTTATCGCGAGCTTTGGGGGGGGGGAAAACGAGCTGACCATGACAACAGTTTGGGGATCCCTTAATACAGGCCCAGTGGGTTCCTTTTCTGCGCTTGTCGGGGTTCCCTGGAGCAAGCATTTGTATGTTGCCAAAGGGTTAAGACCCATGTGGCTGTGGGTCAAAAACAATGGGATCCCATTTTGGGGTTTCGGTGCACCGCCCATTTTAGAACCTATTTTGGTGGGGATTGGGATATTCACTGGGGGTACGGGCTTTTGACCCATGGCCATGTCTTGAAGCAACTTTTTTGGTGGTCCACGCCTTGTCAGGGAGCCTTCGTACAATTTGTGCTTGGGTTGTACCACACCTTCAATGGGCAAGGCTAATGGTACTGTCGATGGACGAAATATTCTCTTCGCACCACAAAATGAAGCCATCGCTGAAACAATTTGTTGTTGGTATTTACAGTGGGATCATCAGAAACCCGGATTCTGAACGATGGTCACCACCTAAGAAACCCTGGTTTCTGAATTGATTCCCAACGTAAATACACAACCAACGTTATGGTTTCAATTCCAGGTGTTTGATTTCGTGGTGCGAGAAGCGGATCTTTCGCAACTCCCTCCACAGGGAAAGTTCCATCCGAAGAGATGGCCTCTAGGCAATCAGGGAGCAGTGCTCCGAGCCAATCGTCACAGGAGGAGTTGCCCGACCCGAAGTAGTAAACCATTTCCCCCCACCGAGGGTGGATGAAATCCATTTCGCACCACTTGGGATAATTGAAGCCCTACATATAATTCGATACACCACCTACAAACTGGTGCAGGATTTTATCTGGGGGAGAGGGGGGGTACTAATCCTAGGTCGACATTACCTTTGGCATTTCGATCCTATCAGCTCCAGGGATTACGCACTTCAAGCAATCCAAGTAGACAAGCTTAGGGAGTAAATCAAGCTTACCAGTTTTTTTTCTTATATATTATATGGTTTATTTGGTAGTATTTTTTTCGCAGGGGGTGTCTCGAGTGTCTGGTGAATTTTCACGATAAGCCCGAAGCCTTCCAGTTTGCGAAGGAGGTCAATTCCTACAAGCCAGTGGTTTATTTTGTGCATTTTGCCAAGGGATGTTAGGACTTCAACTTTTTGCCAACTAATGGGTTTTCCGTATTAAAACACTAAAAGTTATTCACTTTTAGCAGTAGAGTAGAAAGCAACAGAGTTTTGTTTCTGGTGCCAAGGGTCAGGGTTCCGGGGCCTATATAAAGGAGGTGTTCGGATGGAGATCTTGCGGTCCAGTTCTATGGCTGGTGCTTCCTTTCAAGATTGGATTTGAGTCTTTGGGTGACTTGAGTTTCCATTTGATGTAGTATTGCTGGAACGTCCTCTTTAGGGCTTCCTTTCAAGATTGGATTTTGTTTTGGTCTTGGTGGACTTGAGTTGCCATTTAGTACTGCTGGAACTTCCTCTTGGTTGCCGGCGGGGCTGCTAATCCTCATTTTATGTACTTTTATTCATTTTCTGGGGCCACCCACGGACCCGCTTGTCGTTATTTCGGGCTCATTCTTGAATCCTAACTCGACATAGACGAACATAACATGATGTTAGTGCCATGATCCGCGCAGAGTTGTCGACCATGCCGCTAAAGTGAGCAACGGTCAACATTAACCATTTGTACAGTGAGCATACAGTCACGAATGACAAAGACATGAGTTTACTCAACCGACCGTGACCTCTAAGGCTGGTTCGTTTCCTTTGGGCTTTCCCTAAGTGGCGTTCAAGCTCCCCCGCCCGCTTCGTTTCTGGGGGCGAAGATGTTCAAGGAGCCCGACTACAGCCGTTTCACCCGCCCGTTGGCAGCCCCATGGCCTAGAAACGTGGAGCAGCCCCACCCCTTGCTGGCCGCTCACAAACAATCAACAGGCACCCCATATTTGCGGACTTGTGGATTTTTTGTTTGACGAATTCCCGTTTTTTTTTTTTTTTTTTCTTATCAGTCCAAAGCTATAAATACTTGGTACTGTTTGGGACTTTGCTAAGTAGGTTACAACCATGGTGAGAAGGGGACAATTCCCAGGTACCCACAACTTCGAACCATGGTTATATATACCTGGAGTCTCCATGACCCGAAATAAAAATGGGTCAATGACCAACCATTATTTTGGGTTTTCTGACCAACCATTTGTTAAGGGTCAGATCCGGAGACTCCAGGTATATAAAAAAAGAAAGTAGTTGCCTGACGTGGGTTGAACATCCACGTGTCGAGGCCTAGGATCCTGTCGTTAACCTCACCGTATCTGAGGTAAACTCTCCGCGAAGTCGGGGCCCGAAAGGCGCGAGTCGCGAATCGATGGGTCCTTTTGTCTCGGGTGCTTTGGGCGGTTTGGTTGTGGGAAATGGAACCCACTGTGATACAACAAAAGGGTCTCAAGACTAGCACCCCCCATTTAAACAGGGGATCCCCTTGTAATGTTGACCCAGGATTAATGAACCGTCCCACTCTTAGGGGGGTGTTCCCTCCAAAAGTGGTCTGAACCCGACCACTAAAACGAATTGGACACCCCCCAATCAAAATCAAGCGATCGGTCTGAACCCAACCACTAAAACGGGACACCCCCCTATTAATCAACCAGGGGTTAAACCACAGAAGTGGTTGGAATCAGACCCCTTGTGATCCTACCCTGCGCCTGGGTTTGGGCGGTTGGTTTGGTTTCAACCCTCTGGGCTTAGAGACTCAAGGGGAAAAACCAAAACACACACCTCGAAACCACCCAGAAAGCTAAGAATTGTTTTGGCTTTTAAAGGGAAACCAAAAGGAAGACCACTGGCCCCGTTCTGTGTTTTTGCTCGCCGGTTCCGACTTTCCAGTCTCTTAGTGTGTGTGTGTGTGTTTTTCAGACCCTTGAGTTGACCCGGCCAGCGTTGTGCAAACTTGGGCCCCAAATATGTGCCGCTGTTGTTTTAAGCGTCACATTTGAAACCACTTGAGAGTCAAATTCCTTTGGGGTGATGTATATATATATATATACTTATACATATAGGTAGGAACTATTCGAGGAAACGCGTTTCTATCCCGTGTCCCGAACCCCGATGACAACATCTTTTAGGCCCCTTATCTTACCTTGCAAATCTCATTTGGTGGTGTGATGTTTTGCCAAAGTGTCCCTTAGTACCTCATATGTTCGTGTGTTTCTTGCGGAATCTGTCTGGACGAATCTGTACTTTTTCGGAACCAAATCCAAATCCGGGAAACAACTGCTTTCCATAGCAGGACCTTCTGGGATTTGGTGTGATGTTTACTCCCCATACCTTGGTGTAATGCCTGGCACCCGTTCCTACTTGGGTGTTCAGCAAAGTTAGTAAGCGGTGATCGCCGCTTGGGGTTTTTCACTCCCTAACAAGGTTCACCCCACTTAGTGGGACTTGTAAGTGGCACCTGGAGTCTCCATCACCCTTGAAAAATGGGTCCTAACCAATATTTGGGGTTATAACCAACCATTTTTAAGGGTCAGAAGGAGATCGCAGGTAGGTTATAACCATGGTTGTACTCGAACTAACCCCAACCCCGTGGAGACTCCAGGCACGCACTTGTGACCTCAAAAATACGCCGCACCGAGCACGAAAAGGCTTGGTGCTGAGGTGAGAGGCGTTCCAGAGTGGCGCGGGGCGCGCTGAAGTGCCCCGGCCGAAAACAGACGTGGGGTGCCGCGCAGGGCTTGCTAAATGTGACCCGAAAAACTTGTGACCCCAGTGCTTCCAGGCGCTTGTCACTATAGTAGGTAACCCTTCGGGTTTCTTACCTCTAGGTTTTACAGGGTGGCTTCTCTTGGTTACCTATTATACTGGTAGTAGACCCCATATCAATCAACCAACCAGTTTATTAATCATGGGGGTGCTTTTCCCTGGGTGAAATGTGGGGAATCAGACCACTTTTGGAGGGGAGCACCCCCCTATGAATAAACTTGGGTTGACAAATATGGGTTCAACATGAACCCTTAGTTGGTCTGATCGGGGCTTACCACACCTCGAGTAGCTTTAGGAGGTCAAAAGGACTTATTTTGAGGCCCCGTATTCCATCAGGACCCTTCGAGAAGCAAACATCCTTGTTGGCATTTCGGCACTCTGACGTCAATCAAACATAAATGCACTCAGAGGCCCTATGGCTGTGGGTCAACACCAATGGGATCCCTTTTGGGGTTTTCGGTGCACCACCCATTTTGGGTCAAATGGGTTTATCGTATGGGATGTATGGGAAGGATTTGGCAAAGCCCCCTCCCTAATAACAGGCCACGGTTTCCTGTTGTTCTTTCACCAAAATCCCTCATGATTCAGGACGCCCCACTCTGCATTTGAAACATCAAAGGTATAGTAGATTTTCATACCACTGCCATTGACACTTCCTTTCATAGTTACACTGATTGCCTTTCCAGATGGTTGGATTGGGATGTTCGCTGGGGGTACGATTTGGGTTTTGACTCAGAGGCCATATGGCAAAAAGCCCTTCCTATGATTGAGGGCCAAGAAGCGGAAGGTGATCTGCGGGTAGCATGTCAACTGGGTCCCCCAGCGTGCCAACTTTTAACCCCTTCTTTGGGAGGGGAACCCCCTCAAAATAGACAGAGAAAAAAGGTTAAGAAAAGGCGGGTGCCAACTTCTAGGTCCTCTCTAAGTGCCACCAGATGGGTTTCTCGAGTCCAAGGGCAAGGATCCGAGGCCGGGGGTATCAGGCGTTGCTTCCTTCGGGAGCGATCGGGTACTTCAGTGGGTACCTGGAGTCTCCGGATCTGACCCGAAAAAACAAAAAGGGTCAATGACCAACCAATATTTTAGGTGATGACCAACCATGTTTAAAGGGTCATGGAGACTCCAGGTATCCATGGACATAATGCACAGAACCCCATGGCTATAAGTCTCCGTTCAGTGGGTTATAACCAGGCTTACTAACCACTTGCCTGACGTACCCTGACCCATGTGGCATGTGTTTATTTCTGTAGGTTTAGGGGGCTGCAACCAAAGGACGTGTTTGCCACGCCAAGGGTTGGAAAGATATGTTTACACGTTTACACCTATAGATATGTACCCAGCGCAACATAAATCCCGTCTTCAAACAGAGGGGCCCCCTAACAGTGAAGAATATGTGTCCAGATACCAACCACATCCCGATCCGGGAATACGAGTTAGAATAAGCCAACTGAAATCAATACTCTTGCCGCGATTTCCCTCGTGACCCCGACACCAGCCCCACGTGAGCGGTCCTCCTCAATCCTTGCCTTTCAAAAGCCACAAACAACCGAACCCGAAACTCGAACATGTTGTTTAATTATTATGTTGACTTCTTTATATATATATGTATACATAAAATACAATATATATATATATATTTAAAAGAAACAAAAGAAAAGAGAAGAACAAAACGCCTGAATCCAGCGACCCCGCCAGGTTCACCTACTTCCCACTCTGGGCCAAGGGCCCTGCCGCTGCCCTGGCGCTGCAGCACAGCGGCCTGGAGTGGGAAGGCCGCGCCGAACCTCCGAGCGGACAGCGCGGTGTCGGCGGAAATTCCACTACCTCAGTGGCCCAGTGCCCGTGTCCTCTTTTTGTTTGGCGGAAGGGTTCCCCCTTTAAAGTCGACCAACCAAAAAAGGATGGCCATTTTTTTTCTCATGGCTGCTGGGTTTCGGCGGAAGTTCGCATCCCAGAGGGTCCCTTGGTGTCTTCTAAGGAGGTACTGAACGACCCCTTTTACCCCCCAAAAGCCATCCTCAGGAGGTACTTGGACGCTCTGGGCATGGCATGTGAGCCACAATCAACACCCGTGTAGATGAAGGATAGTAAGGGACGAGTCCAGCCAGAAACAGCAGCGGCCGCCTCTGTATTTCCTTACATGGTTCTGGGTCAACCATTTTAATACCCGGTTGTGACTCATTTGGCGTTTGGGGGTGTCTCTTTTGAAGTTGGTGCCCATTTTTGGTGGTTTCAATCGGACACCAACAGAAAAATCGTGTTTTTTGGCACTACTGTTTGGCGGACAGGTTTGCAGTACGGCCGAAAAAAGCCGTGATAGCCCTGTACCGGTTTGGGTTTATAGTAAGGCCTCAAATACATTTTGATAAGCATGTTGCTAGAACTAAGCGTCAACAGGTTTTTGGTGCTGCTCAAGTGAACTGATTAATTGTTGGCTCTCTCCAAAAGTATGCAATATAGAGTACCTGGACCCTTAAACTACCCATAAAAACCTGGGAAGTCACTCACTATTTTGGGGCAATAGGCAATAATCAATCATTTTGGAGCAACAGAAAAACCCTGGTGAAGGGTTGGTTGCAAATGGTGTTGAATTAAGCAGTCGGCTCGCTTTCTTGCCTCCTTGAAAAGGGCAATGGAGTTTGTCAGGTCACCTTGAATTGGCGCTTCGGATTGCGGTTTGGATTTAAACCCTTGGCCTTGGTGGAGGGTAAACAAATATCAAAACCCAATGTTCGGCATAGATCTGGGAAGGCTCAGCTCAGTGAGGTTCGTCCATGAGATATCTTGAGATTTTTGAGATTTGTTGAGTCTTTCTGTGTGCCTTCCATTGTTGAGTAGATTGCATGGTTGTCGTTGAATTTGAGAAGACCTTGAGAAGACCTTGAGAAGACCTTGAGAAAACCTTGAGAAGACCTTGAATTCCCTCGAGTTTGTAGTTGAATCTACCAACTCTATTTATGTTAGCAGGAGATGCTGGACGCACCACTCATCGTGTCACTGCAGTTTGCATGCTTATGAGCGTCACAGATTTGGAGTTGCGCTGGTTCTTGTCGAAGAACCCGTCAAACCAAACCAGCGGCTTTAATCCAATGGGTTTGAGCCAGGATGCTTCGTTTGAGAAAGTCACGCCCAGAAATCGCACCGGGAGTCCGCTTCTGACCCGAAGCAAACGTGTCGTCATGACCCCTATATGTTGCGTAACGACCCCTTGTTCTAAGGGTGAGAAGGAGACTCCGGGCAAAATAAACACGATTCGTGGTGTCGTCCGGGGTACGTCCCACTTGGGAACCTATTTGCTGGGGCGGGGATGGATCGCACTGCTAGGCGTTGAGTTTTCACCAAAAGCGTCATTGGCTCTCTGTTCCCAACTTTCCCGATTGGTGCAGCGATTCGGGCATGTGTCCGAGGTGTCGCCTCCCTTTTCACAGGTACCAGCTCAAGCCCCCCCCTCCCTCAATTGTTCAAGCAGCCAACGATTCTCACTTCCTGAGTGCATGAACTTTAAGCTTTTCGGGTTGGAAAGACCATTTTGTGTGGTAAGTAAGTACAAACAGTTTGGGTACCTTTTTTGGGGCCATCCACTGGATCGCCAGTGAGGTTTGCTCACACATACCCGCTGAATTTCACCCGAAAGACCCCCGGGGTTTGCGCCGCGGCGCGGCGCCATGCGCCAGGTGCCTTCCCCGAAGATTGGAAAACGCTGAAGGGCACCACGCCCTTTCTGGAGTTGCCCGTGCTGGAGACGGAGGACCGAGTCGCCGAGCAAAGCCGAAGCGGGTCCCTTACCTCTCAGGTACCTGGAGTCGGATGTGACCCGAAATAAAAATGGAACAATGACCAACCATGATTTTGGGTCATGAGCATATCAAAGTTCGATGGCACATATGAGCTGAGGTTTGTTTTGAATGTAAATTCATGTCCATCCCATGGTCCACTTGGGGTTAGGAACTGGGGAGTCGCTCAGGGGATACTTCGTGATAGTTCGTGGCTTAATTCCCGTGCTTCCTTTGTTCTGGGTATATTGTAGCCTGCCAAATGTGTTTTAACGTGGTAAAAGTGGTTGAAAGAGTTGTTCAAGACATTCTTGTTTGGTTAAAATGATTTAAACGGGCAACCAGTGGGACAATTGGAGCCTGTCCCGCCTGACCAACCTGGCCGATCTGGCCGATTGACCCAACCCTTCTAGAGTAAACAGCTGTCTCAAAATTCGGGAAAACAACAACTGGATTTGGTTTGCCTTGGGGTTCCGCAACAAACCGAACAACAAGTGACCTTTAAGCTACCCATAAAAATGGGAACTCACCCATGATTTTGGGGCAGTATCCAATTTGTAAGGGTAGTTTGAGGGTCCAGGTAGACTTATGTTGGAGCGGAATCAGCAAAACCCAGGTCAAGGGTTGGTTGCGAATGATGTTTAGTGAAGCAGTGACCCCACTTTCTGGCCCCAGTAGTTGCTGGTTTGGATTGGTGGTTTGTTTCCTAAAGCACAGTAATTGACAAATCCTCAAACTTTGAATAGAAAATGGATAATTCGCCGCATCATGTTGCATGGAGCCCGTTCTTATGGGTAGTTTTTTAGGGTCATTCACAAATCCACCTGATTTTTTACACCCAAAACCGGTTTCTATGGGGCACCAAGGGATCCTTTGGGATCCTAGTAACAAGTCCAGGGAGTTGAACACAATGACTAACCAGTCCCCGCCGACCTGCAACACCGATAGGAAAATAATCATCTCCATGACCCTTAAAAAATGGATCAATGACCCCAATATTTTGGGTAATGACCCCATTTTTAAGGGTCATGGAGACTCCACCCAAAACCAACACCCTAGTAATACTGCCTGTTCGAGCAGCTTTGCAAACTACTTGTTGGCTTCCAATTTCCTCCAAGATGAAACCGATGAGGGAGCCTTCGGGGGGAAGTACTGGTGTTCAAAAGGGAGCCCCGCCTACCTCCATTGCGTAGGACAAGGAAAAGTGTGCAGGCCAAGGAGGGTCAAGGTGGAAATCATTGACGTCTTCTTAGACCCCAGGTCGGACAGTCCAGGCCAAAAAAAGTGGCAAACTGTTTGTTTGGTAGTGGATTTTAACAGGGTCCACCTCCCAAAAACCAAGTTCACATGGATCTCCGTACTTTTCATCAGGTTTCCTAAACCCAGACGCTCCTGGACCTTCCAATAAAAGACCCAGACCCTCCATTGGACACCCCAGAGGGTTTTTTGTGTGTCTGAAAACCTGGCCGATGGAAGGCCCAAAATCACTCGGGAGTGTCTGGGAAAGCAAATTCGACAAAGAACGGGCGTGGGAGCCAGAGCGTGGTTTGCAGGACGCTGGAACGAAGCTTGGCAGAGCGCGGCTGCGCATTTGTTGCGGTGAAGAGGCAAAGGGTCAATTTCTTGGTACTCAACATTCAGGGCTATCTGATTCGAGTGGGATTGCGGGGTCCAACACAAAATTGAGTCATGGTGCAGTGAGATAATGAAACATATTTGTCTGAAAGGGGGTGTACTCGTACATTCATTACGATCATTCTCCCACAATTTAACACGTGAATGAAGGGGCTGAATTCTTCCAAGCATTTTTATCCCATGATCCTGGCGATTTGTTCAGTTCTGTTTGTTGAACGGCCCTCGTGTTACCTGTGCAATTCTTGAGCTTCAGGGATCGTGGCCACAGGTTCACAAGGATGGAGCCTGGGTCCCGATAGCAGCCCCAAAAAACACACAGTCCACCAGGTTGATGGTCAACTGCAGGGTTGCGGTTGATCGCTCGGGGTTTATCCGTTTATCGACTTTTGTGTTTATGGGGAAAATGGCAATTTGGGAATGGCCCTTTTGGTTGTATCGTAGAAGCGGAGTCCATATTCCACAGCCCTGGTCAACCGTACTTCTGACTGACATATTCCAAGCATTTCTCTTGTTCCCAGCATCGACACATATGGCTCGCCGGGCGTATTTGATGAACAGAATGAGAATGTTCGGGAAAGGGGATCGATCGAGGTATTTGGGGACCAGAAGCGGGTTTTCTAATATGGACCGGGTTAGAGCTTGCACCAAAGGACAATCATGCAACATTACAGAACCCATACCAATTTGGGTATATCATATAAAGGAATTGCCCGCAAAGTAATTAGTAGGGCACCTCTTCGCTTCCCAATTCAAAGTTGCCACCAAAAAGGATACCCTCAAACACAAGCACCCATTTGTAAGATCTCGTTTAGGGCCCCCTGACTGAGGACCCAGCCTTTCAGTGAAGCATTCTTTTGAAATCCTTTAGAAAAAAAGGCCAACCCCATGTGGTGCTAGAGCCATAGCAAACAAAGAAGTGGAGGGTCATAGTGCTTGTCCTGAATGAGCCTCTAAGCGTTACTGGTAGTCAGCCATTGCTCCCATTGCCCAGCGGCTCCCCTTGCCGCTGGGATGTGCTTAAAGAAAATAGTTTTGACCCGATGTACTTAATGGTTGATGATTTATGGGGGCGGACTCACACAGCTCCTGCTGGTGCTGTCTAGATGTGTATCATACCCCGCGGCTGTGCATGGCCCCCTGCTAAGTGGTCTTTTGCCACGGTTACAAGTAGCGCGGGGAGTTGGTGGATTGATCACCAAGCTTGCAACCCATGAACTAGCAATGAAGTAGGATGAATGTTCAAGGAGAGAAAGTTCGCAAAACAGACCCTAAGAGGATGACGAAATGCGGACCCGTTCTCTTCCCAAATCATGTGGGACATGGTTATTTAGAGCCAATTCTACTCCTTTAGATTTGCAAAATCGTCATACGGATGGCCGACGCATCACAGAAATGGCTTCCATTTGCTTGAGATTAGTTGTTTTTAGTTTCCTCCGTTTGAATGCAAAGGGAATCTATCACTTTACTGAACAAAACCGCTATTTTGCTGGAGATTGAAAGCAAATGGATGAGGGTTGTGTTTCACAATGTCCCAGTCGGTGAACAAACGTTGTCACAATCAAAACCCGGGTAGATGAAGGTTAGTAAGGGGCCGTCCCAGCCAGAAATAGTTTCGGAATTCCGCCTTCTTAATTCTTGAAGCATGGTTCTGGGTAGACCATTTTAATACCGAGTTTTGATTTTGACTCAGATGCCGTCACTCGCGGAAGCAGAAGAACCTCTAAGGATTGGCCATGAGCTGGCGATCTTGCAATACATCGCCACGTGCTCCGGCCTTTTCGGGCAACCACGGGCTGGCTGCAGAGTTCTAATTTGGCTTGGTTTGAGGGTATCCGTTTCAGGGTTGCCCTATTTGTACACATGCCATTCGCAGATGACCCAACGTATGGCTTTAAGAACCAGAGCGAAGTTGTGGGGGTAATTTGCCCCCTGTATCAGAGTGAACGCCCAGGGTTGTTTCTTGGGGTAATGCAAAAGCTAGGATGAGAAATTATGTGTCAAGATTTGGTGGTAGTACGTTGGACGGGTGTAGGCCAATCCACTCAGAGAGTGATGTTGTGTGAGTGTTTGTGTATATTATTTGTCCAACGAGGACAACTGGTGTGATTTTTGTGTGACATTCCGGACACTTTGCAACTGAAGCTGGCTCTGCCTTGTTTGATTTGTTTGTACATTTGGGGCCCTTGAGGCGGTTGCGTTTTGAGGGTGTTTTCAGGGTGTGAAGCCATTTTTTGAAAAGCAATGACCATTGCCAGTTCAGAGAGCAATGTCATGTGACGTCACTTCAAGAGCCCAGTTTGAGCCCTCTCTCCTTCAGAAGGAAGCCAAGAAGGAAGAGAAAAAACATGTGCTTTGTTCACAGGGAATCCTTTTGAGAGGGACGTAGAAAGATGGATAATCACTTTGGAATCGACTTGAGCAATGCTTGTGAGCGAAGCAGCCAGACCTGCCTGCAGAAGTTTTGTGCTTGGCGTGTACGTAATATGCGCGCCCACGATCAAGGAGGTGTATCATCCCAGTATTTCTTATGAACTCCCTAAGGGTTTTGGGGGCTTTGCCCACGGGTTCAGACGGGTTTTGGGGGCAACTTTTGGAACCCGAAGGTTCTGGGTACGGGAAAGGGGCCGAGGGGAACCTTAAGGAACCAGAGTTGGAAGCCCCAAGGAACGCGAGGGATTCCTCGAAGGAGTTGTGAGCTCTTGGGATTGCCCAGATGGTCCCAACCGGTACCTGAGGATGGCTTTTGGGGGGTAAAAAGGGGGGTCGCCTAGGTACCTCCTTAGATACCAAGGGACCGACCCTCTGGGTTGGGATCTGATCGATCGAAACCGACCGCTCAAGGAAGTCTCAGAAGATGGGGGGCGCCGTCAGGGAGATGGCAATCTCCAGCCAGCTCATGTGCGAGGCTTGGGGAAAAACATATTTTTGGACTGGCCCAGTGCTTCCAGTGACCTTCCATGTGCTTAATAATATTGTGTATTGAGCTCCCGGTTGGGGGGTCGAAGGGAACCTAGATGAATCTATCCCTACGGGAAATATATATATATATAGTGTTTTTTTGTTTTTTTTTAACTGTTTCCAGGGGGCTTGAGTCAGAGGCTTGAGTGGAAGTTGCCCTATAGTCGGTAACCCCGTGGGAACCGTCCATGGTAAAACCTAGCGTGTTACCTACATAAGTGGTAACTGGCGGCGCTGGGTGTGTTTATCCACTCCACTCCATTGGCATCAATCTCAGCTCGGATGGTCAACTGACGATCCCACGCGATTCTCCCATAATACCTAGGTTACAGGTTACCCTTCGCTTTTGTCTTCTTTTGTTATGCGGTGGTTCCCTTGGTTGTCTGTACGGATAAGGACCCACGTGTGTTAATCCACTCTCCGACTGAGAGTTCATTGGGAATCCTTGCCATGCCTGGCCGATGAGGTTTGAAAACAGAAGTCAGCAGGATACATGTGGGCGTGTCCGATTTGGTCGAACCCGTAGTGGGCTTGATTTACAGGGACGCCTCCCTGTTGAAGGCTTTCAAAAGACAACGCCTACCGCTGCACAAAGTCCATGAGGAAAAACCCACTCCTTGGGATGGTTTGGTCCAGTTTCAGGGTTTCATCCCAGGCTTTGGTCCCTCTTAGGGAAGCATCCATTCGGAATGCAGGACTTGCCCCATGTCTATTGGTGGTCAGTTACTGCCACATGTCAATACTCGCATCTTTCTGAAACTGGTCTATGTTCGATCCCTTTGAGATGCCTGCGTCGCATTGGCCGGTTGCTTGCTCGCCTTTGACCTCTTTGTTTTTCTTTAAAACTCAGGTGATCCCAACATAAAACTTTATGAGCTACTGTTGATGGTTGCGAAATCCATTTCGCACCACGAAATGACATCATGGAGTTATTTGTTGAGGAATCATCAGAAAACAGGGTTTCTTAGGTGGTGCGAAATGGATTTCGTCCATCCACAGCATGGTTTGCTTCTAGGTATCATCAAGCTGAGACGAAAAGGCATATGAAACATGTGCGGGACAACTGTCCAAGTTCTCCAATATCCAACATGTGGTACTGTTGTCCCATCAGTATCCTTTGGAATCAGCCAATAGAAAAGACAAGTCCTATGTGTCCTATTCCTTTCTGGTTTCAGGCCCATGGGCAAGTGAGTTGTGCTTGAATAATCCTGACGGAAAGACAATCGTGACCATAAACAAATGAACATCCCCGCTGTTCGTAGAAGTGTCACCATCACACACCGGCACCCAACCCGCCCAAGATCAGAACAAAGGGTGATTGAGTTTTTGCTCCTTTTGTCTTATAGTGGTTCAATCATAAACGCCTTCAACAGGGTTGGCGGATTTCCACCTGGTCTCCCGGCTAAGTTAGTAACTGGTTCGCCACCTGGGTAACAACCTGCAAATACCAAGGTTAACCCGACTCAGGGGGACTTAGAACTCGGTAACAACCTGGGTTACCAACAACTTTCTAACTTCACCAAACGCCAAAGTGTGGACTTTCTTGTCAGACTCTGCAGGCTGAAGACATTTATCAGAAGCTCGCCAAGATCAAGCAAGGGCTTATCACAGGCCAAGAAATCGGTCGCCGATGTCGTCGATTTCGATTCGCGTGCGAGAATCGGTTCTTCGGTGCTGCGGAGCTCTGTGATCCAAAATCCCCCCAACCAACTTAGCAAGTAGGTTATAACCATGGTTATGAGTGGGGGAATTGGGATAGGTTTCCCTATAACCATGGTTATAACCTCAGTAAGCTTGAACACCCAAGTAACTGCCGTTACGTCATGGGAGTCTCAAACAAATCATTTGCAGTGGAAGTGTTTTTGTCTATGCACGGGCAAGTGGTATACCAATATGTTGCACGCAAATTTGTGGACTCACGCAAAGCGGCGAGCATTTTTCCACAGCCGTGTCAGAGGCCAGTGTGTTGCCAATACGTTGGCGTTGACAAGCTCGATAACATGGCTCTAGGCATTTCGATTTGTTATTTTGAGGCTCGGTACCCTTTTGGGGGCGGGTTTACAGAAACCGAAAAGACACTTGTTATTATCACGTGCCAAATCATTAGTACATGTCAACTCAGTGTTTGTTTCACTTCTGTGTCGGGAGGTCCGTTCAAAAACAGTGCTTGCTGACTGAGAACGGGTCCCCCAACGCGACTGGAGGAGAGATCGCTGGGAGAAATCGCTGCGTATCGTACTATTGTTTTGGAATTGGCAAATTCTAATTTAGTATTGGGCCCGTTGGGATTCGGGAAACACGTACTTGGGGGACACTTATTATGGGGACAAAAATTAGCAACCATGATTCTCTGGATGGACGAAATCCATTTCGCACTACCTAAGAAACCCTGGAATGATTCGATTTCCTCGCAAATACCCACAAACATGTGTCCCATGGTTTTCAAGTGGTGCGAAACGGATTTTGTGCATCCACAGTAGGACCCCTAAAGAGGGAAGCGTGACGGCCCACTTGGGAGTTGCCGCAAACAAATGTGGCTTGCTAGGGGAAGAGGCGGCGGGCTTTTGGACGGATGAGAATGACCAGATCCACAACAGGCACGATGAGTCGGGAGGCCAGATGACAGACCCGGAGGGTCCCTTGGTAGCCCATATGTACATGGCTGTGGTTGTCAAAACCAATGGGATCCCATTTAGGTGCACCACCCATTTCAGTCTATTTTAGTGGTTGGATTGGGATGTTCACTGGGGGTACAGGGTTTTGACCCATGGCCACATGTTTGGGTTTAGTTCAAGGGCATTTGTCAATCATTTACAGGTGTCTCAAATCCGCAAAAAGGTATTTGCACCCTCTGGGATTTCCGTGGCTGCGAAGAGTGTTTTACCACTTCCCGGATTTTGTGACCGCTATGCAGACCCCTTCAATGACAACCCCCTGTCGCAAAGAATGACCCGGGTGCACTGCACCGGTTGCCACTGGCACCTTGGATAGTAGAAGGGACATTTTGAAGGTTCAAGTCTAGAAATGAGCTAAACTGGTTTTGCAAACTGAGGGTTGGTGTGGTCATCAAGCCTTGGACACAATTGCTTGTTATTGCTTGTTCACATTATTGTGCTCTTGGAGGGTTCCCTGCTCACCTTGTCCAACTGGAAAGCAGCCTATTTCAAGTCCTCTTGCGCCTTTTTCTGTCGGATGAATCAACCCCAGTTCATACGGGGGTGTTCCTATAGAGATGAAATGTGGGGAATGAGACCACTGGAGAAGCAAATCGGAAAGTCCTACCCTATGAATCGGATTTGTTTTTTTCTGTTGCACGATGGCGCCAGGAACTTCGGACTAAAGGTTTATCTCCGGCTGCTGGAGGTTCGGTTGCCCGACTCGAACGGACCGCATGTGACAGGGCCTTTTTGGCATCCCCCAAGATCGAAGCGCCCGAGTTTTTTCGGTAGTTGGTTTTGGTGGGGGGGAAGGGTTTCACTTCGCAACGCGCTTCCTGGGTTCTGTTCCGGACTCTTTTTTTTGTGCACTTTTATGGTGCTGGACAGTTTTAGTACGGCAAACGTCAACAGTTTGCGACTTTCTGGCGCCAGTACACTCACCCAGTGGATCTATTTACCTGCATACTAGGCACGCATCGGAACCACCTTTCAAACACCCAAAGGACAACTTGCTGGTCACCTACTCAATGGGGAACTGGGATCCACTGCGTCAGGGAATGAAATCATGCGCCCACAAAAAATGCGAACTGTTTTTTTGTCATATGGCAGTGGCTCAAAATGTAAGAGGCGGGGTTACGCAGGTTTTGGTCCATGTTTCCACTTACCAGGGCAACCCATTTTGGTACCGGTTTTTTGAGCCATACCCATATGGCCACTGAAGTCTTTGAGCTTCCCCTTCATCGCTGGTTTGGATTTGAATTGGAACCTCTGGTTCTTGTAGAGGGTAAGCGGAAACCCAGCCGCCAAAGCACCGGGCTCCAAACCGCCACAATTCGGGGAAAGCCGAGTCTTAGGATGAGCACATGGGGTGAAGTGTGGGTCAAGAAAAAAATCACCTCGGACATCCCCAAGTTTGCAGTTTCCTCGGTACACCGCAAGGGTTTCTGGGCGCAATCCTGTACTTGAAACTGCCAAGTTGGGCCCAAGTGAGCTCTTCAGCTTCCGAGGACATCCCACTTATCTAAGGTTAGCTTCCATTTCTGTCCAGGCATCCGATTCTTTCCAGGAAAAGCCGCCCAAAACCCTGGGGGAACGGATCCGGTTGAAAAGAACGGTGGTTGAAAAGAATGGGGAATCAACCCCTAGAACTTAGGCTATGATTTGTTTAAGAATCGGAACTTTCTGAAGTCTCCTTCTGACCCGAAATAAAAATGGGTCAAGGACCAACCATTCCTTTGGGTAGTGACCAACCATTTTTTAAGGGTCGGAAGGAGACTCCAGGCCCCTCCAAAGTGGTTGGCGGGCCCAGCTTTAGCTGATGTCCACCATTTCGGGCCCCCAATTTAATTTCGCACACACACACACACTTTTGCTTAGCGGCTGATCTGCGTTTCCCGCTTGCCTCATGCGCATCTCAGAAAGTTGATCTTGCCGCCTAACGAATAGGTTTTGGCCCTGATGGTGTCCTTTCTGAGGGTTTTCCGATGTTTGTGTTTCTTAAACTGGGGATTTCGGGGCCTGTTTGATTTTGGCCTTTGCAAGAGAAACCAAAAGGACACCCAAAGATCATTTTAGGGGATCTTATAACTTTATTTTTTGGGAGGCCCCATTTCCAAACGTGGTGAATGATTAGGATGCCACGCCTGAGCACAAATGGCAGAAACCGTGAACTTTAATGGACCCGGAATGGTGGACCTCAGAATTCGTTGGGCGCTCATGTCCACCAACCTTGGTGGTTCCAACTCTCAAAATTAAAACAACAAAAACAACATCGCATGACACTTGGTTGCTGTTGAACCCCTGCAAAAAGTTAAGCTTTTTGGGGGTTCAGTGGAAAACACCTTTATTTCCCAAGAAGTTAAAGTCTAAAGATCCAACCGGCTTTGGGCGCAACAGCTCAGCAGCTCACTTCAGCAACTCGCGTCCGGATAGAGAAGTGTAGCCCAGTGGATCTATTTACCTGCAGGCGAAACCATGGGCTTGCCACCCGATATAAGGCTGTGGTTGTCAAAACCCTGTAGCGCTTGTGAACAGCAAAGTAGGTGGCGAATGGATGTTCATCCACCCCAAAATGGGATCGCCATAGGCTACGCAACCCATGGCCATAAAACCAAAAGGAAAGTACGTTTGTCACCTATCACATGGGCTTGCCTGGGATCCATTGGGTATGCTTTCTTCCACACTTGCCCTGAGTAAAAGACTGATAGCTTTGCATTCAGGTCCGTCGAAGACGGGCATACAAGGAGACACCGAGTCGATGTCTTGGAAAGCCGAACCTTTGGGCAACTCTTGGTCCACGAGCGTGCATGTTCTCGTCCCAAATTCTTGCTGGTGCTCAGCAGGGAATGAGGGAATGGCGCCAATAAAGAATCCCTTGTGGTTTGTCTTGAGGGAATCCCAAAACCGGCTCATTTCCACTGGGTCATTCCCTACCAACCGCACCAACAAGAATTGGAGCCCATTTACGGCCCAAATTGCGTCCCGACGAGGCCTTCTACTCGAAATGCGCAAAGGAGAGCCGCTTGGCATGAGTTCGACGATGGAAATCCAGTAGAAAATGGGTGGTTTCTTTTTCCCTGTTCCAACCCTTATGGTAGGCAACCCTTCGCCATTGTCCATTTGGTTTTTAAAGGGTGGTTCCCTTGGTTGCCTTCTTCAATGGGAATTGAAATCATTTGGTTTGGTTCTCTTTAATGTTTCCCTTTCGTTGGTTCCGTACAAAGTTTGAGGTATTCACAGGGGGTTCCCCCCCCCCCCTCAGCCACTAGCCACTAGAGGAGGTATCAGTCAGGGAGCAAATACACTAATGTGAGCTTTGGAGGACCCTACTTGTCAGAAGACCCCCTGAAAAAGCTCACAGGGAACCTTCCCCGACTAGTACATTCCTCCACATTAATCCGAAGTCAAGATGAACACAAACCAAAAAGGGGGGCCTGCCTGTTCATCAGCATGGAATCCACCAGAGGGTCCTTCTAAGAGGAATATGGTCCCCCGCCACCCCGGCCTAGTCAGATTCCATGTTAGGGACAGGATGGGAGGGTCTGTTGGATTCGAGCAACCGACAATGTCATGGATGCTCAGCACCGCAGATTGAGGACTGATACATGTCAAGCGGGACAACCCCTGCTTAAGCAACCAGAGCTTTAGCAATCCCGGGTTCCCACAATGACCTGGACCATCATTCGTTATGTAAATTTGTGTCCCTTGGGTGTTTCGTAGCATAAATTTGCTAGTCGGGTGTTTTTGGGGGGAACGGGCGCAAACTTGGATTCGAGCATTGTTGGCTATTGCGGCGGCTTCTCTCTTCTCATATATTCTGTTGCGTAAACGAGACTGTTTTGCGGAACGAGCTCTTTTTGGATCATTGGGCGACAATAATGTGGCCCGAGCATTTTTCATTCGTGACGCAACAATGGCAGGTCCAGGGATGTTTGATGCGAGAACAGCGGGGCACAGGCAACCTCTACGTTTGTTTATCAAAAAACGTCACGGGACTCACTCACTTTCCCAACGTTTTAAGGGAAATGCTCACTTGGGATCAAAGCCACCTGGTGAGACCCCCCACCTGGGTGTCTCATGGAGGGATTTGGGTCTTCCAGCCGATTCGCCGATCGGAGCTTCTCTGGGTCACTGAGCTCATGGACTTTAAGTCGGCGAAACCATTTTAGCTACGGCCCAGTTGGCCGATCAAAGCCCCAAACCCCCATAAAACAAAGGACTATGATGGTGGCTATGTGAACCACCATTGTTTTTAATGGTGGTTTGAACCCCAGGGCCAAGGGCCTTGAGCCCCCCCCAAAACCATCTGAAAGCGTGAGAACTGGGGCTCCTGGGCTTGGCGAGGATTGTGTTTTGCCAGGCCCTTTGATCGGAAGTGAGTTACAGTTTGCAGTCGCATATGAGTTTACTTTATGGACTTCGACTTTCCTCACACAACCCCAACAGAACGTGGCGCAGATGAGGCATTTGCAAGAATTGCAGCACGTTGACACCTGTGCTGCTTTTGAAATTGAGGGAAGGCCAGCCAAATGTCAACTCTTGCTCCACGGACAAGAATACACATACACCAAGCACATCAGCTCCCTTTTCTTTCCCAAAATGCCATGCTCTGCCGATTTCCTTTCGAGTGACCGAGATTCTGGATGAAACCAGGGCCTATCTTGATCCTCGCTCATTGCCCTGTATCACTGGCCGGGATGGCTAGCATATGTTGCAGCGTATCAATTTACTGAGCTGTTTGCTTGACTGCTACTGGGTTGGATCTTTAGGCTTTACCTTTTTGGGGAGTCAAGGGGTTTTCCACTAAACCCCCAAAAAGTTTATCTTTTTGCAGGAGGGTCAACAGCAACCAAGTTTGGCTCTATACCCAGACCTCGGATCGTCAACCTTCAAAAACAATAGACGAGATCATGGGGGCGTTCTTTTCCCATCCAAAACCTGAGCCATTTTTCCGGGTACCCCTCCCAGGGTGAACTTGAAGAAGCCCGGCCTTTTGCATGTCCTTGACCTTCCCACTGGATCCTAAGCCCATTGAGTAGGTAACCCTTTTCTAGTTTACCCTTTTTTGGTGTTTACATCGGGTGGCAAGGCCTGGGTTTTCTACACAGGTAAATAGACGTGCTGGTGCGATAAGTAGGGAATGAGGGAATGACCCCAAACCATCCCATATGGTTTCCTGTAAGGAATCTCCAGGTTCATTCCACCTCATTCCCTACCTATCGCGCCAGCAAGTAGGCCATGGGTCACAACCCCGTACCCCCAGTGAGCATCCCACTAAAATAGACTAAAATGGGTGGTGCACCTACCAACCAAAATGGTACTGGTGTTGACCCACGGCCAGTAGATCTGGGCTTCTTGCGTGCCTTAGGTGGTGATGGTGTAAAGCTCGACGCCCTCGGAGGCGCCATCTGAGCGGGCGTCCTCCTTTTCGGCCTTTTTCTTTGGGGACCGGACCCTCAAAATGGCGATGGTCCGTTTGAAACCACAAAAATAATGACCCCATTAGTTTGGCTAATGACCAACCATTTTTTAGGATCATGGAGACTCCAGGTGCCAACTCCAAAGCAAGACGCACCTACATGTCCTCTTGGGACTCCTTGTCGAGTGTCATGTTTGAGAGGGTACCCTATTTTGAGAACCCCTGAGTTCCTGAACTTTTGTCACAATTTCAAGTCTTACCCAATAGAAAGGGGTCATAGCCACCATGTTTAAACCGTCATGAAGACTCCAATGTATTTGGGAAAACCACGTTTTTGGCAAGCACAAAGTTTGCACCTTGCCAATTCTCTCTCAGGATTTCTTTGGACATTCGGCTTCCAGTGCTTTGCCTTATTGACACCAAAGACAAATCTCTGTTCAGAATATGAGTGCTATGTTGAAGCTTTCTACACCTCGCCCGTGCCAATCTAAAATGAGTGTCCTCTTCGCATTATATAGCACGAGTTATTTTCCATGACATGTGGCAATTTGGTGATACAGTATTCCACGACACCAACTAGTTGATTTATGCCTTTGCGACATACCTTCATTCCCAGCGTGTTTTGCATTTGCGTGTTCATGTTGCGTTCCACGCTGCATCGCGGCGCCGCGGACGCGCGCGGACTCGCGCGTGCAAGCGCGTGGCGAGAGGCCGTTTCACGTCGTCGGGTGTCTCGGTCGGGGAGTGCAAGCTCTTCTCCACGCTGCATGCCTTGAAGCTCATGAAGGATCGGGTGGTTTGGTTTGATCGGGAGGGGCGGGGGGGGAGGGGGGGGGGGGGGAAATCGTGTTTTTTGGTGGACACTTATTAGGGGGAAGGGATTAAGAAGGAGCTTTGCAACCATCATACCCGGACATTTCCCCTGGTATCTTTTAAGGAGGTACTGAACGACCCCTTTTTACCCCCCAAAAGCCATCCTCAGGAGGTACCAAGGGACCCTCTGCGGTGTGGTTTGGTTTGATGGGAGGGAGAAAAAGGGGAGCTGAGTTTATTTGTACTTGCTGGTTTTCAGCAGGGTTTGAGGCCAATGACCCCAAGAAAAACCATCCTCTATGGTGTCCTTTATGGGAATCCACAGGTTCATTCCCCAAAACCCCAGACACTTTACCCTCTAGGGGGGTCAAATCCCCGCCCAGTCATGATGCTTCCTGGCCCCTACTAGTCTAGCTTCCCTCCAACCGAAATGGGTGGCAGTTGGGTTTTGATATGGGTCTGTCTCAAATAGGGGGACCAATTTTTCGGAAGTTGTAGGGAAACCAACAGGAAACCCTAAACCATCTCGAGGGGTCCCTAGTTTTGAGGGGTCCCACCTCTATTCCCATTTTTGTTCTGCTCTGGGGTGGTTTATTTTTGAGGCTCGGTTGCTCAGTATAAAGGGAATCCCAAGAATCTTGATATGTTTTTTGCTTTTTTGTTTTCCTACCCCCCCCCCCGCCCCGTTTGGGTATTTCAAGGGAACAACGAAAGGACATGAAAGGGCTGTTTAGGGGTACTCCAATTTCAGGACAACCATATGCATTCCCTTTTCTTCTATTTGTAGCTATGGTTTGCCATTTTGATGTTTGCATTGCTTGCCGTTGTTTGTCTTGCCTTTTTTGCCAGCTGAAACATCATACCCCATTGGCAATTTGTGACCGTATGCCCAGTTAAGGCTGATGTGAAATGGGGCATAGGAGCTCTGTTTGGGTTTTCGCCCCTAGACCCGCCCTTTTGGCGTGTCCATTTCCGAAAGGATGAGAGTTTTAATAAGGGACCCTCTAGAGGACATCATAATTCTGTGGGGATTCATATTCTCCAAGCAATTGAATTTGGTGGAGCCCTAAAGCAGTTCACTTGATCAGTCTCTGTATGCATGGCCCCCATTGGAAACCCAAAGGAGGCTTGTGGAATCAACGCATGCATCAACCGATATGGGTTTGTCTCAATATAAAGGTCCTGCAAAATGTGGGGTCTCCTTTAGGCTGTCCTTTAAAGCGCAGGCGTGTTTTGTTTCTCCTTTATTTAGAGCATGCGTGTAGGTTTAATGGATTCCGGAGGTTCATGAGCCAGGGACCATTATCAGAGGGTCACTTGGTACCTCCTGAGGATGGCGTTTGGGAGGTAAAAAGGGCGGTAAAAAGGGCTCGTTCAGTACCTCCTTAGAAGATACCAGGGGACCCTCTGCGATTCTCAGGTTCCCCTTCTTCGGTGGTTTGGATTGGGGAAAGGGCATTTGAACCCCTCTGTAGCCGGAAGAAAACCCACCCCCCGAGCCTCCAAACAACCAAGACTCACTTTCCGAGTTCCTGGACTCCCGCACTTTTGTTTGGGAGACCAGTTTGGCGGGCAAATGCAAATCAAACGTTCCCGAGTTCTTGGACTTGAGTCACTTGTATGGGGGAGACCAAGTTCCCGAGTTCTTGGACTTGAGTCACTTGTATGGGGGAGACCAAGTTCCCGAGTTCTTGGACTTGAGTCACTTGTATGGGGGCGGAGGCAAATCAAAAGTTCCCGAGGTCTTGGACTTGAGTCACTTGTATGGGAGAGACCAAGTTCCCGAGTTCTTGGACTTGAGTCACTTGTATGGGGGCGGAGGCAAATCAAAAGTTCCCGAGGTCTTGGACTTGAGTCACTTGTATGGGAGAGACCAAGTTCCCGAGTTCTTGGACTTGAGTCACTTGTATGGGGGCGGAGGCAAATCAAAAGTTCCCGAGGTCTTGGACTTGAGTCACTTGTATGGGAGAGACAAGTTCCCGAGTTCTTGGACTTGAGTCACTTGTATGGGGCGGAGGCAAATCAAAAGTTCCCGAGGTCTTGGACTTGAGTCACTTGTATGGGAGACACCAAGTTCCCGAGTTCTTGGACTTGAGTCACTTGTAATGTTGACAGTGTATTAGTAATCCCCCCCCTATTAATCCGGTCCGGGTGGACCCCCCCAATACTAAACAATTCATATCTCAGAAAAACCCCCCTCAATAAAAAATAATCCAAAACAACCCCCCCCAATTAGCCCGGTCCCTGCCCCAGATGGCCGCTGCTATCTCATTTTCTCCACTGCTTCTTGAGCTCATTTCTTAGAAATGGCTGAACATGTCATCCATATTGACAACTCACATTCATAGCATGTACTCTGCACATATGCTTCTTCCTAATCTCTTGCCTTCCCTCCTCATCCAATAGGCTGTGCACTTCTCAATGCTGCATGATAAGCAGCCTGATTGGAACCTGCATCTACTGCACACTCCCACCTCATAGTGTTGGAGTTTCTCAATGGCCTTGTGATACTCTGCAGGCAAATCTGAAATCTGCAGCTTGGAATTCTCATTCACAATGGCCATGGCCTCAATCTGCAATGAAGTCAATGCCTCACCCTTCTTCATTTTGTTGCATGCCAGATCATAAGTCTTCTTTCTTTCCTGCATGACCTTCTGGCCATACTTCTCCAATAGAGCAATGCCATTGGTAACCTCTTTCTTCTTCATGTCTATCTCCTTCTGCAACTGGGGCATGAATTTCTGCATCCTGGCATGCCAAGCTTGCATGGCCTCTTCAGGCCACCCAATGGCAGCAGGGCCATGTCCAGTCAACATGGCAACCTCCATTTCCAAGTAGGTCATGATATACCATCCACACAGATTGGAGCCAATTGGCTGCCTGATGCTGGCATTGGTTCTATCCAATGGAGGCCTCATCAAAAAGTCCTCATCCACGATTTCGTTGTTCAAAAGCCATGCCAAAATGGCATGTGCCTTGTGCAAGCATGGCTCACTCATAGTTGTCAGTGTCTCATAATATCTGATCTGCTCCTGCTTGGATATGCCTGGTCTCAAATCCACTACCAGGAGCACAATATGGTGACCAGCAGCAAATGGCATGAGAAAGCATTTGGCCTCAGGGTTGTCAAAAAAGTCAAACAAACAATGGTCAACAAATGCAACCCTGCTGTGCCTTGCCCTTCATCTTCTTCAGCACATATGAACTGATGCCCTCTTGGTTCATGTATTGAGCATCCTCAGATAGAATGCCATGCAGCGCAGTTGGATGGATGAACTCCACATCCTGGATGTCTTCCATTGTCTTTTTTGTAGCCATCCATCTAATGAGACCATAAGCAATGACCACAGTCTCAATGTCCACATCTGAATGGTCTTTCCTCAGATCAGCCAATGAAAAAACATGCTCAGCACAGACCGGACTAATAAGGGGGGGGGGGTAAACAAATGGGTCCAAAAATGCTAACTAATATTAGCACAAAAGCTTGATGACTTCCAGCTCACCCCATGAGTCCAGCAATGCAGGGTCTTCAAATATGATCCCTGCATCTAGCAGGATATCATGCTTGTGCCATCTCTGCAATGTCAGCTGGTGCCATTTCCATTGCTTCTTATCCCCTCCCACTGGCTCCAGGTAGCTCCTATCCACCCATGCAGTCCTACTCTTTTTATGAAGCCCATCAGCTTCAAGGAGCACATGCAATGCTTTCTCTGATGCCCCCATGGCAGTGCCTTGCCTACCAAACAATGAAGGGCCAGCATGCTCACTCACCACTCTCAGCTTGGAAGAAGGAATGTCCAACTCATGCTCTTCCAATGGCGCTGGGGGGGATGATGGTGGTGGCAATGGGGGCTCATCAGGCAATGGCTTTGCTTTGGCTGGATGTGAAGCTAATGCCTTGGGCTGCTGCTGCTTATCCTCAATCTTCTCTTTGGCTTTGGTGGCAGCAATCTTTCTGATTCTGTCTTTGAGCTGATTTTTCTTCATCTTCTTTGCAAGCTTTGTCTTCTTCGCAGTGATCTTCTTTTTTTTGGTGGATGCTGATGGCACTTGGGCAATCATTTGCTCATGCCTGCTGTCAGTCATCAAAGCCTTCTTGATATCTTCCTTCTCATCAGCTTCTAATGTCTTTGCTTGCTTTCTCTCCTCTTTTCTCTTTGCCTTCTTTGCTTTCATCTTTTCTTTTTGTTTTCTGGCCTCATCACTCATCTGCATGTCCTTCAACATGGCCTTTCTTCTCAAATCCAATGGCAGCTGAAACTCACCAGCCTGCACCCATTCTGGCATGTCCTCATCCTCAAGAACTGGCATGTCAGCATGTGATGGTGTTGGCTGTGCATAATCCCATTCTATGAGATCACTCAGCTCCTTGGCTCCATCTATCCTCTCCCAATTGGGCTCATTGATTGTGCAGCCTTCATCAAGAACATGCGCCAATCTATTGTCCAGCCATGTTTTGCTGATCCTCTTGGATCCCAATGGCTTGTCTTTGGCCCAATCTTCTTCACCACACCATCTCATCTTACCTGTGGCATCAGGTCTGAGTGCAAGGAATCCATTGCGCCTGAGGCCAGCCAAAACCCATGCTTTCTCCTCATTGGCCTCCACCATTTGCTGCATAGCAGCATCTACAGCAAAAGCTATGTCCAGGTTGCTGATCTTGGGCAATTCTGTGGAATTTCTCTGCATGTCCTCCACCTTCCTATCAATGTGTAATTTCATTGCTGCCTTGAACTGATGGCTGAAATCTGTATCTGTCAGCTGCATGGCACTGGTCATCTTTGGCTGTATTGTTGATTGTGCTTGATGAGATAAATATCTCATCTTTGTGGTGCTATCACTGAATGCTGCCCCATATGCATCACGTTGGTAGAGTGACACTGGCATCTCATGTGCACTGTCTTGAATGTTCCATGCCATGCAGATGCTGTCCATGTTGCACGATGGTTGTGACATAACTGTGAAATGTCGAAAAAGATGTGGATGGGATGCTCGAATCTTCCTCCATCCTTCCAATGCTCTCCCACACTTCTCACCAGCAATGTGCTTTCTGATTTTGCCAGCATATTCAATTGTCTCATCATGCAGCCATCTGTCATCAGGCCCAATGTTGGACAATCTTGCATGTTGCCCTGCCACTACCAAAATTCCTTTGGCAACATGTCCTTGAGGTTCTGCATTTGGGTCAAACCATCCAGTCACATACTGATGAGCTTCAAATGTCACTCTGAACTTATCAGTGTTTGCCTCCCTCATGGTTGTGGGATGCATCTTGCCAGTGCTGCCATCAGGCAATGGCATGCTCATCTTCCATGAGCTCTCAGTGGCAGCCTCGCCAGCAGGCACAATGCCTTGCTCATGCTCATTGTCATCAGCTATGGCTGGCTGCTGCAGTCCCTTTTGCATGGCTTGTTTGGAAAGCTCATCTGCCAATTGCTTCCTGACCTCATGTGTTGGCTTTGCACCTTGCCTTGTCTCATGCTTTGCAAAGACTTGTCTCATGGTCTGCCTCTTTGCCCAAAGAGGCACTTGATCGCTGAATGCCAGAACACATGAGTTCATATGCTGGACTGCTTCTTCAGGTCTGGCAAACATGTCTTGCAATTCTGATGCATCTCTTTTGGCAAGCTTGTGCATGAGAAAGTCATGATGCCACCATGTGAGTTCAGCACGAGTTTGCTGCTCAATCTCTGTAATCTGGGTCACCAAATTGGGCATCCAATATTTTGCACCAATCCAGCCAATGATCACATCAGCTCTCTTTGCCTTTGCCTTATCACTTCTTCTCATGGTCTGCAGCTGCTTCTGTGCTCTGGAGTGGGACCTCTGCAAAGATCTGCATGTGTAGGAGTCCTTATCATCCAGCTGATCCATCTCATGCTGCAGCTTTTGCTGTTCCTCTTCAAGAAGCATCTCCCATTTCCAAGCGATATGGCGCTTGAGAACAGCATGTCCATGACATCTCTCCATGTCAACCCATGTGGCAACCTTGTCCACCAAATGATGCCCTCAATCTCTCTGCAGTCTTCTTCTTGGCTCCTTTGCCAATGCTCATGGCATTCCTGCTTCTCATGCTGAAGCTGCTTTTGCTGCTGTCATGCTTGGCGCTCTCATCAGCCCATTTGCTTCTGGAAATCCATACTGCTTTGAGCTGGTCAGCTCTGATGGAATACTTGCCTGCAAAAACTCTGATGAGCTCTGCTTCAGTTGCATGTTCATGTCTTGCTGCATGCATTTCCATACACACCTTATTCTTGACCTCCAATGGGATCTCATGCTTCAAAGGCTTCTCATGCTTCTGCCTTACATTGGAGCTGGATCCTCCCAGGACTCCTCTTATCACTGCTTTCTGTGGCCTGCCACCATAGATCCCATTCTTTCTCCCTATCTGCTTTTGTAGTTCATGCATCTCTTGCTTCTTGATCTCAATGGTCTGCCCTTTGATGGTCAGCTCACCCTTTGCTGCCAATTTTCTAATGACATCTTCTGTGGTCATTCTCTTTTTGCATGGCATCGCGTTCTCAATGGGCAGCTCTGCAATCTCTGGCACATCTGCCAATGCAGTCTTCTCATCACTGGCTGGGCTGAAAAACTTTCTCAATGTAAACTGCTTTTTGGTGCTAGCTGATGCTGCTGATGTGAAGATTGTGGACTCATGCTGCTTGCCATGCTTTCTCTGGATGGTGTCCTGAAAAGGTTCTTTGGCTCAATTGGGCTCATGCTTTCTTCTGATGCCTTTCTCTTCATGCTGCTGCCTTGCTTAGGGCTCTCATCTCCACCTCCTACTCTCATCTTGAAGCTTGGTGGATGCTTTTGGGCCTGCCCAAGCCAGAAAAAAAAAGGTGTTCTGAAATGGTCGATTTCTTGATAAATCCTTTACTAGAAAATTCAAGTCTGGAAGGTTTCAAAGGGTACCCCACATTTGCCCCTTGCACCCCCAATTAATCAGCCCCCCCTAATTAGTCCGGTCCATCAGCCCCAGCCCCAAAAAAAGACAACCAGGCCTTCTCATGCCTCTTTGCTGTACATGCTTGCAGCTTTTGCAAATGACTCATCTGCATTTTCCTCATCCACCTTTGCTGCCTCATGATTGCCTTCTCATTGATCTCATGCAATGAGATGCTGCTGGAGCTGCTCATGCTCTGTCTCTTTCTCATCTTCTCTTGCTTGTCAAGCTCATGCCAATCAAAGAAAGCATCAGCACACATGACACTCTTCATGTGCATTCTGATGCTCTTCTCTTCTTCATTCTCAAGTGCATCCCAATCAAACATGCCACCATGCTGCTTCTCATGCTCATGCTCATCACGCTGCTGCTCTTGTCTGTCAAGCTCATCCCAGTCAAAGTATGCACTGCTGCATTGTTCATGCTGGTGCTTGTGCAGTTTCTTCTCATGTTTTGCTGCCATCTTTGCAGCTTTCTTCATGCTCCTCATTGCTTGCTGGAAATGCTTTGATCTTTGATGCCTCATGCTTGTTATCTTCATCCTGATGTATTTGCTCAGGCTGGTGTTTCTCTTGATCTTGCCATGCCCTTGCTCCTCATGATGCTCCTTGTGTGTCATCCTCATTTTGCTGCATGTTTTCTTGCAATTCTGTGCATGCTTCTTGCTTCCCTCCTGAATGTGCTTGTCATGCTCCATGTGGCTGGTGATGCTGGCACAGCTGAATGCTTCCTCATGCTGCTCCAACAAATCCCAATCAAAGAACATGTTGCTGCTCTCATCACTCATAAGGTCTTGGCATTGATTGCCAGCATTGCCAGCAATAGTGCCACCCATGCCCTCATCAATCTCATAGGCCAATGCTGCAAACCGATTCTTCAATGGAACCATTGCCCACATCAGAAAGATCAAATCAGCAATAGCCTGTCTCCATCCTACAATGAGCTTTCATTTGGGCCATACAGTTCAATGCACATGCAACACTAGCAACAACATGCTCAACTCAACACAGTGCACCATCAGAAACTCAATCTCCATGATGACTAATGAATTACTGTAGAAGCAGAATTCATGTTTTTTGCATCCAGCTGCATCCTGATCAGAAATACTAGCACCATGCCCAGCAGGTTCAAAATTGAAATGGCCAACATTTAGTTTATCTCATTGTTTAATCACATGGTTAACATTCACATCCCCACTCAATGCACCATGTGCTCTCATGGCACATGATCTTGAGAGCAAGCATGCAAATCCTCATCATGCTGATGCATGGGCTCATTCCATCGAACATGCCACCTCATTTCTTCTCATGCTTCTCCTCATGAGATGAAGCATCTCCAAAATAGTGATCATATATTGGAGCAATGGATGGCTCAGGCAATCCCTTCATCATCTTCATAGCCTTCTCCAGCTTGCAATGGTCGTTGCCAATGGCAGTATGCACTGCAGATAGCTCATGATAGAACCAGTCATTCCATCCTGGATTAGCCATTGAACATGCAAACACTCATGATCTCTCATCACTAATGACTTAGAGCATGCAAGGCACTATAGTCAGAATGGGGCTGTGTCATCTGATCCCATTCATCTGTGCCATAAGCACATGGACTCATGATGCTGGTCCTGAATTCAATCTAATTAATTACAATAACAACAGTCATGCATGACATGTAGTGCACTAACTAATGTGCATTAACTGATGCATCGCACTTATCTCACCAAGTGGCAATCGGGCAGCTTCCATGTTCAACCCTATCTCATCGATCACTTCCTGCAGTGTGGCTCCATTGTCATTCCTCGTGTCCCAGACTTCACCTTAATTTGGTGATGCAAAGCAATGATAATCATTTGATCATGTCCACTCATTTGGTCATGCTCATATGGTCATGCCCAGGTGCTCTCATCAGGCTTCAATACCATGTGGATGGCTGCACATGCCACCTGGATCCAGCTCAATGTGCCTTAGTTAGTCTCATGTGTGGCCCAAGCTGATACCAAAAGATACAACCTAACTAATCATTTGATTAGTGCACTACTCAACCTGCCACTGTTTAGACATGTTGCAAATCTCAATCCATGAGTCTTTGCATGCACCATGCACGCACACATCATGCTCATACAGGAGCCATGTCCTCATTTGGGATGTCCTCTTCTTCATAGGGCAGCTCCTTGATGCCCAGCCTAAGTTGCCATCAACTAATCACTGAATGGATTGCATTGGCTCAGCTCATATCAGTTCATGTATAATTATTGCCCAGAGGCTCATGCACACCCATCCCCTCAAGCTCAACAATCTGCCCTTGAGATGCCTGGATCGATCCCTCACTCCTCCATATTTCTCATCCATCCTGGCAAGAACAATGAATAATGTGTTTAAGTGCATGAAACCCATGTCATGTTTGAAGCATGTCCTCATTTCCAAATTGCTAATCTTCTCACTGCACATTTGCACCCTGCTGATCATCTTGTTGATGTACATCATCATGTGGAAGCATATCCACAAGGCCATGCCCATCACCCATGTGAGTGTAATGATCAATCTCATGTCCTCAATCAATCAGTGCAAATGCAAACAAATTGATTAACATGTGCAATGCCCAAGCTTAATTGCCAAGGCTCAGGACGCTGCCATGCCATTTGAATGCTGCATGCCAGCATGACCACCAGCAGCATGGCCTTCATGCTCATCATAGCCATCTGCATGGTCTTCAGGGTTTTCATGGCCATCACACTGATCCAATGAGGATGAGGCTATGCTTCTATAGCTGATGAGCTTATTGCAGCTGCATGAAGCAACTGTAGATCAATCCATGTTTCAGCTCATGTTTCAAACCAGTCCACATGTTTCAGCTCATCCATGGTTTCAATTGTTTCAACTCATGGTTCAACTCATGTTTCAACTCATGCTCACCTGGTACCTTGCCTCATCCCCCCACCAGCCAGCCCATGCTTTGGCATCTTGCAACTCTGATTTGCTTGTAATAGTGGAACCCATGAACTGAGGCCCAATTCTGGTCATAATGAAATCCATCAATCAACATATCTAATGGTTCCTGGTCTCATTTGGACACGTCTCAATACAGCTGACATGCGCTGCTGGCATGAGCTCTTGAGAGGTGTGTGTCCAAATATGGGGCCTCAGACTCAGTGGTCCATGAGCCATGTCAAGTTCATGAGCCATGTCATTGTGTCATTCATATTTCTCCAAACAAAGCATCAACTCACAAAGGCAACTGATGCATGGCTCATGCTCTCATGCTCATCCTCACTCTTTGATATTGATGGGAGCCCCCATTTGCAGCCAATCCCAATATTGCTTAATACTGGGTTCTGGCATATGTGCCATCTGGCTCATGGCCATTGTCATGTTGGCATCATCATTGCCAATGAACTCCTTCAGGCATGTCAGCTCATGGTGGATCCAATGGACCAATCCTTAGGTCCCATGATAATGCATGAGGACATGCTAGTGAATTAATTAACTATTTGGTCAATAGCATGCAAATGCTGCATTATTTATGATGCCAAGCCTCCAGTGCCATGAGCATCGCTCATCATGTCTTCAAAATGCTGGCTATGTTGGCTAATGGGCTTGAAGATGTATGTCATGGTGGCAGCTTTCATGTTGCGCAGCATCTCATCCTGAAGCTCATGGAATGTTGCATCCTCATCATTGAAGCTATTGAAGATCTCACCTCAGTATTACAAAAGTGATGCAAATTCAATGCATTCTCTTTCTTGAAATGTTAATGGTCATGCTAATTGTTTCATGCCAAGTCACTGGTATCTTTGCTAAGCATCATTCTGATGAATGTGCATTGCATCTTGGTCCATGCCAGCGTGCCTTAATCACTTGCAAAACACAGGTCATAAATTCCCAAACATGATGCTACCCATGTGCAAATGTGTTCTACATGTTTACTATTTGCAGCAATGGCTCAAATCTCTGCCCATGGTGCTTTCAATGATGCACACATCCATGCATCATACTCCACGAGCAGCCATTTTCTCGCCAAACCCAATCTCTTCTCATCACTGCATGTCCTTTTCTGCCAATCCTCCAGGACCCACCCCCTGATGTCTCTGATCCTCGCATGCACTACATTGGCCTTGTCCCTCATTCCACTAAATTGGCCGGCCATCCTGCCAGGAAAACATGCAAAATCCATCAACATTCACATGCATGCATCAACAGCAACCCATGTCCTCCCATCCAAATGCATCAAATAGTCATTGGTGTAATACAAGGCCATGTTCAACTTCCTCAATCTCCCATGCAGCACATAGGCTGATGTGCATATGGCAATGGCCAAATCCAGTGCCAGCATGGGCCAGATCATGCCCTCAGACAATGCATTAACTCATCTCTCTCTCCAATGCATGCATGCACTGCTTGTTCACTGATGCATCCAAGTCACTTCATTGGTCATCATCACCTGCAAGCTGATAGCCCACATGACCACCACCATGGCCATCAAATGAATGGGCTCAATTCTCACCATGGCTTCAGATGCACAAAATGCTACCAATGCTTGATGCCAAAAATGCTGCAAAGTGCTGCCATACTCACATTCCAAGCTTGCCCATCAGTGCCTGCACATGCAACTGCATGGTCCATTGGCCTTGCTCATGCCCCCAGCACATTTTCATTCTTTTGCTCATGATGCTCAGCTAATTAATCATCATCCATAGACGCTGCATGCCAGTATGGCTCTAATGATATGTCCAGTTCATTCATGAAGCCAATGACTTCATCCCTCCTCTCACTCACCATCAAGGGTTTGATGGCCAGGAACTCATGCCTGATCCAATCCTTCCATCCTTAGTTCACATTGGCAGAAGCATGCTTTCATGGCAAGGAACTCACATGGTTTGCTCTCATGGGCACATGATTGATTAACTAACCAATTACCAGGTAACTGTGGGGGTTCTCATCATGCATCATGCCAGTGAACTCATCAGTGCCACCTGTATATGGCCAAAATATGCCATCTGCCATGCATGTTTTCATGTTTGCCAGCATCTCCATACAGAGCTCAGCATTGCTGGCAGAGGCATCATTGTATTGATCCTTCATGTCACCTTGTCAGCATGGCATGGTGTTTCAACTGCCTCACAAATGGGCTCATGGAATCATGCATGCATGGTTGCCAGGGCACTGAAATCCTCAGCCAGCACCATCCTGATATAAATGCATCCAATCCTCACCCACACAATGGAGCCTCAGTTGCCATGCAGTGATGCAACTCATCCCCCCTTCCCCACCCCCTTCCCATGCTCATGTGCAGCCACACTACATATCTCATACCAATAATCCTCAATGCCAGTTCCAAGAATCCCATCCCTCTCCTCCAACATCCAGCATGCCATCTGGGTGGCCCTTTTCCTGATGGTTGTAGTCCTCTTGGCCCAATCTCAGCTGTTGTCATGCACTCATGCCCCACCCCCCCAAGCACCACAGGCATCCCCCCCATGCACAAATCCAAGCCACTCTCCAATATCCACCCTCTCATTCTGATGATTCTCCTGCTGATAGACCAGCATCTAAATCCAATGCCACCATGGGCCTGATCAGTCCTGCAATGCACCCATGCACCCAATGCACCCCCATGCTTCAGTGTCCTCCTTCTCAGGGCTGATAGGATTGCATTGTTTTCATGCATAGCCACCTGGAATTCTTGCATCATCATCAATCCCAAATATACCAAATAGCAGCAGACAGGCATAGTTGCCATCAGGGCATACAGGATGGCATGGTGGATCATCTCCTGAAGCTCATGTGGACTACTCTTCATGGTGGTTTCATTGGAATGCAACACTCTCACATGTATTTCCTCTTCTCTTCAGTCATGGCACTGGTTGCATACTCATCATGACAGCCAGAACCATCACAGCAATTGCACCCAATCCCATCAGCATGGTACTACTCATGGCTGGATTCTTGATATGCCAGTGCCAACAGCTGCATGGTAATTCATCGAAATTCATGGAACCTCATGGAAACCCACTGTAAACTCATGGAAACTCATGGGGGCTAATGGAAATTTCATGAAAATCTACCTCCCACAGTCTCATGGAAAGCAATATGGGAGCCTCAGAAGCCTCACCACTGCCACATGCACTGATGCACTGCCCATCACTTTCTCCTATAGCATCATGTTAAAACATGTCTGTCTCAATGAAGACAGTCTCATTGTGGCCAATCATCATCTCACTGCCCTCATCTGCAAAAGCAATGAGCCAGCCCATCATGGTCCATGTATCTGAATATCCACCATTGGCCAGAGAGCAGAACTGACATGTGATGCCACCCAATGGCAATGCCCACCATGTATCAGCTCTGGATAGGCCAACAAACCTGCCAATGATATTAATGACCTCAGCTTGTAATGGCCTCTCCATCCTCCCAATATGGACCAATCCTGTGTACATGTTGGCCCAATATGCAGAGTCATGCCCAACTGATGCCAGGTCCTCATCTGATTCCAGCCCCTCATTGTGAGCTGATAGAGCTGATACTGACAATTCCTCCCATGAGCCTAGGCCTGATGAGCTTGATGTTCCAGATGCCATTGCTGGACCATGCCTGCCTAATCAGCCAGATTCGAGCCTAATATCACTCAATCTCAATGGAAACCTCATCAAATTTCATGGAATCCCATTGGGGTGGCATGCAAACCTGATGGAAAAGTGACTCAATCTCAATGGAAACCTCATCAAATTTCATGGAATCCCATTGGGGTGGCCATGCAAACCTGATGGAAAAGTGACTCAATCTCAATGGGAACCTCATCAAATTTCATGGAATCCCATTGGGGTGGCCATGCAAACCTGATGGAAAAGTGACTCAATCTCAATGGAAACCTCATCAAATTTCATGGAATCCCATTGGGGGGGCCATGCAAACTCAATTCCAGATCTCAAAAGGAAGCCCCAGCAATACTAAATCAAATGGAAACTCAATTCCAGATCTCAAAAGGAAGCCCCAGCAATACTAAATCAAATGGAAACTCAATTCCAGATCTCAAAAGGAAGCCCCAGCAATACTAAATCAAATGGAAACTCAATTCCAGATCTCAAAAGGAAGCCCCAGCAATACTAAATCAAATGGAAACTCAATTCCAGATCTCAAAGGGAAGCCCCAGCAATACTAAATCAAATGGAAACTCAATTCCAGATCTCAAAAGGGAGCCCC
>CAUJNA010003112.1:814578-1079578 GCA_963377175.1 Effrenium voratum
CCGAGGTCTTGGACTTGAGTCACTTGTATGGGAGAGACCACGTTCCCGAGTTCTTGGACTTGAGTCACTTGTATGGGGGCGGAGGCAAATCAAAAGTTCCCGAGGTCTTGGACTTGAGTCACTTGTATGGGAGACCAAGTTCCCGAGTTCTTGGACTTGAGTCACTTGTATGGGGGCGGAGGCAAATCAAAAGTTCCCGAGGTCTTCTTGGACTTGAGTCACTTGTATGGGAGAGACCAAGTTCCCGAGTTCTTGGACTTGAGTCACTTGTATGGGGGCGGAGGCAAATCAAAAGTTCCCGAGGTCTTGGACTTGAGTCACTTGTATGGGAGAGACCAAGTTCCCGAGTTCTTGGACTTGAGTCACTTGTATGGGGGCGGAGGCAAATCAAAAGTTCCCGAGGTCTTGGACTTGAGTCACTTGTATGGGAGAGACCAAGTTCCCAAGTTCTTGGACTTGAGTCACTTGTATGGGGGCGGAGGCAAATCAAAAGTTCCCGAGGTCTTGGACTTGAGTCACTTGTATGGGAGAGACCCTCCATTTTGGTGGCACATCACACGTTGTTTTGTTGGCCCGCGATGGGAAGTGAGAGGGAAGCTGATCGGGGCTGGGCGGGCACCGCAGAAAAATCGATCGATCGCGGGACCAGAAAATGAGTGCTTGAGAAAACAACTTGGCGGTGGGTCGAAACCAATTGTACCATTTTGGGGTAGGTGCACCACCCATTTTAAAACCTATTTTAGTGGTTGGATTGGGATGTTCACTGGCAGTACGGGATTTTGACCCATGGCCAAATTGGCGGTGGGTCGAAGATAGGTACCCAAGATGAAGCCCTGCAAAATGGAGGGAGATGATGAGATATGCGCTAAAACCTGCAGTCCGCCGGTGGAGTAACTTTGGACCCATACCCATTTGATTTCGGAGGGATTCTCTTGCAATCAGGTTGTTTTTGGATGCGACCTTGTCTCAGAATTTCAGATTATATGGCTTCCTTTGCATTTTCCCTTGAAACAGTCCCGAAACTAGAATACTCTGAGAACAGCAGACATACCCATGTATCCTCGAAGCAATGCTGTTGTAAGAAAACTAGGTCCCCCAGGATCATGCCCTTTCTCTCCCCTTTTTTGGTTGGGAGGGTTCCACTACCAAAATAGACAAAACTGAAAAAAACTCGGATACCATGGAACCCTTATTCTAGCCTCTCTACTGGAAGACCACCCACAAGTTGGTGGCTCCCAGTCCGGTTCCTTTGCTTTTGAGACTTTTAGTGCTTAGTGGTTGGGTTTCCACGTGACCCACAAAAGTTGGCCACTTTTAGCGGGGGATCCGAAAACGGACACCCAGATACCCATGAATCCTCCAAGCAATCCTTCAAGGAAAAGCTGTCCAATCGCCAAGAAAGCAATGTCATGTGATGTCACTTCAATAAGCCCAGTTTGACGCCATTTGTGCTACTGGAAGGAGACGCCCTGTTGTAATGAAAGCTGTCCAATCAGGAGGACGTGCTGAGCGGCTATCCCAACCTCAGCAACTTCTATGAGCGCTTCGCGAAGGAGGAGGCCACCCAGTCCGTTTTGAAGGACGGCGGCACCTCGGACAGCACCAGTCCTTATGGATTGCTCGTGTTTTTTTCCTCTTTGAGTTGAGCAATTTCCAGTGTTTTCTGGTGTTTTGAAGGGACAGCCAGTGTTTTACGGTGTTTTGAAGGGAAACCCAAAGGAGAACAAGCTTTTTGCAAAGCGGTACCCTTAAAAACAGACCCCGTATTTGCTCAGCCCAAAGCGATCGACTGGATCTGACCTTTTGGTTTTCCCGCCCATTTGTAGTGGCCAGCGAAACTCCGCCTTCCATTTGCCTTCCATTTGGGTTTCTGAGCTTTGTGGGCAATGGAGTTTACCATCACTTATTTTGGTAAGGAGGATGCCATGGGTCACTCTCACTAAATTACCAAGAGGAAGTGAGGGACCAACATATTTGTGTTGTATGGTTCCCTTGAAAACTCTACCGAAAGAAGGGATGCCCGTGGTCTCTTTGCGGGCACTTTAAAGACTGCAAGTAAGCTGGGGTCTTCCAACATTAAGTATCATTTTAGAGTGGACAGTACAGTATTTCTTGCATACCCAATTTTGGGCCAAGTCATGTCAAGAAATAGGTTGAGTCATTTGCTTTGGATTTGCTTGGCTTCTGGAAAAAAATCTGAAAACAGGGTGAAGACATGGTGAAGACACGGGGCGGCAAGGCCCGATTTTCCGTTGGAAAACAGGTTGCCCCGAGGTTCCCATCGCAGATGGCCCAGTTTCCGGGGAGGTGTTGGGTGTGCAGTGCCAACATCACGATAGATTTCCCAGGACTCCGTTTCCGGGAAAAGGAGACGGGTCATTCGTCTCAATTTGTTGCCTTGACACCCAGTGGTTCCGGTGTTCGGCTCTCCAATTGAGAGTGTTCCCACTACATGCGTAGCTTTAAGCTTGGCCCCCCCCAAATGGCTTAACAGTACTTTCCTCTTGGTTTCCCTTTCTATCCGCCAAAAAAGGAGTTCTCCAACTCCAACCAAAGAGAGACCCAATCAGACCCACAGTGTTGAAAAGCCACGGCTACCAATCGCCCCCCCCCCCCCCCCGCCCGCCCTGCAGGTGTGGAACAAAGAACCGGCGATGCAAACTCATGATCCTCAGTGCTTCCAGTTGCCACTAGGGATCCTTATCTCTAGATTTTACATCATGGCTTCCCCTGGTTACCTATAGTTACCACTTATTCGCAACCTCCGTGCTTCCAGCCACTAAAAATCCTCACCTCTAGGTAACCTATAGAGGCTCTCGCGCCTGGAAGCACTGGGCTCCACAGAGCTTTTTCCTTTAGAGGAGGCTTGGTGAAGCCAACATTTGGTCCTGAAGGTGCTTGCTTTGGCCTCTACGGCTTGCTTCCGGCTTTGCTTTTTGACTTTGGCCTTGAACCAGGCCTTTCAATTTGCAACCTGTTTGGCCCAAGCAAAACAACACCCGGTTTGGAAAGTAGCTGCGGGACTGCGGGACTCAGTTGCATGCCATCCGTTGCACGTGGGCGAAACTCAAAGTTGGCCAGCCTGATTGTGCTTAGTTGGCCTCCCGCTAGAACTAGTCCTACCCTCGTACGTTCGGTGACATGTTACATCTTGGCCTTCAGAATCGGCTCTAAGTTTTAGTGGGACCCACCTCAACAGTGGTTGGTGGACACGAATCCCAACTTCATGTCTACAAGGGCCCTTAAGATTCATGCCCTTTGGCCCCACAAGGATTCAACTATTTCCAGCTCCACAGGGTGCCTTGATAGCTTTTATGTGCCTATGTTTTTAGGGCGGTGGAATCTGTCATTGACGAATCCATCCGTTTTCGCCAAGCGGTTCAACGGTAAAATCTGGGGTCTTGGTGCTATGTTCGATTCGCCGGTTGGACACCTGGCTCATGACCCTCCAACACGTCCACTGAACGATTTGGGGCTAAGCGGATTCCTACGAACCCAGCGCTTCCAGGCGCTTGCCACAGCAGGCAACCCTTTGGGTTGCTGAGCTCTAGGCTTTACTCGATGGTTTTTTCTGGCTACCTGCCACAGTGGCGAGCGCCAATCGGAAGCACTGGGGAAGCTTAGAATGACTTCTAGGCCCCCCGGTAGCGCCCTTTGACCCTTTTTTGGTTGGAAGGGTTCCCCTACTAAAATGGACTACAGCGAAAAAATCGGGTACCAACTTATTCTAACCTCTCTACTGGAGGACCTAGACTTGCGAACTTGGCGAATCGAAGTGGGAAGCTTTGGGACCCATGCTTCACTAAGTCACCTCAGGTCAGATGCCCGGCGCATTCGGCCAGTACTTTCAGCTCTGAGAGATGCCGGCGTGCGTTTTCGACCGGCCGGCAACCGATTCTCTGACGAGATGTGGTGTTTTGTTTTGGGGGACCCCCAGAATAGTGGTTGTCCTTTTGGGTTCTCCTTCCAAACCACAAAAACAAGTGCCCGCAAAAAAAGACACACCCATATGTGTTTTTTTGAGGGTACCCTTTTGGGGTTGGCTAGAAGGGAACCAAAAGGACGGGCACTGTTTTTTGAGTTCCCTATTGTGAGGCAGGCCCAAAAAATGGCGATGACAAATTGCTCTTTCTCGACATGGGGGGACAGCCAAAACGGATGGTTTCCTTGTGGTTTCCCTTTGAACTAGCCACGCACAGGTGTAATGTTGCCCCCATATGAATCAACCTGAGCTTATTGATGGGGGGGTGCCCTGGATTTAGTGGGGAACCATCACTTTTGGAGGGGAACCCCCCCCCTACTGTGGATGGACGAAATCCTGCACCACCTAAGAAACCATGGGAGACCATTGTGTTTTTGTATTTTACAGGAAAATCATCATTCACGGGTTTGATAGATGGTGCAGGATTTCGTCCATCCATGGTATGAATAAATTGGGGTTGGGGTCAACGTAACACGAAAAAGACGGACCCATGACGGACCCATGTGTCTATGAATGTCAAGAGTTAGAACCGCTGAACTCAAGGGGTTGGTGGAAATCCTAAATGATGTCCACCAACGGCCCCCCATGAAAACTCAGAACTACAACAGTATAATATATATATAGTATATGATGTGGGTTTGTCTTTGAACAAGGGGAATCCAAACCAAATGGTGTGTTTGCCTTTGGCTGCTCTTTGACCATGTTCCCGCAATAATAAACGCAGGTGCAATAGAAGGCCCCCATAAGAGGAACTGGCGTTTTGATGGTGTTCTACTGTTGTTTGTGGAGGACATGGGGGACACACGTGGCCCAAAAGACGAAAGAGAGTAAGCCGTTTTTGCCCATGTCTTGCGGAAACTAGTAATAAACTCACTCCCTGAGTCACTGAGTTCCTGGACTTTCACCTTTTGGCAAGACAATTTTCGTGGCAAACAAGAAGGCTCTCCAACCCACTCGATCGGACGTGAGAATGATTGCGTGCAAGGCTCATTGTGGCTATAAAGTCTGATGCCAAGCATCCTCACAACTGGGCGGGTGCAACAACGGATCTTCAATCCTCAACTAGTTTTGATGTGCGATGGGTATGCGTCAAAGCAAGAAAAAGGGGCCGCAGGTGTCAGCCCTTGCTTCCATTTAGGGCAAGCCTATGGTTGATCCACACCCAACCGTTTTTTGCCGCGTTGACCATACACCGGTCGAAGGAGGGAGCTCCAGCGTTGGTTGCTTGTTTTCAGAAGGGAACCTTGATGTTGCTGAACACAAGTCCACCCCAAACGTATCTTTGAGCCCGCTCCCCGGAAAGAGACACGCGTATGTGAAACACCGCAGGGGTGGGGAGAGTACGTGGTGCATTCCGAGCTGAGAACAAGCAACATGCTGGCCTGCGAGCTTAAGATTTAGCTGTCATGCAGCCGAGCGCGCATCAAAGACTTAGACGAACACGGCTTCAGTGGGGAAAATAGCGGCCGCGGTGATTTGCCAAGCATGTTTTAGAGAACAAGAGAACTCCAGGTCCATCCCTTCTGTTGAAACCTTGTTCTTTTCGATCAGCCACCAGCACCCCCCAGCACTTGAAAGAACAGCCGCTGTTTCCCATGTCCAAGATCCCAAGTTCTGTTCAACAAGCAGTGGTTGGGGGTGCTGGTAGCTAGTTTCCCGTTTTTTGTGGGTTCTGCAAAGAATCGGACCCCAAGTCGCCTGTTGTATTGCGATCACGCCTTTTGGGGGGTGGTTTTCTTTTGGCACCTGATGCAGGTCCTTTACGGTGGCCTTGAATGGAAGCCGCAGGCAGTGCCAGTCTAGCAGATGCCAAGTATCTCAGATGCCAAGCATCCACAACAATAAAATCCCGTTGTTCGTTGGGGGTAGTGGTTTGGCGGCACCCGCTACGCGTCTATGGTCCTTTTCGGAGGGACATTCTGGACACAACATGTTCCGCAAATCAGCCTGGGAAGAAGTTCTAATTTGCACATGCCCACTAGAACAACGGTAAACTTTGACGGTGACTCAAGTGGGTATGAGTTTGAACTGCGCGGCACCCAAACCGATGCCCATTTTAGGAGTGGATTGTAGTCAGGCCTGTATTATATAAACAGACATCTATGTCTATATCTATATCCTTGTCTATGCCAATATCTATATCTACATCTATTGTGCACCCAAAAGAATGCTTAACTTCCGCAGGCCGCTTTGAGGCCAACACAGCCATTTTCTTCGGAACGGCGAGTGGCAAAGGGGTGGGTCATGGAAAAGTCACTGCCTCTAGACGAGCCTGGCAAAAATAGGGGGGTAAGAGTCATCGGTTTTTGTGCCAGACATGGCGGTTTCTGCCTCACGGCCCTAATCATCAGCCTCACTGCAGCTTTCATGAACTTCGGTATGCTTAGATGATTGATATGCCGGAAGAGATGAGGAGTTAGGTTTCAGAAGACCCAAAGACCAAACACGTGTTCTCTTCCTCTTACTTCATACGAGTGCGACGAGCCGGTGCTCTCGCAGTGGACGGCGGCACGACCAGGCTGATCAGCTCCACGAAAGAGGCAAACTGAAAGACGACGGATCTGTGGGATTCAGAATGGCCTACACATTTTGCTTTGTGTTCGTAGGGTGGGCAAATTAGCGAGAATGGTAGAGATGAGTTTGGTGGAAACAAGCAAGAATGCGTTGGTCGAGTACATCGAGCGGTTGAGATGAGAGTTGAGAGTATTGTTTTCCGAAACGTTTTTTTTGGCCGGTTGCTGTTCGCGGGATCTGGGGAAAATGATTGGAGGGGTTTGGGTCACGTGAATCGCAATCCTTTCACATTTGGGTGTGTCTCTTTTAGGGGACCCCGCAATGGTGGCTGTCCTTTTGGTTTCTCTTTAAGTCCACAAACAAAACCCAGACATTCCCTTGGTACCTCGTGAGGATGGCTTTTGGGGGGTAAAAAAAAGGGTCTAAGTACCTCCTTAAGAGGTACTTGGACCCTCTGGGAAAGGGGACTTACAACCATGCGTTAAACCCAGGATTCGAACCACTTAGCGTTACGGCAGGTACGTGCAACTTCCCTCCAATTGGTGGTTTGGAGCCCGCTGGTTTCGTTGGTCAAGGGGGGGCTTCCATCATCCCTATTTGCCTGCCCCACAGATCGAGACCAGTCAAGACGCCTCGCCCAAGGTGCTGCCATCACGACCACATTGGCTGTGATCTGATGACTCCGCCAGCGCCGGCGCGCTTTGACCCCCGAGTGCTATAATTACATATATATATATATATGACTAATATATATATATATGAATAATATATATATATATATATGAATAATATATATATATACATATGTGTATGATAAATATATATATATATAGGCCGACCGAGGCTCCTTTTTATTCAAACAAGTCCTTTGAAGTGAACTTGTTCAGGTGTTCTCAACGCTACATTCGGATCCCGGTGGCTTCAAGGTATGAGGGGACCAATGAGGAAAGATCTTTGTTTGAGGATATCACTTAAATGGACCCAGTTTGATGTCGCATGCCACTGGTCGGGGGTTGGGGAATCAGGCGATGGCCAACTAGCGGCACCGTGATGAAATTATCCTGAAGACGTCATTGGAAGGCCTTCCACATGCTGTGGAGGAAAACCTCGACCACCTCATGGAATGATTCGATACCCCTGTATATACCAGCAATGGTTTCAACCATGGTTTCAACGTGGCGCGAAATGGATTTCGTCCATCCACCGTTTGATCAGGCAACGTTTGGATTCAATTTCGATGGCCTCGATTTGAAATGATTTGATTTCTTTCAGGCCGGGGTCCAATCTTAAAGACACAAAGCCAATTGGCGTCCAGTTGCTGAAGTGAATACCTGGAGTCTCCTTCTGACACTCTGAAAATGGTTGGTCATTACCCAAAATCACGGGTCATGGAGACTCCAGGTTTCTCCTGTTGGTTCTTGAAGGGAATCTATCGCTACTGGAAATTTATGTTGTTTTTCGATATTCTTTTCTCCAGAAAGTGAAAAAGCAAATGGAAGCTGCCTGGAGCCTCCATGGCCCGAATCAAACATGGGTCAATGACCAACCAACATTTTGGGGTAATGACCAACCATTTTTTGAGGGTCAGAAGGAGACTCCAGGTACTGTAAATTTATGGTGCTTTTCGATATATATATATATATATATATTTTCAGGGGGTGAAGAAGCAAATGGAAGCCGGTGTCCCCCCGTTTCAGTTGACCCAAAAGCGGGGCAGGGATCCTCGTTTTGTCCGCTTTGCCAGGGAGCCTCCAAAGCTGGGGCGCCCGCAGAGCGGGCATCTGCCGAACGGGCGCCGAATCGGACCCCCCGGAAATGGCGCGGGTTACGGGTTTTCCTGTTGGCTTCCCTTTCGAAATCCACACCCAGAGGGTCCCTTGGTATCTTCTAAGGAGGTACTGAACGACCCCTTTTTACCCCCCCAAAAGCAGCCGAAAAAGTGAGAACCATTTGGTTCTACTTGGTCCCCCAGCAGGGCCCTTTTACCCTTGTTTGGGGCGTTGCCATTGCGAGTTCTGGGGGTAACATGAGCTCGGCCAATGAGACTTTGGGACCCAGAAATGCGTTGGTCCAACAAGAAAACGGCAAAATCAAGGCCCTGAACACGGAAAGCAATGCCGGAGCAAGCACTGGCGCATGTACGATCCCGTGAAGGAGTGGAATTGCGGGGATTGGAGGGTCCAACGTCATCCACACCCTGGAATGAACTGCCCGCGATGTGAGCTGATCTATCCCCATGTATTCCTCGTTTGCTCTGTAGCCTCTGTTGGGAGCCTGCTGATCTCTCAACTTTGACACCCAACCCATGTGGTCCCACCTTAAAAAAGACATGCTCTTATGGGTCTGCTAGCCTGAAACCCAGATAATCCACCAGCTACTTTGAACCTAACCTCAAACTGCCAGTGAGTCTCCTGATACTTGGCCCCAGATCTAATTCATCCCTTCACGTTCTGAGAGCCTCACTCAAGTAAATTGGGCGCGTCTCAAAATAGGGCACCCCTTTTTGGATGGTTTTAACTATGGAAACCAAAAGGACAGATCATTTTTCAGATGTAAATCTTCATTTGCCTATGTGACCATGAGTCACATCACGCTGATCTTGGCTTTGCCTATTGCTGCAACCCAATGGTTGAACTTGGATGCCCGGATCACAAAGCGCGCGAGCTCGACTCAACACAGCGATGTATTTGTTTGTTTGTTTCTTTTTTGCTTGGGCCATCTTGGTAGGGAAAACCATGTGAGCCACTTGCTCAAAACCGATTCAGGTAGATGAAGGTTAAGGGACAATCCCAGCCATAAATAGCTGCAGAATTCCGCCTTCTGAATTCTTCACATGGCTCTGGGATTACGACCATTTTAATACCGGGTTTTGAGCAAGTGACTCATGTGAGTTTCAAGTCTTGGGCCAAGCCCCTCTGTTTTTTCACCCCAATCCTATTTCCAACCCTGCGACGAGGCCCTTCGACTGCAATGCGGGGCTGTGGAACTTTCGAGAAGGCTGGTCTCACATCAAGAAGGCCGGGAGTTGCTCTCCGAGCGAAGTCAGATGCGCGGCCGCGAAGCGGATTCAGACTCACGTGTTCTGTGAGCCAGGGAAAGTGGCGACACAGGTTTAAGGGTGTGTCTTTGTTTTAGGGGACTCCAAAGATCGCGGTTTTCCGGTGCTTTCCTTTCAAAGCCACAGAAGAGGAACACCCCCAAAAAAAAACACGCCCAGAACCGAAGAATGACCCACAGACCGGTATCACAGTGTTCAGCGGATTTTGCACAACCATCACCCATTGATAACTATATTTAGTGAGAAAGCCAAAAGGAACTTGATTCATGACATTGCCCTGGCCTTCAACGCACCATTGTTTTTCCTAAGGATTGTCATCATCCAAATTGGCTCAACCATTCTTCTAATGGGGGTTGAACCCTAGGAATTGATTTGTTTTCCAGACCCCTTATTCAGCACCCTTGTACATGTTGCATTGAAAGTACTTTCAATCATCAAAGTGAACCTGTGAACCTACTACTGGCACCTGTCGGTTGCCAACTTAGAACAATATTCCTTGCAAGGTTGTTTTCAATGTCACATTGTGCTTGCCATGTTACTGTACGGAAACTCCAGGTTCGGTGTGTCAAAAGCCAATTTACATGAGCGTAACTAAGGATGGTCTTGTATAATTTCGTAGAGCATGTTTGAAACTGAAACGAGGGTTCAAGTTCACCTTGGGTGAAAGAATGACCAGATGATTCCGGGTTCCTCAAAGGACACATCCATCAACCAGCTGCTTTGCACGGGAACTTTCTAAATCAGCTGGTATAAGGGAGGGGGGTTGATCAATATTCCGGGCAACATGACAATGGGTAACTTTTGTCATTTGGTGGTGAACATCGTTCTTGTGATTTCCCTACTGGAATGGACCTTTTGATCAACCCCCATATGTGTATCCGTTTAGGGACCCCGTTCTCTGAACGTGTTGGACTCCTGGCCCAGAAGCACTTGGGCCCTTGTGCTTAGACGGGGCCACCACGTTTTGTTGGAAGTGAAGGCTCCATTTCTCGGGCCGAATCCACGTGACAGGTACCTTCCCCATTTAGGACCAGCCCTCTCCTAGCGAGTCCCTTGGTGCCTTACATTTGCAGATTTGAGGAATCTGTAATGGACGAATCCTTCCTGAGTTCTTGGACTTTAAACTTGTTGGGAAGACCATTTTAAGCGGCATATTAAGAGCTTGGACATGTTGAGGTCGATACACTCAGGAAGTCAGGTAAATATCGGATACCAAGGGACTCTCAGGGCTGAGGCAAGCGTTTGTTGTGGATAACGAGGCTCAAGAGAATGGATAGAATCAGCGCGACAAGCAATCACAGGGCACTCTTAGGCCCCGTTGCAAGTACTGATTCTGGGGACGGAATTTTAAAACTGAAACCAAAACTTGCCATCCTACCTCAAATCTTGCCCAATACCTTTCCACCCAGGCCGGTGATCTCCTTCTGACCCGGACAACATGGGATCATGACCCAAAAGCAAGGGGTCATGACCTGCCCAGACCTTCAATGAACCCCGCTTTTCCTGATTTTGTACCGCCTTTTTGTGGGTTCTTTGGGCACAAACAAGACGGTTCTGTGGGGGGAATGACCCATCATGACCCCCTGTTAAAACTTGCTGGTGCTCAAAAGGGAATGAGGGAATGAACCTGGAGATTCCCTGAAAGGAAACCACCAGTTTGATGGTTTTGCTTGGGGTCATTCCAACTCATTTCCTAGTTTCCTGTTTCCGGAAAGCACGTTTTTTCCTGCCGGGTCTTTTGGGCAGAGAAAAACACGGTCCAGGCCATCAGTCAGGAGGGTGAGAAGGATCCATTTTCCGCCAGGACTGGTGCTGCACCCACGCCAACAAGGGCTGTGAGGAGAACCCCGACGTCGTGGCCCGGACCCCGATCCGCGGTAGTGGTTCGTGTCCCGAGAGCGAGGGACTGCAACAAACGGCAGGGGTCCCATAGAAAACCGGTGGTGGGTTTGGTGAAAGCGGGGAGTTGGCAACAGATTCCGAAAAAACTTGTTGGGAATGGAAAACCGCGATTTGTCAACAGGTACCGTCTGAAAGGGAATGTCTGGGCAGGGAACCCGAATTGGTTTCACCATCAGTGCGAAATAGGACAGATTCCCCTGGAAACCAAAATCCGGGGCCCCAACCACTGCTTGTTGAACACTTGGGATTTTGGACATGCTGGGGTATGTGTTTGATGTTTTCCAGGCCCACTAGGTCGCACCCAGACCCGCTTTGCCTTTTTTGTTGTTCGACTTGAACACGACTTTGATCTTGGTTTCTCTGTCTGTCCATTGAATACCACCCGGAGTTTGTGGGTGCGTCAAAGAATTGGGGAGAAAGGGAACAGTCATCACTCGCTTCAGGGAACATGTCACCCAGTGCTTCCAGTAGGTAACCAGGTGTTTTTGCCTGTAGGTTTTACATGATGTCTTTTCTACTGGTTAGTTTCCTGTAGTGGCGCAACGCCTGGAAGCACAGAAGCATGTTTTGGCAGCCAATACTCGCTGCAACAGGGTTGGGGGTCGAGGGTACCCGAATCCGGGGTCAAAGGAATTTTTAGACGGGGGAAAAGATGGTAAAAGCATATTTTTGAGGGTGTCTACCTACCTGGCCTGCGAGTTAGCTATGTGGTTAGTAACTCTGGTTGTAACCCACTTACCCTATAACCAGGGTCTCTAACCATGCAGCTAAGTCCAAGACCAGCTAAGTATCCCGGTATTTACGGTTTTGGCTTTGGTGTAAGCGGATTCGTCAATTACATTATCCTGTTCGCAAATACGAGGTACTTGGACACTGTATGAAACTGAATCAGAGACTATGACTTTCTACCTACCCCTTTTGTGAGAAAATAATGCGACGTGCCTTGCCCCGATAGTTTGGTTGTCCTTTTGTGGCTGGCCCAGAGCCAGCCTTTTCACCTTTCGGATTTCCGTTCGCCTATTTTTATGTTTTTTCCTTGCAGCGGTTTGAAAAGCAAGTCCGCATATGGGGCTGATCGGGGTCCCCTAAATGGGTGCTTTCACTCTCAAGCAAAGACACACCAAATATGGCTTCCTTGTGGGTGAAATTTGTTGAAACATCGACGGGTTCCACTTCCTTCAGCTCGATATTTAGTTGCCGCTGCCATGTATCTGCATTTCCAGGGCACCTATGGGCCTAATATTTGGGTCAAAAATATCCCTTTGAGGTCAACCATGATCTCCTGAGTAAGGATCAGGACTTGCCTTGCAAGTCATGTCGACTGCCGGAGATCATTGTCCGATCCGCGTTCTGGCGTTCTGCGACGCCTCTGACTTTTCTCTTCTTCATTTCTTGGGTGTTTCTTTTTCGATTGTACCTTTCCTTTTTAGTTTTGGAGGGAAACCAAGAGGAACACTGATGCCATCTTGGGTCTAACCTTAGAAAAAGACGCACCCTCCTTTGGTCTAATGTTGACCCCATATGAATCAACCCCAGTTTGTTAATAAGGGGGTGTTCTCCTCCAAAAGTGGTCTGACTCCCCACTAAAGCCAGGGGGACCCCCTATGAACAAACTGGGGTTGATTACCATGGGGGTCCCTTAAAAGAGGCGCATCAAGAAAAAAGACACCTTTATCATCATATCACTAGAACTAACAGTCAGTGGGGGTTGATTTGTCCATGGGGTCAACTGCATTTTGAGACAAACCAATCGGCTGAGATCCTGCCTTCGACCGACAAGCCCGTGGCCAAGTGCGCAGGCAAGAATGTGGCCTTCCGATCGCTGGCACTTTTGGTGCTTTTTGGCGTCCGACAGGAACACATCTAGGTCCCCCAGCTAGGTGCCCTTCTCTCCCCTTTTTTAAGGGGAGGGTTCCCCTGCTAAAATAGACAAAAAAGAGGGTACCAACTTATTCTAACCTTTCTCCTGCAGAACCCAGACATTAAGTTTAGAACCCGGGGACTTTGATGTCACGCAAATCAACTCACCGCACGTTCCAAGCTTCACTCACGTTTGGTGGGTAGATGTCTTCATTTCAGAGGAACAAGAACTTTACTTTTCCCCCACGTCAGATTCTTTGTACAAACAGAGAAGGTTGATTTCTGAGGCCTTCCACGTTCTCACTGTTTGGAGAGCAGATTTGGTTGGGACCCAAACTCGGGACATCGCGACAGGGCAAAGGGACAATCGGGTGAGATAATAAGCCTGGGCTGTTCAAAGGTAAGCCTGACATCCTTACCTGAGGTTTCCCAAGAGGTCCCATTTGTAGTGGCTTTCCTACAGGGATTGTGGAAAATCGGATTGGCCAACCCTCCCTTTTTTGAACAGCCCAGCAAGCCCAGGTGATAACCCCCGGAGACCTCCAAAAGCCTCACTGAAATCTGCTCGAAACGGAGTCTTCAGGATTTTTCCCTTTCAAAACCGTTTTCTATGCGGTGCCAAGGGACCCTATAGGTGGACCATCCAAATCTGCAAAGCCGAGGTAGAAAAGCTCCTCAGAGTCTTGGGGATCCCTCCCTTTTAGGATGGCTTCAAATGGGAGTCCTTCGGACATCTTTTATGGATCTTGGGAGCTTTCCTTGAACCTCGCCTTTTTTGGCGGATGTTTTGGATGGTCCACCTCTCACAAGGTCCCCTTGGCCCCATAGAAAGCGGTTTTAGGTTTGAAATTACAACGACAATTCGTGTGCAGTCCACCAACCTACTCTCCCCTTCCAAAGGCCCTTTGGTCGTCCGCAAGTTCCGGTCCCTTGGTATCTAAGCAGAAACTGAACGACCCCTTTTTTGGCCCCCAAAAGCCATCCTCAGCGAGGTACCAAGGAACATTTTGGGCGATTCAGGGGTACTGAACGACCCCTTTTTACCCCCAAAAGCCTTTTTCAGGAGGTACCCAGGAACCCTCTGATATATATTAATAATATATATATATAGATTGGTACCTGGAAGCACTGGGAATACGGGACCAACACTGAGGCGCTGTCAGCCCGGATTGGACATCCCCGGCATTTTCTGATGGGTGTTCCGGAAAACCCGCAAAACTCGCCTTCTGGGCCTCTTTGTTCGCCAGCCACGGCAAGCAAGCAGGTACACCGCTGGTTGCTTCCTCCAAGTATCAACCTGAATCAACGGGTACATGTAGACACTATTGGTTTAGATTGGTTCTATTCCATGTACCAGGGCCATGTGTTTTACCAAAAGGACTCCTATGATAGAACCTTTTTTGAACCAACTGGTAAAAGTGGTCTTGCCATGTATCCTTTAAAAAACATGTAAGTCTTCAGACCCCTGTTGAAAGACTACTTTCTTCTTGGAAAGGGCCGTTGTGCACTTCCATGTTAGTTGGTGGGAGGGTATGTGATTTTCCCCCCGAGATATGTGAGGACACAAGCGTCACCTGTTCCGCCGTGGTCTTCGAGACCTGCGTCGTCGTTTTTTTTTTTTTTATTATTATTATTATTATTTCCGTTTTTTTTTGGGGGGGGTTCTTTTTTTATCTGTGCTTTTGTGTTTTTCCTTTGTTTTCTTCTTCTTCTTCTTTTTTTTCGCCAGGCTTTGACAAGGAGCTCAGCGCCTGTATGCAACCGCCGCATGGCAGGCACCGGGAAAGGTGACCAGCCCACTGCTTGTTTCAACCATGTGGCTGTGCATTTCTAGGTTCCCCGGTAGTACCCTTTCTCACCCTTTTTGGTTTGGAGGGTTCCCCTACCAAGATTGACTACAGAAAAAAGAGACGGTACCTTTCTTCTAACCTCTCTACTGGAGGACCTAGACATGGAACTTCCAACATGGCACCTGAAATGGAAACCAGGACTAAAACCTGCGGTTTGCCCTGGTGTTTAGCCCCGCCTTTGCAACCAACATCGTTTCTTCGTACTGTCCAACAAGTGGTGTAGAAAAGCACGGATCATTTTCCGAAGCGATTGGTGGGAAGCATTGGGGGACTTGCCCAGAGGGTCCCTTGGTACCTCCTGAAAATAGCTATTTTGGGGGTAAAATAATTAGTGTTCTACGGGTTTCCCTAGTAAAATCGACTACATAAAAAAGAGAGGGTACCCTTATTCTATCTCTACTAGAGGACCTAGGTTATATCCCTGGAAGAATGGGGTCGTTTCCCCTTTTTCAGGGTCTTCGAGGGTTCAGGTAGAAGGCGACACCTGACCAATTTCTGGTTGGATTCCAATTCGGGGCCCTTGCACTTCCGAAGCGGGACATTTATCCATCCCAAAACATGATACTGTGGATGGACGAAATCCATGTCGCGCCACCCAAGAAGCCATGAAAACCATGGTTTTTTGGTATTTACAGGGAAATCATTATTCAAGGGTTTCTTAGGATTTCGTCCGTCCACAGTAGCGCTGTTCAGCCTTGAGCGAGGCAAAGGCTCGGCCAAGGCTCGGCCAAGGCTCGGCCGTATTCTGGGTGATTTGCGTTGTGGGAGTTGGCGACCACCTTTTTGGCTGGGATCTAAACGACCTTTAAAAAGCCGAACTCCGTCTTGGGTGTCCGAAGCCTAAAAAAAGACACCTGGACCCTGAAAATACCTATGCAGGTAAATCGATCTGGGCAGATTTGGGCGTGTCTGGATCCTCAACCCTGACAAGGGAATTCACCCAATACTTGGGCACTTGGCCTGGGCGCCAGGTGCCCTTTCTCACCCTTTTTGGGGGAGATTCGGTTCCCCTACCAAAACACACTACAGAAAAAAGAGACGGTACCCTTATTCGAACCTCTCAAATCTGGAGGACCTAGACCACCTTTCGGGCTTTTGGAGCCGAGGCCGTGCCGCCGGAGTTTCCGAGTCTCCGAGTTTCCGAGGCCGTGCCTCGACAGCTGCGAGGCGGTGCACTGCGAGTTCAGCGACTGGTCCATGTGGCCGCCGGGCGAAAGGAGAAGAATGGAGGTCGGCGGGTTCCCAAACGGATCGCTACGGGTCGCAACTATGTCTCGGCGGTTTTGGGTGTGGTGAAAATGGATTCGTGAATTGCGGATTCCGGAAGAAATAGAAAGCAAGCAAATGTGGGGTACCAAGGAAACCCTTTGGGTAGGGTCAGAACCATGGAGATAGTCTAGCTAGTAGGTTCTATCGGCATTGCTGCGATGTCCAGGTTGTGTCCCGGTGGTGTGCGGTGGGTGCCGCTGTGTCTCGTTGTGCCCAAGAAATGTGGTGAGACTTCGGGGACAGCTGTTGCTATTGGATATGGGACGCATGTCACTGGATGAACTTGTTTGTTTGCTTGCGGGCGTTGCTATTGGACCCATGTAGGTGGATGAACTTGTTTGTTGGCTGGTGTTGTTCCTTGTATCCTCCATTGGATATGGGACCCATCGCGGTGGATTAATTAACTTGGTGCTTGCTGACCTTTTTCTTTGCATCAGTTGTTTGTCTGTTCCTGCAGAACGCCAAGCAGTTCCGGACTCTGCTGGGTGCAGCATTGCCCATCCTTATTTGCCCCTTGCAGATTTGTGACATCTGCCATGAGGCCGCGTTTCCTGAGTCCTTCTCGGGTGTTCAACCAACATCAGGGAAGTAGGTATCTATGGATATAAGCGGTTGATAACTGGGGTTTTACAGTCTCCTTTCCACGCTTATAAGTCATAAGCTACTTAGATGGTCTGGGAGATAGCTAAGTGGTTAGTAACCTTAGTTGTAACCCATTTACCATGGTTGCAAGTCCCGAGAACCAGGAATATTGACCAAATTGCTCAGTCCCAGAACATCTAAAGTACCTGACGTTGGTTGAACACCCAAGTTTTTCTTGACCAGAGGGTCCCTTGGTACCTCCTGAGGATGGCTTTTCGGCGTAAAAAGGGGTCGTGCAGTACCTCCTTAGAAGACACCAAGAAATCCTCTGGGTTGGTTTGGATGAATAAAAACCTATGGAAACTTCCCGCCTTCAGCGCCTTCGCCCGCCCCCCCCCCCCCCTCCCCGGGCAACATTGGACCCCCAGCTTGGCGAGCGTCCACGAAAGTGACGTCGAATTGATTTGCTCGGACCTTCGGTCCGCAAGGGAGTAGGGAACCATCCCCCTGTGGCTTCCATGAAGCAAGCCAAACAAACCAAAACCAACAAACCAAACAAACTAAAGGTGATCCCAACCGGCTCATTCCCAAACCTCCTCAAACAAATCCTTACTGAGAGCCAGCAATTACTAGGGGCGCATTGGGTTCTTACTATGGCTTCTGGTTCTTTTTTGTTACCACAACGGCATAAAACCCATTTGGGGAAGGTCCACCTGTTTTGATTCACTGAACACCAACTTGTTTCCACAGCTTTCCTGCGCTTTAGGTCCAATCTCGGCGGATGTTATGGCCTCTGCCAGCGCGAGCGGAACCTGGGCAAGCACTCTGGGCCGCCCCAACATCTTGGATTGTAACAACTCAGGCTTTTCTCCATTTCCGTGTGGGGAAACTCCAAAAGTGGCGGTTGTTTCAATGGAAACCCACTGTAGACCCCTGTAACTTGGATTTCTGTGATGACTTGGTTGGTGCCCGGAAATTTGTGCGCGGGTGGGTTTTCGGGATCTCCACACCTAGCCCCGTGCTTCCAGGCAGGCAAGCTAGTATAGTAGGTATCCAGGGGTTGCCCCAAGATGTAAAACCAAGAAAGGTTGCCATGCCTGTTTACTATATGTAGTGGGAACTGGAGCCACTCGGGTAGTTTTGATTCAAACGGAAGCCAACAGGAAGCCACGAGCTTTGGGGTTTGGCTGAGGCGAGTTTCAGCTGTTTGGGGAGGACACGGCAGCCAAGATTCCCATAAGCTGCTGGGTCCAGGGTGCCAAGGTTCAATAGCTAACCGCAACCAACTGACTGTGGCTCACCAAGTTTGGTATGTGAAGTGTCCCCAAAAGCTCATCATGTTTGTTTCCAGGTCCTTTTCCAGGCAATCCGACTGGTAGATGTGACCCTCGAAATAGACCTAGACGATCCTTGTAGGTATATAGTATATATATATATATGCCAAGATTTGACCCATGAGGGTAAAGGTGGATATATAGTTCCTGCAGGTCGGATTGTCTGGGTTTCGGCGACCGAGGTTTTGCCGTGAGGGATTGCCTTTTCAAATATGCAGGAGGGCTCTTACCGGATGCATGTTTTTTATAACCCTCACCTGTTATACGATGCCTTTGTTTTGTTTGTTTCTCGGAAAAGCACCCCTCCCCAAAAAAGGAAATATAATACAAATAACATAAACAATTAATAAATTAATAAATAAGTAAGTAAATCAATAAATAGATAAAACTAATTCGCAAAGAGCACACTTTAACCCATGCCAATCAGCCCCGATGGACAACCATCGCTTAGGAGAATTCTCCAGCAGAACAACGAGTGCGGCAGGCTCTCGCAGCCGCGCTCGGCAGTGACTCAAAAGCCCACCACTTTCCATGGTTAAGACCAAACCTCCCTCACCTGCTTAAAGGGTCAGGGTACTTAGCAAGTGGTTAGTAAGCCTGGTTATAACCCGCTGAACGGAGACTTATAGCCATGGGTTTTGTGCATTTTATCCATGGATACCCACTTACTAAGTACCCGATCGCTCCCATAGACCTCAATTCGGGCAATTTACGGCGCCTGGGCCCCGGCCCCCGGATTTCAGTTGCTGGGGATCACCAGCTCTAAAGTTTTCCCCTAAGCAACATAGAGAACCCCTGAGTCAAGTGCCCTGTGGATCGAAGACATGGCGCCGTTGAAAGGGTTCCTGTTGGCACACGCCCAGTGTGGTGCCCTTGTTCCCTTTTGGTAGCGACATGACAAGTACTTTATTTGGATACACGTGCGCATCGGGTAGGTCTTTGTGTGCCCTGTTGTGGCGTTAAGGAAAAACGGAAGGCAGCTGGGACACAGCCCTGAGGGTTGTGGGCTAGCTCTTACCCATCAGCCGCCCTCTGGGGATTCTGGGCCCGTCTTTCCGGGGTCTCCAGAAGTTTGTTCGAAAATGGACTGTCTGGGTGGCTTGGGCCCTTCTTACCGGGGTCTCCAGATTCTGGTCTGAATATGCCGGATCTGACCCAGTGCTTCCAGTTTCCCATGTAAACCCCAGGTGAAGCGATTCACACCGAAGAGTTACCTACTATAGTACACGCCGGGGAGCACTGGGTGATCTATCGTGATACTGTGCATGGACAAAATCAATTTCGCACCACCTAAGAAACCTGGGTTTCTGATGATTCCCCTGTACATACCAAGAAACGTCATGATTTCAGTGATGGTTCCATTTCATGGTGCAAACTGGATCTCGTAATCACCCACAATATGTGTTACGTGTTTTTTAAGGGTGCCCCTTTGTGGTCTGTTTTCGACGGAAGCGACAGGAAAACCGAAGCCATTTTGGTGGGTTTCCAAACCACAAGGTTTTTTGAAAGGGTGCCCCTTCGTGGTCTGTTTTAAAGGGACACCTTTAGTGGGTTCCCTAAAGTAAAGGACACCCATATACCTTTGGTTTAGGCCAGTGCAACCGGTCTGTTTTAAAGGGAAGTCACTGGAAAACCCGTCTACACAATTTGTGTGTCCCTAAAACAGGACACCCATATATCTTATACCTGGAGTCTCCTTCTGACCCTTCAAGCATGGGTCAATACCAACATTTTGGGTAATGACCAACCATTTTTTATTCGGGTCAGATTCGGAGACTCCAGGTACCCCCAGTGAACATCCCAATCCAACCACTAAACTTGGTTCTAAAATGGCTGGTGAATTCACCTACCAACCAAAAATGATCCTTATTTTTGCCAGGTTTGTGGAAAACCAAGACGCCTTTGCTTAAAGTAGGCCTCCGACGCCTTTCCGCGGCTTGCTCGCGCGGAAGTTGCGCGCGGAAAGCGGCCGCCGTTTCGGAGGCCCTGCCACGGACCCAAAGTGGTCACCAAAGCGGGGGGCGCCGAGTGCCTCCCGGAGGACAGGCGGGCGATTTGCGGGTTGTCGGGTTTTCGATGCGGTCAGGCGATGGGTTTCTAGGTCCCCCAGTGCCCTTCTCTCCCTTTTTTGGGGGAGGGTTCCCCTACTAAAATCGACTACAGAAAAAATAGGGTACCTAGAGTCTCCATGACCCTTACAAAAATGGTTGGTCATTACCTAAAATAATGGTTGGTCATTGACCCATTTTGTTTTTTCGGGTCAGATCCGGAGACTCCAGGTACCAACTTATTCTGTCCTCTCTACTGAAGGAAGGTTTGAGGGATGGGAAGTCCGGAGGAGTCAACCCCGAAAGGTCAGGGTTGTTCGGTGGAAAGGTGGGGTTCCCGTTGCTTTTACGCGTACCTGGAGTCTCCATGACCCGAAATAAGAATGGGTCAATGATCAACCATTATTTTAGGTAATTACCAACCATTTTTTCAGGGTCATGGAGACTCTAGGTATGGTTGGGTTTGGTCAGTCTGCAGCCTTTTGGGGCTCTAGGCAGTTTATGAATATGAATAGTGGGACGCCGATGGATTGCGGGAGCTACCTTGTGCTTGGATGGTTGTTGCCTGGGTGTGGTTCAGTTTCCGGGCGTGAGCTGTCCTGAAAGACCCCCCCCGGGTCAGCACTAGAGAATGTTGGGATTGTTTGTTTTCAGATTCTTGACCTCTCCCGTTCCTGGTTTTTATACTTGGGTTGGACCATTTGAGTTGGCCAAGCAGTTTGAACTTCCCAGTGCTTCCAGGCGAGGCAAGCCACAAAAGGATCGGGGTTCCCATAATGTAAATCCTAGAGGTAGCCAGATCGATGGGATACCTACGCTAAAGTGGGAAACACCGGTCTTGATTTTGTGGCCAATCAGCTTAAATTTGTTGTTTTTTTCTACCAGACACATTTGTCCACCCTTACTCAGATGTTAACAAAACCCAAATGCTTGCCCAAAGAAGCCCGGAGCTTTTTGCCTTGAAAGGCATGGTCTTTGGGTCCCTGATGTTTTCGTTTTGATCATGTTCAAAGAACAGAGGCTGGCGGAACTCTCGTGTTTTCAGATTGCTGCTACACCTGGGCTGGTGTTTTTGGGCTTCCGTTTCAAGCTTCACTTGGCCACGATTTTCCCCATCTTCCGGGCTCGATCTTTACTGACGCCGGTGCCTGGTTCGATCCCCAGACGCGCGAAAACGAGGGCGCGCTCCAGGTGCAGGTTCCAGGGCAACGTGGATTGCGTTTGGGATGCCGCGGGCCTGGCGAAACGGTTGTCTGCTGACTTTTTGTCAGCCGCCCGAGCTCACCGAGGGGATTGGCTCACTTGATTTCATTAACTTCAAACTGTTGGGGGCGGAAGACCATTTTAGTGGCAAACAAAAAGTTTGGTTACTTTGTTTGGCCAGTCTCGATCGGAAGTGAGTATTGAGGAGTACTGGACGACAAATTATTCGCCTTTGGTGTTTTTTAGGCTATCCGGTACCCAGTGCAGGCGTTTCGCCGCTATAGGCAACCCTTTAGTGGTAGTTTCCACAAAACCCCGAAAGGGTTGCTCACGTAAACCCCGGAATGAGAAAAATCCGAGTTTCTTTGGGGCGTCCCTGGATTCGTGGGACCCCCATCCCCGAAAAGAACAGGCCATGCGTTTCTGAGAGCCTCTCGGGTGAACGCTCAAATCCAAGCTTGTTGCCCGGAGGCTCCAATTCGATTGATAAAGGTTGCCTTCAAACAACCTGTTTTTTTTTTGACCCCAAAAAAGCCACTTCCGGGGTGTCTGAGGGGTCGGGTCCATTGAACGCCCCTCTGGGTGGTACCAACTCGCCTGGGCCTAACCCATTTTGGAGGGGCCCAAAACCCACCGGGTCAATGGTCAAATCCAAATTTCTGTGGACGTGGAGTCTCCATGACCCTTTAAAAATGGGTCTCTGACCCTGTTATTTTCCCAGAGGGTCCAAGTATCTTCTAAGGAGGTACTTAGACCCCTTTTTACTCCCCAAAAGCCATGCTCAGGAGGTACTTGGACGGAATGACCAAGCATTTTTTAAGGGTCATGGAGACTCCAGGCCCAAACTCGTTGTGTTGCCTAAGGACTGGTCCCAGTGGAGCAACACCTGTTACAACGTGGTGATGGACCAGCATGGCTCCCAGCTTCGGGCGGACGCGGACTGGAGGACTTGCAGCACATGGAACGGATGACGCCCTGCAAATCCCGAGATTTTGTCATGCCACTGAATTATACATGCAGTGACTCATGCTAGTTGGAGGTGTTTGCCCATGAAGCAATGTTTGGGTGATAAATGACCCCCGGCATGGGAGTGGGCTTGTCGAAACTTAGATTCTGGGTTCAAAAGTATTTGTATCGCAGAAAGGCAGCCATTTCTCAGAAGCATGGACCATGATAGACTCCTAGGTCCTAAGAGCACCCCACACCTGGCTTGCCTTACTTACAACCATTTGGTTTGGACTTCGTACGCCTATTGTACAGCGAACTCACCTGCATTTGTCAACCACGTACCAGAACTTTCTGGGTGGCCCACAAAAGAACCACGCTCATCTCTCGGTCGCTGAAGGCGACATCTTGCAACTTGATCAGGCAAGACAGCACATTCCATTCTGTGCTTTGTACACCTGAGGGTTCCTTGCAAAGGCACACATGATGATGTTTTCAGATATGGGTGTGTCTTCAAATTGGCTTAAAGCCAACCTGAAAAAGGTTACCCTGAAAACAAACAACCGACACACGTGCGGCTTTTCGGTGATCCCATGGTTGCAGTCCAAAGAGGCCACATGGCACGGATCGTCGGCAGGAATTTGCCAGGATCGTCGGCACGTCCCTGTGTTCCAATGAGCCATACCTGGGGGAGCCATGGGAGATATATACCCGGCACGCTCCAAATACCCGGCCGTTTTTTTTTCTGGTATGTTGGTGTAAAAGTTGGTTTTCCATAATAAATACCTCCTTTCTAGGAGAGCGTCGACATCATACCAAAAAGAAACAGGTAACTGAATGATTCCCGAGCCATTGCAAGGGGAAGCCATGGGAGATTTATGGGCAATAATGGTCCTGAATGGCCCGCTTTTGGGCTGCAATGGTTGCCGTTTCTATGGCTCCGAATCAGTCTGTGAGACTAGGTCTTCCAGTAGTGCCCTTCTCTCCCTTTTTTTCGGGGAGGGTTCCCCTACGAAACCAGACTACACAGAAAAATCGGGTGCCAACTTCTTCTAACCTCTCTACTGGAGGACCTAGGAGAAATCTAATCTTCCTGGAGTCTCCTTTTGACCCTTAAAAAATGGTTGGTCATTACCTAAAACAATGGGGTCATTGACCCATCTTTATTTCGGGTCAGATGGAGCCTCCAGGTTGGTCGCTTTCCGCGCCAAAATTTTGGGGCCGGTTTTGCCTAGTCCACGTGACGCCAGAGCCTCCGAGCCCAACCCTTCTGGACCAGACCGGCCTTGTTGGTTGAAGGGAACCCCGAAGAAGCTGAAAAATGGGCATTGCCCCACAAGTATGGGGTGATGTCCCTTTTTCATGGGTGTAGTTTGAGGGTCTGGTGGTGGCATGTTCGGAAATGGGCCAACCAATTCCTTTGAGCAACGCAGGTTGTCGCTTCGCTTCGCTTCGCGTTTGACTCCGGCTCAGAGTGGCAGAAACGACGGCGATGGGAACTTTAGATCGGGAGTTGGATTGGTGGCTCCCAGCCATCCACTTAGCTTTTTAGTTGTTGTTTAATTGTGCTTAGTATTAGTTGTCTTTAGTTGTTTTTAGTTGTTTTTGGTTGGTTTTAGTTGTCTGTTAGTTGTTTTTGGTTGGTTGAGTGGTATATAGTTTCCATTTAACCCACAACAGGTTCTCAACTTGAGAAGGTTTACCGGTTTTTAGTTGGTTTGGTGGTTGAACTTCAACTTTGAGCAGGGAATCTCTGGGCCGCCCAGGACTTTCAGGAGTCCTGGCTCGCACGGGATATGTGCCTCAGACTCTTTTCATTTGATGCCAGTGTTCAGCCCCATTGCCATGAAACCCTGGACAGGGGGTTGCCTTGAAGAGGATCTTGGCATCCCGCTGGTGCAATGTCAGGAGGGCTAGCTTTTGATTTCCACTGCCCTTTGAAGAACATAGAGTGGGAGTGTTGATGGATCGGTCCTGACTTCGACACCGGTGTGATCTAGGGACAGATATAAACTTTAGGGGAACAGACGTGAAGCCCCAAAATGTGATTGTTCAATCTTCCGGTTTCCTTCTGAACGACACCAACTTCAAACAAACTAATCCCTACAGCTTGTGGAAATCGCTTACGTTTCGCATCCGAGCTCCGACGCGCCATGCGCCGGGACGCAGTTGTGGACATAGGCGCGGGAATGTCCCAGAAAGACTCTGACTGGTTGAGACAGGTTCGATGAAAACATCTATACCCAGAGGGTTGCTTGGTGGCTCCTGATGGCCTTTGGGGGGTAATCAGGAGGTCGTTCAGTATCTCCTTAGACGATACTTGGGCCTGTGGTCCAGATTGACTTCTCGAAGTGAGGTTCGGTCCAAGTTTCCTGATTTGCCTATGGTCCAATTGCGAGGGACATGGCGGAACTCACCAAGTTTTAGCCTTTTGATTGGCAGAAGTGAGCTGGGTGACTCAGTATGAGGAACGGTCGAAGCTATTGGTAGTCTATTTTCTACGGTGCACTTGAGAGGGACATGTATTTTTCCTTCGTGTGTGTCTTTTTTGAGTTGCCCCTTTGCACACTTCCGAGATTCTGTTTCATATTTAGTCTAAGGGAACCCTCTGCAACTAAGCCCAGGTGGTATCCCCAGCAGCAGCACCCCTCGCACCCTTGTGGGATTACCCGAAGTCGCTTGAAGGAACGCTCTGGAGCGAATCTGCGCAGCCCCGAAGTTTCCAACTGTTTGGGAAAAACACGTTGCCAACTCAAGAGGTAAGAAAAGGGATGTGTCACAAAGTAGCTGCTTTTGTTCGCATTGCTGCGTCCAGATCACAGACCAAACTAACCGACCAACCAACAATAGCCTTCAAACAATTGCCCGCTGATTAGCGCAATGATCCTGTAATACAGATCACCCCCAAAAATGCATGTTCTTCGTATGAAAGTGACATGTAAAAGGAATGTGGGCGTGTAACTATGTTAATATATGGCTGGTGGGGAGGTTTCTACAAAGGATACACACCATGGAAGTCCACATTTCCCCACATGTGCCTTTCGAATGGGTCAAATGGTACTGTACGTATATTAACTTGAGAGGGTTCAAGTGAACTTGTCCTTTTGGGACGCTTTGGGGCAAACAACCAGCGGAGCATGCACCTCGAGTCTCCTTTGGCCCAAATCAAACATGGAGTGACCCCAACCAACCGTGTTCGAAGGTTCAGAAGGCGACTATAGATAAAAAGAGGTAGTTAACTGGTACCAAGTCCCAAAACAAACCTTTCCTGTTTGGTTTTTTTGAGAGGAACATCCAAGGAATTTGGGGGTGAGCTGCACAAAAATACTTTCTCCCTGGAGTCTCCTTCTGACCTTTGTTTTTAAGGGTCGATGACAACCCATTATTTTGGGTAATTAATGACCAACCATTTTCATTTCGCTCCAGGTCCACCTGGAGTCTCCAAATCTGACCCTGGAAAAATTGGCTGGTCATTAATTCCCCTAAAAAGGTGGGTCATTGTCCCAGTTGAAATGTCGGGTCAGAAACTGGAGACAGGTCCACGGCCCTTGAGCTTCGGAGGCTTCGGCTCGGCGCGCCTGGGCTTCGGCGGGGAGGAGCTGCCGCAGGTGCTGGACGCCGGGCTGCCGGGACTCCTGCGCCGGGCGGCCAAGTCGAGCTGGCTCGAGCGTGGCCGTGCAAAGCACGGGGATCCCATTTTGCTCCCCCAGAAGTAGCTCCCCTTTTAGTTTCTGTTGTTTTTCTAGCTTTGTTGGGGTCCCTTTGTTTTCCGCAAACCTGGCAAAAAAAAGGATCTTTTTTGGTTGGTAGGTGAATTCACCAGCCATTTTAGAACCAATTTTAGTGGTTGGATTGGGATGTTCACTGGGGGTACGATTTGGGTTTTGACCCATAGCCAAGTCGGGCCAAGTCGAGCCAAGTCGAGTCGAGCTCCCAGACGAATCAACCACCACATTCAGAGAACAAAGAAAAAATGCATTATCTGATTCGGAACCCAAACCCCCAAAACCCCAAAGAAATCATGAAGTCATAAAATATTAGGGGTTTCCTGGGAGAAACATATGTGCGGAAGCATCTGTTGGAGAACGCCGCTCCCGATTTTCATAAATTGGGGTGCTTGTGCTTCCAGGCGTTTCGCCACTATAGGTAGCCAGGGCAAACCTTCAAAAGAAGGAGAATGCAGGCTTCTAGCTTTGCTTCTTTCAGGGAATGGGCGATCACCTATTTTCGGGTCCCATGAAGGCAACTGAGAACCGGGTTCCCTATATTTGCCCCTTGGGGTGTTTTTTTTTTACATCTTTGGGGTTCTAGGGTTATGTGTCTGGGCTTGGCGCCGTTTCCGGGCTGTTTAAAGGGAAATCAACCGGATAGCCAGCCAGTCCGGAGGCTTGACACTCGCTGACTGCGACAGACTGAAACACATGATGGATGCCAAACGTGGACTCCCCTGCAAATTAACGGATGGAGCCAACAAGGGTGGTTCCCCAAAAAGAAGGTTCTTAAAGCGGTTCCATGTGAATCTGCACAAACCTGGGTAGAAAATCCGAACTTGGCCCAGCTTTTCTTTTCAATGGATGCCTTTGTTTTGCGTTTGAAAGGACAACCAAAAGGACAATCGCCGCAGTTTTTGGGGCCCGGCCCCACTTAAAAAAAGACAGCACCCGGGTCCCAGTAACTGCTTTTCCCATGCCCAAAGTTCCAAGGAACTCACCGCCAAGCAGTGGTTGGGGGTGCTGGTATATGTGTATGCTGGGGGTGCTGGTATATATGTTCCAGGCCGTGGACCCCCCCCCCCTGTGGGGGTGGGGTGGGTGGGTGGTGGGGTGGTGGTGGGGTGGGGTGGTGGATGCGTGGTTGGGTGGTTGGGTGGTTGGGCCAACCCCCCCCCCCCCTGTGGGGGGTGGGGTGGGTGGTGGGGTGGTGGGGTGGTGGGGTGGTTGGGTGGTTGGGTGGTTGGGTGGTTGGGTGGTTGGGTGTGGTGTGGTTCGGAGTTGGTTTAGGCTTGGTGGGTTGGTTTAGGGTTGGTTCAGGGTTGGTTCAGGGTTGGTTTGCGGTGGGTTTCGGGTGGGTTTGGGTTTTGGGTTGATTTAGGCTTAGGGTTGGGGTTAAGGAGGGGTTGCAGGGTAGTTTGGTTTAGGGTAGGATGTTGCGAGAGGTGCGGGGGTGTTGGTTCACGGGGTGAAAGGGGGTCTGGGACCGAAGCTACAAGGCTCGCACGGTACTGGACAGCATTGCCAGCATCATCCCCAAGATACGGATGATGCGGGGGAGTGGGGGGACCATACCATTGGGGGGGGGGGGGGGTACGTGGCCCAGGGACTGGTACATATATATGTGTATGCTAGGTTATCACCAGCAAAGCGTGATCTGCAGGTTATCCTTTCTTAAAGATCTTGGGCACGATGAAGGTCCCTTACATCGGGGCTATATGCATCTAGGATCCCCCTATTCCAAATTCCCGCCTTCATTTGGGTATGATGTCGATCCTGTACTAAAGAAGGAGGTACTTCCATTGGAAAACCAAGTTTTCTAAAAAGACAACTGAAACAAACATGGCATTTGGAGTAGGGGGTAGAAATTGGTTGGTGCCATGCCCTTAGCTTGTTAGCCTTTTAGTGCTTAGTGGTAGTTTCCATTTGCCCAGATATGTGCTTCTTCTTGCGAGGGAGGGTACAGAGGTTTCAGATCACTTGCTTTGGGCACTTCCTCCCATTCACCAGCTGATTGATCCAGTTTCCCGGCTGGCGTACAGGCCCCTTTTCAAGAGGAACGTCGTTTTCAAGCGGGGCTCGCACTTTGGAAACAAAGGTACTACGATAAACATGGGTGTGTCTTTGTTGCGGCACCCTTGCTGGTACCCTTTTTGGGGGTTGGGCTTGTTCGCTATTTTGGGGTACTATCCACAAACACCAACATGGAAACACTGGGCCAGATTGCTTCAACAAAGCGCATGTCTGAAGCTAGAGACCCACCCTATCAAGGGATGTGGGAGTTCTCAAAACCGTGGTCCCTTAAACTTGTGGGTATCCTTTTAGTTTCCTTTCAATTGCCAGCCAAAAGGGAGTACCATTTTACGAAACTCCTGTGTGTGTGTGTGTGTTTTGAGGGTAACCTTTCACCTTGGGGGGGAAACAGGCACCTGGACCCTCAAACTGCTGTAAAAAAGGGAGCCGGCCCCACGATTTTGGGGCAACATCACATGTTCACGTCCTGTTTCCTGGCACAATAGCCATGGCAAGCTCAACAGATCCATGCCCCTTCACCCAGCTGTTGGTTTTAGCATGAGTCTGTGAAGGGCATTTGTAGGGTAGTTTCATGGCACAGGTATTCTCAAGGGTTCCCAATGCCCGTCTCCGCTCAGCCATTTTTCTGACTCGCCCTAGGGCCCTCGCCCTTTGAAAGGTACACCGCGCATTGCACGCCTGAGCAGCCAAAGCTCCTCCAAGTCCAAACTTTGAACCATGAAACCAGCAAAGAGGTGAACAGGTAAATCGAGAGGTAAGCAAAGACGTAAACATACCTGTCTACTTGAAAGAGGTAAGCAATCGCGGGATTCCAAAACCGTGCTTCCAAGCATTTAAATTTGGGAATACATGGGGTGCTGCCCAAAGAACACTCAGCGTTTGGACATCCAGCTGGATTTGGAGGAGACGATTGGCAAGGGCTCTTTGCGCCATGGTGTTTGCTCCCTTCCATCTGGGCGAGTGGTTCAAGCTGGTGCCGCATCTGGTTCAAGATCAGGGCTGGGATCTGCAGCGACAGGCGTGCCAACGGCAAAAAGTCGTGAATCTCTTGTAAGGTCTGGGCAGAGTTTGCGAATTCGACGAGGATGAAGGTGTCTGACAACGGGGGTCCCTTTTTTCTCAATCGAAGTTTCAGGATTTGACAGGATTCGGGGTTTGTAAGGAAGTCTGGGGGCAAGACCCCATGAGGGTCCTTTCATGGGGATGCAGAGTACTGTTCGCATGTGGCGGATTCCACCTCGACCTTAAATTAAGGAACACAGGAGTTGTCTTTTTGTTGAGGGTACCTGTTTTGCCAACGGGAAGTCACCCGCAATGGAGACTCGGTTCCCTCAAAAGACCAGCAGAAGGTGTAAGAAATCGATGGGGGACTTCTTCGTGAGGACAGGGTGCCAACTATGTTTGAATTTCAACCCTTTAAGGGTGCCTGTCAAACACGTTTTGGGCCGGCCAATGGGGAAAAACCCAGCGCTTCCAGGCGTTTTGCCCCTTTTTCGTAGGCAACCCGGGGTTTCAACCATGACGTAAACTCTGGAAGCGATGTATGCCGAAGGGTTACCTCTTTTGCGGCTTGCACGCCTGGATAAGACACACTTTCTTTCACCCCCCAACCACCCCAAAAAAGTAAAACACAAATAACATATAAACATCAAGCAAACGACAACAGAGCAGCAACCTGAAGCAAAGGCACCTTTTTTTCTTGGGGAGAAGTCACCTGAGCCAGAATCAAACCCCGGGTAGATGAAGGTTAGTAAGGGACGATCCCAACCAGAAATAGGCGTGGCCGCCTTCTTAATCCGTTAAATGGTTCTGGGTTCACCATTTTTGCACCGGGTTTTGATTGTGAGTCACCTGGACCTGGCTGGAGTCTCCATGACCCTTAAAAAATGGTGTCATTACCCAGAATCTTGGTTGGTCATTGACCCATTCTTTATTCGGGTCATGGTGGATACTCCAGGTGATTGAGAGCTTGGCAGCCGAGCGAAGCGAGTTCGAAGTTTTCAGGAGGCGTCGAGCTCTTTGAGCTTCTGCAGTTGCCCCTGGGGCGGGCATCTGCTGCGGGTGAAGGTCGTGGGGATTCAGGCGGATCCCCAGCAGCCCGGCCAGAAAAACGGCTTGCGCCCAGGCCCGCGGGCTTTGGGTGCCTTTTTTTTTTTTTTTTTGGTTGGGAGGCTTCCGAAGCCTACTAAGACAGAAAAAAAAGTCGGGTACCAACTTATTCTAAGCTCTCTACTGGAGGACCTAGAAAAGGCTCGGGCCAGGGGGGTTGGGGGTTCTGGGCGTGGCCCATCATGGCGATTTGGGAAGGGATCTGTGGTTGGTTGAATCTTTTTGGTGTATTGGAGTGAACCACTTCTTGAACAGAGGGGTCAACAGGAACCAAGGGACAGGGGCTTGGCTTGGGGGGCTTGGTTTCGGCTTGGTTTGGGGTTTAGGGTTGGTAAAGGGCGGGTGAAGGATGGGTTGAAGAAGGTATAAAGGGTCCTTAAAAGCAGCTGGAAACCGCGCAGAAAACTCTATCTTTTGAGAAGCAATTTTAGTCAGGCCCACCAGGATTCAGCATCCAGGATTCATGAACCTTTGGATGATTAAAAGTGTGCCTCCAGTAAATTCAGGGGAGTAGAGCTCTTTTCTGAGTTCCGGGCTGTCACAGGATCATCAAACAGGTTGTCTTCTTGTGTGCTTTGGGGCGCGCGTGTTGTGCGTGTGCAATTGTGTGTGTGCAATTGCGTGTGCCTGTGCGTGTGCGCGTGCATGTGCGTGTGCGTGAGCGTGCGCGTGCGTGCGTGCGCGTGCGTGCGTGCGCGTGCGTGCGTGCGTGCGCGTGCGTGCGTGCGCGCGGCGCAGGCGTGGCGGGCGGGCGGGGGCGTGTTGTGTGTTGAGTGTTGCGTGTTGTGTGTTGTGTGTTGTGTGTTGTGTGTTGTGTGTGTGTGTGTTGTGTGTGTTGTGTGTTGTGTGTTGTGTGTTGTGTGTTGTGTGTGTTGTGTGTTGTGTGTGTTGTGTGTTGCGTGTCGTGTGTCGTGTGTTGTGTGTTGTGTGTTGTGTGTTGTGTGGTGTGTTGTGTTGTGTGTTGTGTTGTGTTGTGTTGTGTCGTGTCGTGTTGTGTTGTGTTGTGTTGTGTTGTGTTGTGTTGTGTGTGTGTGTGTTTGTTTGTGTGTGTGTATCGAAGTTAGCTTGGGGTGTAGTTTATGTTCATCATTTCAAGGCTCATGAGGGCATCATTTGAATGGACTCAGCAGTTTTGGGTTGCCCCTTCCCCTTGGCAACTAAAGACTGATCTTGATGAGGAAATGAAGTGTATGGCCACACGTGGGCGGTTCCTCTTGTGTCAGACGCTGCTTCCTTCTGATTCACAATACGAAGCCAAAAGATCATGGAGGAGCCTCCTTGGAGCGACCTCTTTTTCGGGTTGCACGTGTTGTTTTTGCTGTAAGGGAAAGGTGGCCCAAAGACGATGTTTGTCATCTTGCGGTTTAATTGTGTGTGGCTCCAGTTGCTTCTTGTCCTGGCCCCTCAAGTGAGAAGGGAATTCGATTTTTGTGCCCGAGTGCCGCCGAGTGCTTTCGTTTTTTTTTTTTGTATACACGGAACCATCGCGTAAAGCTCGTTCCGTGAGTTCCTCTCAACTTGTTGGGAAGAGCATTTTAGTCGCAAGCAAAATGTTCAGACTGTGGCCAATATACTCAGCAACAGGTCAAAGCATATATATGGTCACCTACAGGGACCTAGTCGCCTGAGACGAAAAGCTGCACTAAGGAACGCGCACCATGTGCTGAGACCAGAGCTCCTGATGAACCAGACGCTTGGCTCGAGCTATTCGTGTTCAATTGCGACGCGTTGGATTTGGAGGCTCCAATGAAAGACTTCCCTTATTTGTTGGCTTGTCCTCAAGGGGTATGTATGGTGGTCCAACCTTAGATCTACGAATTCGCGGGATTGCAAGACTCCAGACAAGCCATAAGTTTTGGCAGCGTCTCCAGCTGATTTTTGGGACCAAGTTCCTACGGGCAGAGTTTGATGTTTGGCGTCCCCTGATTTTGAGGGATGGGTCTGTCTCAAAATAGGGGTACCCCAAAATGGGCGTGTGTGTGTGTGTGTGTGTGTGTGTGTGTGTGTTTTCCTTTTGCCTTTTTTGGACCAACTCCAAAAAGGCAGACCCAGGTTTCTGCTCTGCCAGGGTAGAGCTTTTGTTTGGCCTCCCCTGACTTGGCCAGACCCACCAGCACCCCCCATCAACCGCTTTTTGTCGCAGTACTTTGGATTTTGCATAATATATGGGAGCCACAAGCTCTTGGAACCTTGGAAGAGGCGTTTCCGGGGTTTCTGCCTGCCTGAGTGGAGCATCCGGCCAACGCCTCCGGCCAACGCCTCCGGCCAACGCCATAGAAATCTTCAGGACGGAGCTGTTGGAGCTGGTGGCTCCCGGGGAGGCATTTCTGCGGCAGCCGACACCCTGGGGCAACAAGGCTTGGGGGGGGGGCTTGGGGGTCAGCCATGGGGAGAAAAAGTCTCAGTGGTTCCCAGCCATCCGGCTCAACTTAGCTTTTGAGAGCCTTCTAGTGTTTTTCATGGGAGTTTCCATCCAACCTGCTAAGGTTAACAACTTTTAGCGGGGGATCTGAGGGCCCAGGAGGGTAACTTTACACCTTTCTTGGATGGTGTTAAAGGGACGCCAAAAGGAACCACGTGGGGGTCAATACCTATTTTGGGCCAAAGCAATTGGGTGTGCCCGTTTTTGGGAGGGGCCCACTGTTTTGTGGCGGTTCAAATGGCAACCTGTTTGTTTGTGTGGTGGAACGCCCTTTTTGTGCTGATTTTGTTTGAACAAAACAACACACATCAAACACGCGAGATCACATTAGTTTTGGGCGTCCCCTATTTAAGCGCCTACTCACTTGCAAATCTTAAAACCAGAATACCCTGAATGTGAAGAAGGAAGTTGCAGAATACACTTCACGGGTCAATACGGTGGAGGGGGTGGCTGTCAGGAGGGCGGTTTGGGGAGTTGGAGGTGGGGGAGGGGAGGTGCTGGGGGTCATGTCCGGGTGTAAATTTAGACACCACTTGTTGGTTTCCAATGTTTATTGAGTTGCCTTTTGGTTTGGAAACATTGCGCTTTTCAGCGATGTGTTCGGATTTCTCGTCTAGGTTCAGCTGTTTCAACTCAGCGTGTTTTGAGTCAGCTTCGACCTTCGTTATGAACTGCTCTGGAGAGGGGGGCTATTTCCTTGCAAGCCCTGAATTCGGCCAACAATCCGGGGCCTCAGCTTATCCAGGGCTTGGCCCTGTGCCTCAACTTTAGTTTTAAAACCACTCCGACGGGATTCTGCACAAGCAGACAAACCCAACCGGCCTTTGACGGAAATTCGCTCCCGGCTGGCCAGGTCACAAGCCTCCTCTTCGGCGCAGAACACTTTGAGGCAGAGAGGAAATGGTCAGAGGGGTCCTTACCACTTGGGTGTTTGCTTGTTGTTGTGATTTTTTTGGTCCTTTTGGTTTCCCTTTACAACAACAAACATAGGGACCCTCAAGAAAGACGCGCATTCAAACCCCGCTTTTCCTTTTTCTTCACTCGGGGGTTGAGACAAATCCGTATTTCAATATCGATTGCAGCATGAGGGACCCCCCATTGTGATCAAAACGGGAAGTTGTCTTAAAGGACAAACTGTGGATGGACAAAATCCATTTCGCACCACTTCAAAACCATGGGAAACCACAACGTTTGTTGGTATTTGTAAGGGAATCATCAGAAACCAGGGGTTCTTAGGTGGTGCGTTTGATGGATTTCGCAACCATCCACAGTACTTACAGCTTTTTTTGGGAAGCCCGGCACGCCGCATATGGCGGGAGTCGCGCTTGGGAGGAGTCTCCCTGCAGGCCGGGAGCGACAGTTGGACCGTAGTACACCGCAAGCTCTACCGGGACCTGGACTGCGCGGATTGCGCCGTGAGCTTTGCAGAGCCTTGGCCAAATGCCTTGACTGCCATTGGGTTGGATCTTTGGACATTAACTTTTTGGGAGATCAAGGTTTTTTTCCACTAAACCTCAATTTTTGACACACAAGGCCCGGCATAGTTTCCTATACCCTCTTTGGCTTTTAAAGCCTGGCCAGCTTTTGGCTGACCTTGCCTCTGCCAAACTTGACTGCTTCACATGGCCCACACTGCTTCTTGCCCGGTTGGATACAGGTCAAAGTGTGTGTGTGTGTGTGTGATGCACTCTGGCTTCAGCTAAATCCCCTCCACCTTGTAACCCTGTACAAGCAAGAGTCAACCACTCTCAAAGGTGGCAAGGGCATGGTGGGGCTTCAAGCAATGCTGGCATCTGGTGCATAAGATACCCTTCCCAAAACACTTCCAGCAAGTCTGCCTTGATGACTCTCGGCCGCTTTGCTGTTTTCGGCAGCTTGACTGTTAGCCATAGCTTTACCGCTTCCAAGCCCTGTCAATCCAGTCCACAATTCCTGGATGAATAAGTTGAAATGCGTCGGGCTTCAACTGCAATCTTTGTGCATGCATCTGCTGCTTCATTTGCCTTGCCCAGAGAAGCTCAGGCTCAGCCTGCAGAAAAACATCTGTCAGGTGGGACTTCACCTTTGTGACTTCCAAATATCTTGCCAAAGGTCATGGTTTGCCAAGGAACTTTTTGCAGGTCAATAGCGACCAAGATGCCAAGTAGGTTCCGTCTGACTGGGATAGTTTTGAACTGGTTCTAGGCTTCCATTTGCTTAAGACTACGTGTTTTTCCTTTGTTGGTTTCAAAGGGAATCTATGACTACTGGAAACATGATTTTTTCCCCAAGCGGCTTAACCAACTGGTACTAGGATGGTGAACTATCGGAAACCGTTTCGGGCATCAACGGTTCATCCCAAAGCCTCTTGAACGATTCACTGAGCACCAATAACTTGCGCCCAAACCGAACCATGGTGCGAACTTGTGAATTGGCATAGTTCACCTGGACCAGTGTGGACAAGTTGTCACGAGCTCTGGGGAAAAACGAACGCTCCCTTTATTATAATTTCCATGTTTTGTTTTTCGATTTTGAAAGTGATTATTTCAGCAACAAAAGGGCAAAGCATAGCTTGCGCTCACCATAGGGCGTGACACTTCTGTGGGTCGGTGAATGTGATTTTGTCAAGCCTGATGAAAGAAAGCAGTTTCCTTTGAGGCCCAGACAATCCATGTTGGCAACATATGCCAACATTTGACATGTGGGGGGGATTTCCCGAAAAAAAGGACCACAAGGCTCGAACCCTGGAACCTTTTAGTTTTCAGAGGTCCCAGCAGGTTGCCCCACCACAAATAGACACAGAACCGGCACACGAACCGGCCCCGGGAAGACCACGTCCCATTAGTTTTTGGTAGGGGAACCCAGCGCTTCCCGCTGTGGTTATTGCTACCTCTAGGTGTTACATCATGGGGAACTCCCGGTTACTCTAGTGGCGAAATGCCTGGAACAACTGGGTAACCTTTTATTTCGAGTTCCCCATTTGGGGGCAACCGAGAGGGATGGCGCTGGATGGTGGCTCCCTCATCCGAGTACTTGGATTCCAACCAACTTATTAACTAGGTTATAACCATGGTAGGTGATTGGTAACTGGGGTGATTGTCCCCTATCAAGCTACTTAGTACATAGGTTCTGTAGACGATCGCCCCAAGTTACCCAAGACTTATATGCAAACGAGACGACCTACCACTGTTTTGGCAAGACACAATTTTCCCAGTTGCCGCAAGTTCCCAACCACATGTACAAATGGTTCTAACAACTATTTTCCTGAGCCACAATCAAAACCCGGGTAGATGAAGCTTAGTAAGGGACAATCCCAGCATATCCCAGCCATAAATAGCTGCGGATATCCGCCTTCTTGAATCTTGAAGCATGGTTCTGGGTAGACCATTTTAATCCCGGGTGTTGATTATGACTCACCTGACCTTGGGTCAATGACCAACCAAAATTTTGGGTAATGACCACCCATTTGTTAAGGGTCAGAAGGAGACTCCAGGTAGTTGGTTTCTCACAACCCTCCCTAAAATAGCTCTCAAAATAGTCGGTTTCTCAAAATCCTCCCCAAAATCGCTGGCTTGCTGTTGGTTTCACTGCAAAAATGGTTCTAACCACTTACCAGGCCTTGGCCCGCGGCCCAGGAGCGGGGCACGAACCTCCGGGGCCTCTTGCTCTGTCGCCTGCAGGCGGGGCCCGGGCACCTCCGGGACCCAGGGGGGCACAAAAGCAAAACCAAGTGGTCTACCCATGTGGTTGTAGCTCCCTCTGTTTTTGTTGAGAGACTCGGGGACTGTGGTAGTGACTTAGTGCCTTTTTGGTGAGTTGGTTTTTCTTCTTAGCCATCATGTCGGGAGTCCCTCCAAAGAAAAACGCACCAAATGTCCACGCTAACTTGTGGTTGGGACTGTTCCTAGCCTTCACTATCACTTGTTTGATTGCGGCTTACTTCCCCAAAGCCAACACTCTTAAAACCCAGACAGTCCATGTAGGTGATAACTACCATTATTTGACCTGTTTGGAGAGGTAACATATATATATATATATATACATATGTGTGGGGGATGCGGGGTGGTTGAAGGGAGCTTGGTGGCTTGGTGGAGGGACAGGGGCAGTTGAGGGAGTCACGGGTTGTATTCTAAACGCCCATGTATGAATCTGCTTTTGCCTGGTTTTAGTGGGTGTTCAGACCACTTTTGCCCATGGACAGGTTTAGTCAACCTTAGCTTGTAAGGTTCTTCCACTTTGAGACCTACCATGACTTTGACAGTATCATCATTTGGCGCTTGAAGTTCTAATCTGGTTATATAGATCTCTGGTTTTCGTGGCCACCCTTGACAACTCCTTACCTCTTAAAAACACAACACTTTTCTCAACTTTTTGGGTAACATGGGCTAGATGTCTGTAAAAGATGAACTTCCCCAAACGCTTGGAGTTTTAAGGGGTAAGACTCTGTCAATGTCTGGTGTGAGACCAGGGTCCCACGATTGAACTACCGATTGCTTTGCCCAGGGACATGACGGCAAGTCACTGGCTTCCCTTGGACACATGCTTACATCTTGACCAATGATTCGATGAAAGGCCATGCGAATGTGTCTTAGAAACAAAGATGGCACTTCTCCCCCCCCCCCCCAAACCAAAAGAAAGAGCCAAAAATAGAAGATGGGTTGGTGTCCTTTTGGTTTCTCTTTAGCACCCTCAAAACAAACCCCCCAGAAAAAGGAACCAACAAATGACTCCCATTTAGCTCCCCCCACGACAACAAGGTGCTCGTGGGCTCTGGCTTGCCAAAGCTTTAACCCGAACAGGTTTCCGCAAAGAAAGACAAAAACACGAGCCAAAGGACACTGGGCATCTGAGAAACCGTGGTGCTGCTTTTTGGTACACTGGCAAACAAAAAGGCCCATACCCTGAAACTCGTCCGCTCAGGACATCGGCATTGAGCTGATGGGAGTCTTCCACGTTACGCAGGAGCAGTTGGATCTTTGGAACTCAGTGCCTCAACTTCAAAGCCGCTTTTTCAGGGTTCCATATACTTGGCGGTTCCCAGCCGTCGTGTTCCCTAGATGTTTTGTTGAATTCAGTTGGTTTAGTGGTTGGGTTTCCATTTTACCCACACAAAAATAAACTTTTAGCAGGAGATCTGAGGACAGCCCAGTATTTTTCCCCTTTTGGTGGTTATAACATCACTTTTGGCTCATTCAAGGTGAAATTCTGTTTGGTGGGCGGATGCTTTTTCATTGGCTATGGTCCCTTTGAGGAATTTGGTGGTATCTTTTTCCCGGCGTATTGTTTGCCAACTTGCCCAGGGAAGTATGATTTAGACGTCGGTTTTTAATTGAGACGGGCGACTGTCAGTAATCTTCTGTAGTAAAGCAGTGTTCGAAGGCAATCCTTACTTGGATGTTCGTCCAAGTTAGCCAAGTGGTTGCCACTTGGGATATACCCCCCCCCCCCGATAGCCAGGCAAGCCCTACAGAGGGTGACTTACAAGTGAGTTATAACCCTTGTTGCCGTTACGACTTATTATTTTGGCAATTGGAACACCCAAGTACTGCGTTTCATGGGTTACGCAAGGGGTCATTTTTCCTGTCATTTTCCTATTCTTGTTCAGCAACCCTCCATTTCGTTTGGTAGAGGGTTTTCTGGCAAGCCTGTATGGGTTTGGGTTGGTGGCTCGGGGAGTTGAACCCCTGGATCTTGAATGGGCCGCCCCAATCCAAACCACCAATCCAAACCAAACCACGCCGTTGTTGTTTTGGAAGCTGAGTTTCTACTGAGCCACAATCAAAGCCCAGGCAATTGGTAGGGCCAATCCCCTTGCCATAAATGGGTGCAGGTACTGTATCTGTCTGGTCAATTCTTGAAGCATGGTTCTGGGGATCGACCATTTCAATGCCGGGTTTTGATTGTGACTCTACTGGCTTTGTTGGTTACGCCATCGCTACCCCCTTTAAAATGGAATTGGGGAGGGCAACCCCTCGCTCCATTTTCCTTTTTCATGGGAAGACTAGGGGAATGAAATTGGGTCCCGGACCCCCCACCCGCCTCCCCCAGATGGTAGGGGGATGTTACGCCGCAAATTCAGCAGCAGGTAATGTAAATATATACCAAGATGACTGACCCGTTTGTTGGGGCCAGTTGTATATTACTTACGTACTAGCTACGATACTTGGATTGTCTGGGATCCTACAACAACCACGCGCAGAGTGGAGAAAAAGGATCCCTCGAGTCGGACGGCATATGGGTATGGGTCAAAATTAAATCACCAGGAATTGGACCCCAGGTTTTGGTCCATGTTTCCACTTTCCAGGGCAAACCATTTGGGTACGAGTTTTGTGACCCACAGCCATATCAGGGCCTAACTCTCAACGAGGTGCATATCACGCTGTTGCTGGAGTCTGCGGAGCGCTTCGCCCACACCTTCCTCCGGAACTCCGAGAGGGCAATGGATCAACAGACGCTCGGACTCGCTCCATCGACGTTTGGCCTGGGGGGTGGTGGGTGTGGGGGTGGGGTGGGTGGGGTGTTAGGGGTGGGTGGGGTGGGGTGGGGTGGGGTGGGGTGGGGTGGGGTGGGGTGGGGTGGGGTGGGGTGGGGTGGGGTGGGGTGGGGTGGGGTGGGGTGGGGTGGGGTGGGGTGGGGTGGGGGTGGGGTGGGGTGGGGTGGGGGGGTGGGGTGGGGTGGGTGGGGTGGGGTGGGGTGGGGTGGGGTGGGGTGGGGTGGGTGGGGTGGGGTGGGGTGGGGTGGGGTGGGGTGGGGTGGGGTGGGGTGGGGTGGGGTGGGGTGGGGTGGGGTGGGGTGGGGTGGGGTGGGGTGGATCTGTCTTTTTAAGGGACCTCCTTCAATCTACCATTAACAAAGGGAGATTGCTCAAAATTATGGGGTGATGTCCCATTTTGATGGGTATGTTGCGGCTTCAGGTACCCATTTGTTGGTTGTTTCAAAAGATTTGCCACAGGGGGAAACCACCCGTGTTGAGGGTCCCCCTACTTGACACCCAAAGGTGCCATCGTCCCTTCAGAGGCTTTTGACGTCTTGGTGGCAAGGGTTGGCTCGCCACGTCCCATGTTTCGAACGTCTTTGTACCTAAGCTTAGCATAGTTTGTATGGCGGGAGGGTTCCCCCCACTCAATTTGGTTTGGTTTGCTGCTTATCTCATGTTTTTTCCCCCGACTTTCAGCGTTTGTATCTGCATGTTCGCAACCGGAACAAGTTAAATTTTGATTTCCAGCTTCTGTTGACCAATGAACGCGAGTGGAGGCTTGGGGCTTTGGATTCTCTTGGAGTTCTATGCAGCAAAGGACTGTCATGTGCTTTCCGTCAAAAGGAGCTTTATGGAAATCCACATATGGGCACAACTGGACAGGGGGGATAGTTGCAGCCCACCACTGACAAGTTTCTGCAAGGCGATTCGTTGTTTTTTAGTTGGAACCTCCTGTTTTTTGCGGTTTCAAAAGGAGTAACAACAACAACAATCCACTTTTTTGGGGGGTGCTCCACCGACCTTAAAACAGAATCTGGGACCCTGCGGTGGACATCAGAATTCGGTGGGGATTCATGTCCACCAAGTCATTTTCAGGGGTGTTTGGAACCATTAAAATTCAGAGCCATCTGGCAGTGGCTCAAAGAAATGTACCAAAATGGCCCCTTGGTAAATGGAAGCAAAGACGAACACCTGCGTACCCCCTAGCTCTTGAAAATTTTGAGCCACGCCCATCTGACTCCAGCGGTTTTGAGGGACCCCCCTGTTTTGGCGGTTTCAAAAGGAGCAACAAACAGCAACATCCATTTTTTGGGGGGGTCCCACGAACCTTCAAACAGAATCTGATTTCAGCGATGAGAGGTTCTACCGGGTGCTCACGGTTCAGTCCTGCAAACGCGGGTTGCCCTTGGTGCCTTTGACCGACGACGGAGTTGCAGACCATCAGCCCACGGTGACCATTGCAGCGGGCAAGGCGCGCTTTGTGTGTTCAGCTGGAGTGTAAAAATCGGGTGGCTCGTCCTTTTTGAGGATGCCCTGTTTGTGTGGCGTGGTTTTAAAGGGAAACCCAAAGAAAGGGTTTAACAGGCTTAGTGAAGGTGTCAAAATGGGACTTGAAGTTCCAGCTGGGGCGATCAGCCGGGGTTCCTTAAAGTTCCTTGGAAGTTCAACCAACTTGCTAATGATAAGTTGTGGGTAACTGACTTTAGTCACGTTTTGGGGCAGCCAGCATTTCCGGGTGGTCGAAAGTTTGGGTAGCATTTTTTGGGCCGCCCACTCGATCGGAAGTGAGGGGTGGTCCGAGTTAAACCACCAAAAAACCGCAGTCATTTCCAGTTATCAGGGTTCCAATTTGGGTGCCCCACAGCGAAATGTGTTTGAGCCAGCTACAGGTCACGTGAAACAGAAAGCCTTTTGTTTTACGTGTTTGGCCAACTTGAAAATCCATGTGTGTGTGTTTGTGTTTGAGGGCAACCCACCATTTTGGGATTCAACTGTCGGACCCCAACCAAATGGGTGGCGATTTCTTGGCTTCAAACCAAGGGAAAGGCTCTGTGCCGTTAAGGGAAGCGTTTGGGGATGTCTCTGGCGAAGCCTAGGGAAGCCACTGTGCGTGCGGCTCTTTTGGTGAACCCCGCGTTGAGTTTGTTTTGAAGGATTCCAGACAATCTAAGTAGGTAATATATTCCCACATTTACCCTCCAAACGGGTCAAATATCTTGGAATAACGTCCACCTACGAGTAGTAAACTACCCCTAAATAAAGCTAAACGTTTTCCCAAACCAAATAGTAATCTACCCCTAAATAAAGTTAAAAGGGTTCCCCCCAAAACAATATATATATATATATATGCTCTGATCCTTTTTTTCAGGGCAAGCTTTCCATTCAAGCTGGCTCATCATAAATATTGATTCCAATTCCATCAGATCGCACAAATATCTTGAGCGATTCCCTTCATCAAATTCTTTGTCTGGAAACCTTCAACAATCACAACTTGACCCTGCCAGCAAGGCTACCCCCCATGAAGCCTCATGCACCAAATAAATTCCTGACCCTAAACAAAGCTACGCTGATTCCCACTGATGCAAAAGTTCCTGGCCCAATACTGCTTCACTTTTGGCCCAATTCTAAACTAGTATTCCCCCAAAGCAAAATAAGAAAAAAACAACATGCCCAATACTACTTTAGAATTGGCCCGATTCTAAAGTAGTATTCGATAACCAAAAAGAACAGAGCCCACAACTAAACACATGCTAACCTTTTCCTGACCCTGAAATGTTTCCCCTTAACTTTATTTGGGGTCATTCGGGGGGGCCCTATTTATTAATCAGAGATGGACATTATATTTTGCCTACAGTCGGAGAGTTTGGGGACAATCAGACGAAAACCGTTGGGTTTTTTCGGGGTCTCGTTTCCTATTGGGTTATTTGTTTGAGAGTATACCCCTTTGGAGGCTTGGTACCTGTTGTGATTTGTGACTTTCGATTTGGAACACTCCACCAGGTCGTTGAAGCGGAGATTTGAAGTGGTTTATGGGGCGAGTTTGAAGGGAAAATCGAGAGATGGCCGCGCATTCTGCTAGCGTCGAAGAACATGCCTGGAGTCTCCATCACAATTGGGTCATGACGCCATTATTTTGTGCTTGTTTGGTAAGAGCTTCATGTTTTTTTAAGGGTCATGGCGACTCCAGGTACTTTCTTGTTATTTTATCAGATTTCCTTGCGGTTAGAAGACTGGCCCTCGTGCCATGTGCCTCAGAAGATCACCCTGCACAAGGTTTGTTATGTTTTGGGGGGGTTGAAAGTGATTTCTTAGAGGGCCTTTTGTCCTTCAAGCCACCACTCTAAAGAGTTATTTTGAGGATGTCACTTGAATGGACCCAGTCTTGCCCTCAATACACCCAAGAAAGCCGCAGAAAGAACCAAAAAAACACTTCGGAGAGGACACAGTTCAATGGATATCTAGACCTTCCCAATACACCCCAAGAAAGCCGCCAAAGCCCAAGATTCGGGGGAAGACCCACAACTCGGCGTTCAGCGCGCCGCGCAAGCCGCACAATCCGCCTGCCTCCAGCACGCTGGGCTCACGCGCTGGGTGCGCTATGAGCCGGAGATGCAAGAGAAGCATCGCTTCAACTTTGCGGACTACATGCGGCTCTTTCTGGCCAACCTCGGCGACGCCCGGCACTGAAGGTTTGGTTGTCCCAGCTTTGAGTGCTAATTCTGGCGAAGCTGGGTGATGCTCGGAAAACTCAATGGGATTCGGCCTGCCCTCCACCGGAGCGGGGGGGTCACTTTGAAAAGCAACGACCAAACAAAACACCCTGTGTTTTTTTGGCATGGCCACTGGAGGGGAGTTATTTGTTGCTTCTATTTTGGGGGGGCTGGTCTGTGACAGTAAGCGGTCATCGGCAGTGAGTTCGTGGCACTGCCCGGCAATTTTAGGGCTTCATGGTACCCAATAATTGCGGTCTTGTTGTTTTTTCCAGGATTTGTCATTGACTAATTCCGAGGAAATCCGTAAATATCAGGTTCCCCTCAATTGGTGGTTTGAATTGGTGGTTTGGATTTGCTTCTTGTGGAGAGAAATTGGGAAACCCACCGGGCTCCAAACCACCCTTCTTGAGGGAAGCTGAGGGGTGCCCTTTTGAATTCCTCCAGCTCAAATAGGGTGCTTGATGGCACAACACCAAATAGAGGAAAGCTGAAAATATGCCGGGGCCATGATTACGGCCTGTGTTTTTTCTTCTTTTTTTTCTCCAGGATTCGTTAGTGACTGATTCCGAAACAAAGCAACACCAATTTTGTCAAGCCAGGTGGAAGCAATCCCTGCAGAAGCCTTCTGATCCTGTGTGGTCAATGTTGACACATGAATCAACCAACCAGTTTATTGATAGGCTGGCTTAACCATACTTGCAGGGGCTGGTTTTTGGCCCCTCTAACGGTGGTTCTTGTCCCCTTTGCAATGGATACCGGGCCCCCTATTAATAAACTGGGGTTGATGTACATGGCGTCAACATACCCAAAATCTATCAGGGTCATGGCCCCATGTTTGATTCGGGTCACGGAGACTCCAGCCCCCCCCAGACAAAAACCAAACAAACGAGTCTTGGGGTCTCTTAGTTGGTGCCGCATATGTTCACGCAATCTGTTGACAAATCCACTTCACCAATCCCAGCACCGGGTTAAAATCCGGGGTAGGACCTTGCGGGTTATGTTTGCCCTTTTTATGAAGTAGGAACTCCCCGGCCCTTGACCCGCTTGATCTCCCTCCTTTGGAGAATCATTCTGGACTTTGACAATGCCTTTCAGGAAGCGTTGGAGAGCTTTTAGGGAGAGAATGTCAGCAATAGCAGGTCTTTCCCGGATCGTTTTTTGCCAAAACAAGACCCTGAAAAAATGGAGTTCACACCATTTGGTTGCCATAACCCCTTTTCTCCGGGTATTTGAGGGTCCAGGCCTATTTGGGTACCCATAACCTTTTTTTGCACCTTGTTTTTGAGGGTCCAGGTACATATTCACCCCACATGCTTGGGTTTTTTTTCCCATTCCTCCCGGGCTATCTTCAGAAAAACCCACGTTTTACCCGCGTTTTTGCCCAGGAAACCGGCGTGCGCGTCTTCTCCTCGCTGGAGGGCCGCCAGCTGGTGCCCTACCAGTGCTCCGTGGATCGCGCCGCTTGGGACTCGGCGCGGCAGAAGTTCACCGAGGCCTTTCTGCTGCAGAGCCCAAGGCCGCAGATGGCAGGAGGGTGCGTTTTTTGTGTTTGGTGTGTTGTTGTTGTTGTTGTTTTTTTTTTTTTGGGGGGGGGTCTTTGCGTGTTTTGTCTGCGTTTGTGTTATGTTGTTTTTCATTGTTTCTTTGTTGTGTTTTATTCTGTTGTTTATTGTTTTAATTATTTTGTTATTTGTTGTTTCTTGTGTTTGTGTATTGTTGTTCTTCTTTTGGTCAGAGGGTGGATATAATTGTTTTTGTTTGTCTAGGTCCCCCGGCTAGATGCCCTTTCTCACGCCTTTTTTGGTTGGGAGGGTTCCCCTACTAAAATAGACTACAGCAAAGCATCGGGTACCCTTATTCTAAGCTGTCTACTGGAGGACCTAGAAAAGGAACACCAAAAAGACACACCTACTTGGAAGGGTCCCTAGATTTAACAAACACGTCAAACACCCGAATGATCAATGTTGACTTTGAGCTCTAAGTAAATGTGTGTGGAGGACCTAGTTGTGTTTTTCTTGTATTGTTCTGTTGGTCAACAGGTGGGCTCAAAGGAAATGTTGCCCAGAGGGTCTCCTGGTACCTCCTGAGGATGGCTTTTGGGGGGTAAAAAGGGGACTAATCCCTGTTTCCTCGCTGATAACTGTGGTTACACCCCGCTTGCTGAGTTGGTGGACCATCCAAGTAGTTAAATCCATTTCGCACCAGCTCAGAATCCCTGGTTTCAATTGTTTCCCTGTAAATGCCTCTTAAACGTTCTGGTTTCAACCATGGTTTCTTGGGCGGTGGTCCATCCACAGTATGGACCCTACTTACAGGGGCAGGGTACTAAGTAAGTGGTTAGTAAGCCTGGTTATAACCAACTTACCAGGGTTTCAAGTCTCCGTTCAGTGGGTTATAACCAGGATTACCACCCACTTACTAAGTACCCTGCCCCTGCAAGTAGTATGCACCAAGTGGGCCACAATCAAAACCCGGGTAGGTGAAGGTTAGTAAGGGACAATCCCAACCATGAATAGCTGCGGCAGCCTTTTTAATTCTTGAAGCATGGTTCTGGGGATCGACCATTTTGATACCGGGTTTTGATTATGACTCACCTGGGCGCTCGATGCGCCCAGTTAATACGTATGGGGATCGCCACTAGCCAGGTGTTTCACCCCCTTAGAACATGATAAAACCCCACATTCACCGCGAGTTTTGATTGTGACTCAAGTGGGATCCAGTGCTTCTTCCTCGCCCCGAGGAAGACGGCCTACCGCCGCGCCAACGGAGGCTCCACGGCCCCGAGCTTCCACGAAGACGTCAAGGCGAAATCTCGCGAACGCCGGGCGAGTTATGTCCGCTTGGGGCTTTGGTGTTGCTTGTTTCACCCTCTTGGAGTTTTAAAAGGGAATCTATCACTACTATCCATGTTGTTTGTTTATGTTGTTGGAGTTTTGAAGGGGGAATCTAGCACTACTACCCACACACCGACTGACCTGTAGACGACTTTCCTCCTCCTGGAAAAGCGCCTTGCACTTCCATGTTGGTGGGAGGGTAAATCACTGGAAAGATTCTTGCTTTTCCAGGTTGCTGCACTTATAAAGGCTGCTTTTAAACACAACCTTTTGGTTGCCCCGTTTTTGTTTGGTGTCCAAATGGAAGGCACTCGTTGGATTCGACCCATTTCGACCTCCAGTGCTTTTTTGTTGTCCCTTGGGGCCCCTGAAAGCACAACACAAAAGGGCGCCGCAGGACACATGCCTAAAGAGGGTTAAAACAAAGCCAAGGGGAAAACCCATATCCCTGTACTTTATTGGGAAAACCATGCTAATTGGATCCAAATCCGTATTTTGACGAGCCATACCCATATTTCGGTTCAAACATAGTGGCCCTTAACATGGCAACTGTTTCCATTTGTTTGCCCGTTAACTTCTAAGCAACAGGCTTTGAGAAACACTCATATGGGTGTGTCTTGAACAGGTTGCAAAACCTTGTTTCGCGGTTTACCAAAGACAGGTGCTGAATCGCGAATCAACACCGAACATGGGTTCCTGGAGTCTCCTTCTGATCCTCAAACCATGGCTCGTGATTTCCCAACATATTTCGGGGGTCATGACCAACCATTTTTGACTCGGGTCCGAAGGCTCCAGGCGGTTTAATGCATCCTAAAATCCTGAGAAACACCTGTCACAACCAACTCACCCTCAAAGAACCTCCCCAACCCTTTCGGTTTGAAACGACGAATCAAAGCCCAACAACCTGAGAATCTCCGAAAGGCTTCCGTGTCTTTCTTGGGGACCCCCAACAAAATGTATTTTTCCAGGTAGGTGTCCCTTGAAACACTCACCCTTTTTCGGGGTCACCCCGACTCCAAAAGACGCCCGAGGAAACCGAACCGGACCGCCTCGCGCCGCGCTTCGGGGCTGCGAGGCGCGCTTCATCCCGGACGAGGCCGCCGTGGCTCTGCGCCAGCTCTCGGACAAGGAGCCCAAGCCCGACGCCGAGAATCGGGGCCGCAGGCGCCACAAGGCGAGCGGAAGCGGGAGTTCGGAGCTCGGCTGGGGGAGCGGAAGGAGGGAAGGGGGGAGGTGGATGCCTTGGTTGTGTGTGTGTGTGAGTGTGTGTGTTTGTTTGGTAGTTTGCAGGAAATTTGGCTCTGAGAAGAGGGCAGCGAATTGGAGCCCTGAAAAAGATGGGGCTTTGGGCCCAAACTTGGGCTCTCGGAATAGGAGAAACTGGGGCTTTAGGCCAAACATGGGCTCTCAGAACAGGGGAGCTCAGAATTAGAGACCAACAAATTGGGAAGCTGGCTACCCTTAGAAAAGCCGGGTTGGGCTTGAAGATAGGAGGGCACGGTACTTGGTATGTGGTTAGATATGGCTTTGGAAGCCAGGGTTACTAACCGTTTGACCACCTTCCTGACGTTCCCTGCCCGGGTTTCAGTTCTGCGAATTGGAGCAATTCCCGGATTTGATTTTGAGCAACCAGGGAGTCCCTTCATCAACTTAAGGTGGGCTGTGAAAACTCCACAGGAAGGGGGTGGAACATTGGCCTGAACAATTTTGATCTTCGTGATTTTGGGGACGGAACCAAGGGCAAGGTTGCAACCGAGGCGAGTCCCCACCCAAACCCTTCCAAGTTGGTTGCCCTTTCTTTTGACGGACGAAGTTGATCAAACACCCTTGGGTGGATATGGGTGCGCCTTTGTGATGTACAGATTCCAGTCCTGTAAGGTTCACCGCATGAATCATGTGTGTTTCCAGAGCAAAGTTGTTGCTAGCAGTACAGTAGTTTAAAGACAACCTAAATGGTTGTGAATTGTCATAGGCAACACAGTGAACATATGTTGTTGGACCTGAAATCCAACGTTGTTCGCCCGGCACAAATTCCGATGGCCGTGTACAGGCCACAAGTGCTAAGAAGTTGAACATGTTGATTGTGTTCCGTCAGGACCAGTCTCAGTGTGCGTTTGCCACTGAAATGGTCCAGCCCCAAAAGCGTAGACATCTATTGGTGTTTTCAACAACGTGGTGGTTCCCAGTCATCCCCTTAGCTTTTTTAGCTTTGAGCGTTTAGTAGGAACTTCCATTCAACCCATCAAAAGTTGTGCACTTTTAGCAAATCTGAGGACAGCCCAAAAAAGAAGGGCCTGAAAAGCACCACCTATGTGTCCACTTCACAAAACCAAAAGCCCGCGCAGGGGTACAGATATTTTTTCCGACTCCTTGCCTTGGCCCGAATCTGGGGTACACCAAGTATGTTCAGATGTTGATCCATATTTAGGCTACCCGAAAATACACCAGTCATTATGACGTAGTATTGGAGGAGACTGCAGAGAAGTTCAATAGTCCTGAGGTTTGTTTCATGACCCCGACAACACCTAAAAAAAAAGAACACGAACTCACCAAAGCAAGCAAGGAAGCGCCAACAGTACATCACCGTTCCTAAATCAATCTTGCAGCACAAAAAGGCAAAGTATAACTTTACCCGCATGAATACACGGGTTTCCTGTGAAGAAAATCAATCAACGACTTGCATCAAACATAAGCGTCGCAAGGCTCCCCTTGGTGAGGACCCCATACTTTGCCATCAACAACCGTGCTCCCCAAAAGGTCAGACTAGTTGTGGCCAGGCGAGTTGAAACTCATTGACATAGGTGTCCTTTTTGGCTGTTTTGCTAGAAAAAGCGATGGCGATTCCTGGTTTACCTGGTGGCTTAATCATCTACCAGGGAAACCCATTTTTTTTCTGAAAGGACACCTATGCTCATTGGTCAATGACCAACCATTTTGGGTAATGACCAACCAATTTTTATTCGGGTCAGAAGGAGACTCCAGGAATTGTGATTCTTGCAGTTTGCTTCTCATCAACCCATCGATGTTGTCTACAACGATCTCAGGGCATGGGACGCCCTCCCCCCATTTTTCTAGTGCTACCTTCGATTTCCACTCTTTTCAGGGATCCTTTCTAGAAAATGTCCGGAAACCCATGGAAGCGGCCGGTGGTTCGAAAAGAACGATTGTTGGAAAGGATGGGGACTGCACCCTTAGAATTTTGTCCTCGTTCGATGCGACCGGAAACGTTTCCGAGCTCGCCGTGTTCGTCAGGTTGTGGTGCGTCGTGGCTTGGCGTCGAAGCCTGATTGTTCTTTTCGCGTGTGACCTTTGAAACCTTTTTGTGCCCATTTCAGGGAGTTCCGAGTTCCTCTTGGTGATGGTTCAAGGGCAAAATCTAGGGATTCCTGGGGAGACGCTATCAGGAGGGTCCTGTTTGGATGATAAGCTGCGGTGTAATTATGATGCAGGTTAGTTGGGGAAAAGCCCCCTTCCATTGGGACATGTGTACCCATGAACCCTCATGATTCAAGAGCCCCCGGTGCGAAGAGCCAATCTGATTTGGTCCCATGTTGTTCCGTCCCCTCGCAAAAGTGATACCTTGCACACCCCAGAGGGGTTTTGGGGTCTCAAGACCTGGCTTCAGGGCCAAAATGCATCGAATTGGAGCGTCGTAGGTTTTACGTCATGGTGGGATTCCCCTGGCAAGCCTATATCTCACTTCCTGAGTTCATGAGCTTTAAACTTTTTGGGAAGACCGTTTGAGTGGTAAATATATAAAAGTTTGGGTACTTTTTTGAGGCCATCCACTCGATCGCCAGGGCCCCCAGGGCCCCCAGGGCCCGCCATCCTCCTCCACCCCCCTCCGATGTTTGTTGCGGGAATGAGGTCATTCCCCCACCGCTAGTCCCAATACCAGCCTTTGTTTTATTGTTTTCTTGGCATGATGTCCACCCTCTACAAAAAAGAACAGGTATTTGGCCTGGAAGACCACGTTTTTCCCTAAGCAAGTATGCCCAGAGGGTCCAAGTATCTTCTATGGAGGTACATAAACCCCTTTTCACCCCCAAAAGCCATCCTCAGGAGGTACCAAAAGGACCCTCTGGGATGAGGAATCTGGGAGCAGCGGGTGAAGCTAAGGAACCTTCTTAGACGTCGAGGAGTCCTCCGATGAAGTTTGCACGACGCGACAGACCCGTAGGCCAAAGACCACCAGCATTTTGCCGCCGAAGGGCGAAGTCATGGCGTTTGCCTACTGACGGGGCCCGGGTCCAAGTACCCTCTGAGGGGTTTTTGGGGTCTCTTCCAAAATTAGACTGAATATGCAACAGAATCTGAACAAGTTGCTTCCTGTGTACCCCAGATGTGGGGCATGTGTTGGGGGTGGTAGGGCTAAGAGTACCTCTTCAGAAGTACTTGGATGGACCCCTGTGAGGATTTTTACAGGGCATGTGTCGAAATGTCCGGACTCCTCCGAGCTCAGTTCATGAATCGGCCCGTCTTTCGACACACTCCCGATCTTATCGTTCAAGCTATGAGGCGCCCAGTCAAGGTCAGTGACGGACTCTTGGCTGCTTTGCCTAGCGCAGCCCAAAGTACAGAGTGTGCGGTTGTGGATGAAAGGCGTGGCGTTGTACAGCCCCCTCTCGGAGGCTCGGTGCAAAGTGGACCGACCGGCTGACTTTTCCGTCAGCCTACCCTCAGCTTGGAGGAGAGAAGATCCATGGGATTCCCTCTCCCAGAGCCGGAAGCTCCCAGGACCAAAAATCCCTCTGGAAGACTTGGTTCCATGTGCGAGATCGGCCTTCCGGAGCTTCCGGCTCTTAGTCTGAGTGTTCCCAGCTTTCCATAGTCTCCAAGCAGAGGGATCTTTCGATGTATAGTCGAGCAGTGTTTGGTTGCTCGCCCTAAACGGCCGCCAACGAGAGCAGCCCAAGAATTCCAGCAGCTATCAGCTAGCTGCTGCAGCTATCAGCTAGCTGCCTTTGCACATAGCGCTGCATGATTATTTGTGACATCTACGAAGCGCGCAGCGCCCTTCGTGCAAATGTCAACTCTCAGTCACGCCCTATTGCGAGAAAACTGGAAAGCAAGCAGGAGGAAGCCTTTCGGAACCACAGCAAGGATTTGGGGCCCTCAGAGTACCTCTCAACCTGGGTGCTCCTTGATGGAACCCCCAGATCGACTTTTTAGAAAAGACAGGTACATTTTGATCGTGGGGTGTTTTTCTGTGGGGGGTTCAGACCATTTTTGGAGGGGCCCCCCTATTACTAGAGAGTTTATTCATCCGAAGTCAACCAACCATATTCAGACAATCCATGTAGGTACTATATATGCATCTACCAACATTTGACCCAGGAGCAGGTGGCTCTTTTGACATCCAGCATGGTAGGGCTGCCGCCAGCTATGTCGACGGACGCTCTACGCGGGAGCGAGTGGGTCAGTTGATTTCTCGCATTTTCTGAGTTGACTGGATTTTAGTCACGTGGGAAGACCGGTTTGCCTGGACTCGTCTTCCGACCCTTACAAAATCATTACCCGGGCATTTGTTAAGGGTCATGGAGACTCCGGTTAGTGGCAATCAGCAAGTTCTGACTTTTTGTGGCCAATCCACTCGAGTTTTTTTTCCCTTCCGGCAGCTGGACGAATGGCACGAGTCCAGGCGGAAATTTCAAGCTGTCAAGCACAGGCAATTCCTGTTGTTCACTATGGTCTGGTTGATTACCCTCCCCTGTACTCACATTGGAACAGGCAATTCCTGCCAATTCCTGTTGTTCATTGTGGTGTGTGTGTGTGTGGTCTGGTTGATTTTGCCCTCCCCGTTACTCACATTGGAGCTCGGTGGCCCCAAGGTTACTTTCTTACGACTTTTTTTGGTTTTGTGGAGAGTGCTTGAAGAATTGATCCAGCGTTGCTGATGCAAGTTGGAAACGGTTTCCAGGGTTGGCCCTGAACAAATCCACATTTCGGGAAACACTCTGGATGCCCAAATCTGGATTTCATCCAGGACCTTTTGTGTCCTTCTTTGCGCACACATTCAGCAATCCACGGCTGGGGCACCCCCAAAGAAATGTCCACTTCCTCCCACTGTAGCACCCTGTGAGAGAGTTAAATGCACCTCCATGAAACGGGTGGGAGGGAAGATTACTCCAGCGCAAAAGTTGCCGTTGTGGACGAGTGAACTGACCTTGCTCTTCCAGGGATCGCTTCAGCATTCAAGCTTTAAAAGTGCTTGTCATCTACTAGTTTCTTTGACCTGGTCTCTTGCATTTAATATATTCGAGGCTTCTGATACTTTCTGGTTGTTTCTCTTGCCACCATTGAGCTCGGGTAATCTTGCTGGCAGAATGAGGAAATGACCCCTATAAACCATCGTTGTGGTTTTCTTTAAGGGGACCCGTGGGTTCATCCCCTCATTCCCTACCTATCGCACCAGCAAGTAGTCCCAGAGGGCCCAAGTACCTCCTGAGGATGGCTTTCGGGGGGTAAAAAAGGGTCGTTCAGAACCTCCTTAGAAGATACCAAGGGACCCTCTGGGAATTTTGAGGTCGTACCAACATGGGCCATGGCTTTTACGCACAGGTTACGATCATGACGCCGTGAACTTTGACCCTTTGGACATTGAGGTGCCTGGTTGACCAAGGGGGTGTTCAGACAGAAGAAAGCCCTGCCAAATTGCAAATACAGGCTCATGTGTCACCCCCGCACGTATGATTAATTATGTACGTGTTTGTGATTGTTTGTTTTGTTTGTTTGCTTGTTTGAACTTTGTTTGCTTTTTTGGTTGTTGCTTGCTTGCTTGCTTGCTTGCTTGCTTGCTTGCTTGCTTGCTTGCTTGCTTGCTTGCTTGCTTGCTTGCTTGCTTGCTTGCTTGCTTGCTTGCTTGCTTGCTTGCTTGCTTGCTTGCTTGCTTGCTTGCTTGCTTGCTTGCTTGCTTGCTTGCTTGCTTGCTTGCTTGCTTGCTTGCTTGCTTGCTTGCTTGCTTGCTTGCTTGCTTGCTTTGCCTGCCTGCCTGCCTGCTTGCCGGCTTGGTTGCTTGTGTGTTTGCTTGTTTGCTTGCCTGTTTGTTTGCTTGTTTGCTTGTTTGCTTGGTTGCTTGCTTGCTTGCTTGCTTGCTTGCTTGCTTGCTTGATTGCTTGCTTGCTTGCTTGCTTGCTTGCTTGCTTTCTTGTTGTTTTGCTCTTCTTGTCTTGGCATGTTTTTGTTTGTTATATCGATATATGTGTTTATGTATTTGTTTGTCTTTTCTTGTTTGTGGCTTGCTTGCTTGCTTGCTTGCTTGTTTGTTGTTGCTTGTTTGCTTGCCTGTTTGCTTGTTTCTTTCTTTATTTGGTTCCTTCATTTGGTACTTATTTTTTTGTATGTGTTTCGTTATTACTTTATCACTTTTTTTATTTCTTTCTTTCTTCCTTTCTGTCTTTCTGTATTATTAACCAGGCTCCCGCCTGCTGCCGCCGACCCTCGGCGCATTAAGGGAAAAGTCACAAGGACCGGTCCTGAAACATGTCCGCAAACCCAGGGACCACTTATAAGATCCTCTACGACCACAAACAAGGATTAACGGAAAAGTCAGAAATATGGCAGCTAGTCCGTTAACTACCGCTTGGGCCGGCTTGCGCCCAAGTCACTTCAAGTTGGCCCGGGAGCAGTCGCCTCTCCGGGGTCGCCCTGAAACTGGCCCTCCCGAAGTCGCCCTGGACCGGTCGCCGGCAGGGACCGGGACAGGCTGGTCCCAGTCTGGCGCGGTTTGACTCTACGAATTGGACTCTCTTGCAGAATAGAGCCAGGGATCCTCTACTACTACCACAGACAGATGGCAGCTCGTCCGTCAATAATCGCACGGGCCGGTTTGTGCCCAAGTCACGTTGAGCTGGTCCTAGAAACAAGGCCGTCGGTGCCCCTCAACCGGTCCCAGGACTGGTCCCAGGACCGGTCCCGGGACCGGGGACCGGTCCTGGGACCAGTCCTGGGAATCCACTTTTTGTGCGTTCGGGCGTGCCCCCCAGGGACTATCATTGATTCCAATCACTTCCAGTTGCATCCCACGCCGGTCCCCTCTGCAGGAGGCTGGGACGGGAGGCAGAGGGTCGGCGGATTTCTTTCTTTCTTTCTTTACTTTTTATGTCCTTCTTTCTTTCTTTCTTTCTGTTTTTGTGTCTGTTTGATTTTTCTGTCCTTCTGTCTTTCTTTCTTTCTTTCTTTCTTTCTTTACTTGTTCTTTCTTTCTTTCTTTATTTATTTCTTTCTGTTGTTGTGTCTGTTTGTTTTTCTGTCCTTCATTCTTTCTTTCTTTACTTGTTCTTTCTTTCTTTCTTTCTTTCTTTCTTTCTTTCTTTCTTTCTTTCTTTCTTTCTGTTTTTGTGTCTGTTTGTTTTTTCTGTCCTTCTTTCTTTCTTTCTTTCTTCTTTCTTATTTCTTCTTTCTTATTTCTTCTTTCTTTCTTTCTCTCTTGCTTTCTTTCTCGCTGTCTTTGCTTGTTTGTTGTTTTTGTTTGCTTGTTGGCTTGCTTGCTTGTTAGTTTGATTGCTTGTTTGTGTGTGTGTTTGCTGCGACCTGTGAGAGTCTTGCCACATTTGACAGGTTGCTCATCGCAACTGAGTGCGCACATCTTTGCCGGCAGAGCAATTTGTTGGGCTTCGCAAGCATTTGGATAAGATCTATGGGTTGAACTCAGGACCCACTGCTCATAGGTTGGTCCTGGTTGGTGGACGCCCTGGCAACACACCAAGGAAGCTTCCCTATTTTCATGCATAACAGATACCGAATCCACAATTTGTTGCATGTGCGTGTGTGTTGCCTGCGCCCATGGATGCAACTGCGACGTGCCTGCCATGTTCAAATGTCAAAGCCAGTAACAACACTCTTCATGGGCACTCATGGTCTAGTTTGCCCTCTGTGCCCTGCGATTTTGCCTCAGCCTGCGCTTGTTCCTGTACACGCATTTCCTTGAAAGTCAACATACAGGAAGCTGTTCATGTGAACCCTCTTTCGGGTTCCCATTGCTGTACTGGCCTGTCGCGGAGTACCTCAGACAAAAGTTCAGGATTGCATGTAGCGAGTTGTCAGGACACCATATTGTGTTGTGAAAGCTCATGTTGGCTTATGGCCTCCTCTTTCTCACAAGCTTATTTTTGTTTGGCACTTGGCAGTGGCAACCTTGCTTGCCCTTCCGTGTATTTTCCACTTCTCGATTTTTCAACACTGATCAGTGGATCCAATGGGCCTATTGGAAGGCAGACTCAAACCCTCGCTCCGTTCAGAAAGGAAGACTCTGAGTTTATACTTGAATTTTGATGCAAGTTGGTTCTTGAAAATTCAAGTTGCAGAGAGGTAAATAGATGCTTTAGCAAACAACAAGACCCAAGTAGCCTAAGATCTTCAGAGCGTTTGATTTCAATCTGTCTTGACGACTCTTGGGATTGTTTGATTCCGCCTCCATCCAGAACTATAGGAGCACTGCAAAAGGAAACTGAAAAGGGAAGTACGCGTCTTTGACTTCGTTGGCGTCCCACAACCCGCGCTTTTCATTCCTAAGCTCACCTTTTTGACTCCTCGCCTTTGTATCAGTGGATCCAGCAATCGCCCCAATCTTCCGAGCTTCAGCCGAAAGGGGTACTGTACCACAGAGAAACAGGTTTTTCATCCATAGGGTGTCCTTTTTGGTCGTTTCGGTGAAATAACAGATGTTGACCTCGGTGACCTGGTTGCTTCATCACCGACCAGAGCCGTCTATACGATTTCCTCAAAAGGACGCCCATTCCAGCATGTTCAGGGTCAATTTGTTTGAAGCCATGTTAGCCAGGTTGTGTACTGGTCCAACTTGTATATACTTGTTTGCGGCATCGAAACTCCAACGACTTCCATGCCCGACTTCCGCTCGCAGGCGGTCTTCCGAGAGCTTGAGCAGCTGGGCGGCTTTAGGCTTGGGTTCTGTGGTCAAGCCAGAGTCTCCAACACCTATTCAACTCCCTCCATGAGTTTCTGGACTTCAGTCACTTGTTGGGCAGACCATCTTCCAGCATTCGATTCCGTTATTTTCAACCGATCTGTGTTTCTCAGGGCTTTGGCGGTTTTTCTGGAAAGAGTCGGATCCCTGGACAAATGGGCGTGGCTCAAAATTTTCAAGAGCTGGGGTTACGCAGGTTTTAGTCTTTGGCATCATGTACCAAGGGGGCCATTTTGGTACGTCTATTTGAGCCACAGCCAAAAATGTTTATCCGTGGCAAACAAAAAGGTAGGACTTTGTTTGGCCAATCCGCTAATCCACTCACGTGCGTCAATGTTGAACATCCTCTTGAATCGGGAAGGCAGTTGTTTGAAACAAGGCGGGCTTGAAACAAGGCCCTGGTCCGATTCAAAGCCCACATGGATGTTCAACCAATGTCAGGCCCCCCCATAGCGCCCTTTTACCCTTTTCTTGGGGGACTTTTCCCCTACTAAAAATAGACTACAGAGAAAAGTCGCGTACAAACTTATTCTAACCTCTCTACTGGAGGACCTATATAGAAGGTTGTAAGTGGGGTAACTGGGAGTGGTTCCCTTAGAACCATGGTTGGAACCTACCTGGAGTCTTCTTCTGACCCTTAAAAAAGGGTTGGTCATTACCTAAAATAATGGGGTCATTGACCCATTTTTAAAGGGTCATGGAGACTCCAGGTACTTAGTTGGTTGACAAGCAAAGTTGAGGGAGCAGTCGAAGTTAGAACTTGAATGATGTTTTTACACAAAGCACATACTCGGGATACCACCCGCTTTTTGGGTTCGACAAGCCCAACATGGTTGGGCCACGCCCCTGATAAGGCATGGTTCAATCTACCCGACCGCACTCCAGGCCTTCATGAAAGACACAACAGCTATGGAGTATGCGGGAACTGTTTGCTCAATCGAAGTTGTCAACCACCAACCGCTCGTGGGCCAGTGGGGGATTCTCCAAAGCTTGCAAACCTGATTTTTGAAGTGGCCCAAATTGGCACTTCACCCCAGTCCTTTTTACTACGTCGAGACTCCTCGACCGTTCCAACATGTGGTCATACCCCCTCATCACATAACCCAATTGTGTTGAGAGTCAGAAGGAGCCTCAGGTTTGTTTTTTTCCTTTGTTAAGGTTGGTTCAGAGGTTTGTTCGAAGGTTGGTTATATAGAAGGTTGTTTCAAGTACCTGGAGTCTCCATAGCCCTTAAAACGTGGGGTCATTACCCGTCAAAACAGGAGTCATGGTCCCATTTGTGATTCGGGCTCCAGCTGCTTAAACCGGATTTTCTCTTACAGGGTGCGAATTTCGGCCAGATCAGAAGTCCTTTTTGTTCATGCTGGCTGATTTCTACCTGGAGTCTCCTTCGAATTCTGACCCTTTCAACATGGGTCAATGACCAACCAACATATTGGGTACTGACCCCATTCTTCAAAAAAAACAGACGGAGACTCCAGGTAGGATCCTTGGCCGGGTTCGGGTCTTGGTACCTTGGCCGGCTACCCCCACAAAACGACCCCGCGAACCCCCCCGCCCCGCCAGGCGCCCGGTGCTCCTCTCGGCGCCGGCGGAGGGCGGCGCTCTGCGGCGGCACTTGGCGCGGCACAGCTTCGAGACCGCCGAGGCGCCGGAGGCGCGGGGCGGGGCTCGTTTCGTTTCGCTTCGGTTCGCTTCGTTGAAAGCGGCGTTCGTTTCGTTCAGGTGCGGTTTCGCAGGGGCGGCCTCTTGCGCCCCAAGAAGCTTTTTTCCAGGTAGGTTTGAAGGTTCGCTTCGGTGCGGTTCGTTTCTCGGCTTGCGTTTCGTTGCTCCGTGGGCGGCAGTTGTTTGATAGAATTTACTGTTAAAAGGTACTTGGATGCTCGATTCGCTAAGTTACTACTTGGCTGGCCACCTGCCCAGACGCTCCCGATTTATTTTGGGCCCTCAAACAGCCAGGTTTTGAGACCTCAAAACCCCTTCTGGGGAGCCCAATGGAGGGTCTGGGTGCCATTGGAAGCCGAAGCCTGGAGCGTCTGGGTGAGTTATAACCCGCTTTTAACGGGTGGGCGGCGCAGGCAGGCCAGGATCAATGGGATGGAACCACTTGTTTGCGGCTATGAAGGGATACGTAGGAGTCTCCATGAGCCTTAAAAAAATGGGGGGGGGGGGCGTTACCCAAATATAATGGGGTCATTGACCCATTTTTAAAGGGTCAGAAGGAGACTCCAGGTACCCAGTTTTTTAATGGGAGGTGTTCGGGGGGAGTGGAAAGCACTGTGGAATTTGATTCGCCAACTTGGTCTGTTCTGGCCATGGTTATAAGTTCCTATCGAACTACACAACAGCTAGAAGCACTGGAAAGAGAACCACACAATTGCGGCAAACCAAAACACACACACACACACACAAACATGCCAACTTAAAAATAAGACACGACAGCAACACAAAGACAGCAAAGCACGTAAACACACCAGTTGAGTGCAAAAACGTGACCAGCAAACCACGGAGAGGTCGAAGAACGCCGGCAGGTGGCGCTGGTGGCTGCGCCGGTGCTGGCGGCATTGGGCTGCGGCAAGCTGAACTGTACTGTGGTGGACGTGGGCGCAGGCCATTGGAGACCGATTCGCCAAGAGGGTCCTTGGTGCTTAGACATTAGGCCAGGTTAGCCAGTTGTTAGCCACGTGGGTTATAGCATTACTAAACACTTACTAACTTGGCCGAGCACCCAAGTACCCCATTTGGTTTTACCTTCTTGGTCTAACCAACGTCAGGTAAGTAGGCTATCACCATATAGTTAAACTGGGCTTGGTTTGCTTACAACCATGATTATAATTATAACCTGCTTACTAAGTTGGTTGAACACCCAAGTTGGCACCCCATACTTTTTGCGGCGTTGGGTTTGGTTTGGGGTTTTGTTACAGATTCCCCAAAATGGCAAATATAAGCTACCAGTCTTTGGGTTGGGAGCTGAAGGTTAGTATTGGTTGTCAACCCGGATCCAAGTGGAACCCGTCCTATTCGGGGGTGTTTTCACTGCAGAAGTGATGACGCACTATATAAGGGACACCCCCATATTGCTTGTTGGTGCTCAGGGCATGACCGGTTTTGGGAATGAAGCTAGGCTGCTCAGAATCAGCACTATGATTCAAGCAGGGGTGTGTTATATAATCTGGTGTCAAGTTCTTGCCCAAAGAATCCCAAAAGGTTCGTCCTGATGGCTTTTGAGGGTAAGATGGGGTCGGTCCAAGTACCAACTTAGAGGGTACCCAGGGACCCTCTAGGAGTAACACATGGGGTCCCAAAAGGTACCTCATGTTTGCGGATGTGATGAAACTTTCATTGAACCAAGCCCCAAACCCGTTTTCTATGGGGTAGCAAGGGACCCTCTGATTACTGGATACCCTCCCCAGACGAGCATGGAAGCTCCCAGGACCCCTTTGGAAGACTTGATTCATCTTGATTCCATGTACGGAGTCGGCCTTTCGAATTTAGGACTTAGAACACGAAGAGAAACTTCAAAGGACCCAACACCCTCAACGAAATAAGCCCTGAAGCAACTGACACAACTAACCTGTGAAGTTGAGCTCGCAAAAAAGAAGCATATGCCTTTTATTTTACCTTCAGTTGGTTGCACCCCGAGCTTCAAGTTGGATCGTCGGGTAGGTTGGATCGACATTTGCCAATTGCCATGAGGAAGGGGTCCGTTATTTTGACAACTCAGATCCCACTGAAAGCACCTTTTCAACCCATGTCTTAGGTTCCCCACTGCACAAAACGGTTTTTTTTAAGGGTACGCTTAGGTGTAACGGCCCCGAAGTTTCGCACTTGGTTTTCTCGCCCAACATGGGGGACTTGCAAAACAAGGAGTCCTAACACCCCAAAAGGTGGCCCACTAAGGTCACGTCGGAGACTCCACGTCGGTGTGTTGCGTTTGGGTGCCTTCTCCAGTCCTCCGTTGGTGCTGTTGTTTGGACTGTCTGGTCAGAAGGAGACTCCAGGTAGCAAAAGGCACTGCGGTTTCTAAGCAAAGCAAGGGGTATGACCCCCCTCCCCTTTTTTGGGTCAGAAGGACTGCAGGTAGCAAAAGGCACTGCGGTTCAGGCATCTAACCAAAGCAAGGGGGTACTGTGGATGGACGAATTCCTGCAGCACCTAAGAAACCCTGGAATGGTGATTTCCCTGCAAATACCAACAAAGAATGGTTTCCCATGGTTTCAAATTGGGTGCAGGATTTTGTCCATCCACAGTATGCAGACTCAGGATAGATTGGGGTTCAGGCATCTACCCAAAACAAGGGGGTATGTCCCCCAAAAAAATATCGGGTCAGAAGGAGACTCCAGGGACCAATTTCCTCGATGTCATGTTTCGCCGCAGGCGTCACCTCAGTGGCGCCCATCCTGCAGGGACAGCTGCACGACGGCTTGCAACAGATCCTCGGATTGAATTTTTGACTCAGAGGCTCCTGGGGCTAAAAAATGGTTGGTCATTACCCCAAATAATGGTTGGTCATTGACCCATTATTAAAGGGCACGGAGACTCCAGGTGACAAATAAAACACCCAGTCGCGAAACACGCGCAGTCGCACACGTTCGACTTATGGCTGCAGTAGGGAAAAGGGCCTGGTTGTCATCACCTTGGCATGTCATGTTTAGGAATCGGTACCTTCCAAGGAGGTACCAAAGGAGCCCCTTTTACCCCACAAAAAAACATGAGATGGCACTTAGACCCTCTGGGCATGTTGGGTGAAGAAGACTCCTGGGACCCAAATCATTTCGAGGGTGCCGAGAGAAACCATTCACCGAAACCGTAGTTCCTTCTTTCGGAAGGGGCCGCGTGCCAGGAAAGAGTCATGGTCTTTTGTAGCCAAAACAGGTCGCGGTTCCGGAACTTGTTACTGTTTGGAAGGACGATTTCAGCGCCCTGTGTTCGAACACAACCAAATGGGAATGTGTCAAAAGAGGGGGGACCCCCCCAACCAGAAAACAAGTTTTGCTTTTCCCCCGGCGTCCCCTTAAAAACCACCCCGACAAGGGCGCCCTCAACTTCCTCAACCAAAAATCAATTCCTGAGGGTCCAAGTACCTTTCAATTGGATGGCTTTTGGTGGCTTAAGAAAGAATAAAGTACCTTGGAAGGTACCAAGGGACCAAGGGACCCTCAAAGCAGCCCAAGTGACCCTTAAGCTCGGCGCACGGCTCGGCGACCTTTCGACGAGAGGCGACCTTTTGCGGGCCACGCCCTGGATTTGATGGTCCTAGAGGCTCTGAAGAAGCAGGCGGATGCCTCGTGTGTGATCGATGCGGCTGCTTGTCTCAGTTGTTCAGTGGCAGCCATTATTTTTGTTGTTTTTCTTTTCTGGTGGCTGCCCCACAAAACATGGTCTTACCCAAGAAGGGTTCCTTTTTTTCCAGGGTCACCGAACAACTGAGTTGTAGATCGCAGTGCTTCCAGGCGCGAGAGGCCACTATAGTAGGTAACCCTTCGGGTTTCTTACCTCTAGGTTTTTTACAGGGTGCCTACAATGCAGGTAATGTTGACCAATATGAATCAACGCCAGGTTATTCATAGGGGGGTGGTGTTTGGCCCCTCCAAAAGTGGTCTCATTCCCCACTAATCTCAGAAACACACCACTACTCACTGGGGTTGATTTATATGGGGTCAACCTTACCTGTATGGTAGGTTACCAAGAAAAGGCACCCTGTAAAACCTAGGGGTAAGAGACCCGAAGAGTTGCCTACAAGTGGCTTGCCTGGAAGCACTGGGGATTATTTGTCCCCTAAGGGTCTAATCGGGGCTTGGTATGGAGAACCCGGAATCGGTTCCCCGTACCACACCCCGAGTTGCTTTAGGGGTGTCAAAAGGAACTAATTTGAGGCCCCAGACTCCATCAGCACCCTTACAGTTCATACATTTATGTCCACCTAGTATTAGTAAATGGACGTGGTATAAAGAAATGGGGGCTCGAAAAAAGAATAAACCACCTTACAAAACTATAGTGAAACAACAAACACTAAACATACACCAAACAGTGGTTTGAGCCTGCTCCCCAAAATCCAGAATGTTCAGCTTTCCCAAATCATGTATTCTGACATTTCTCTTGTCCAACAACTGCCAGCAATTTCACCATAACAAACCCACACCACGGGGGTGGTACCCCAGACCCACCAAAACAAGAATCGATGAGTTGACAGTCGTCTTACTTCGCGTTGGTCTTTGCCTGCGTCGAATGGAATAGTCATAGAAGCGGCTGATGGCCCCTCTGCATCTGGAGGGGTCCTATCCGAAGCAGCGTTTTTAATTCATCCTTTAAATGTTTCCCGCCGCCCCTGATTACTGTTGTCCTCCAGATTGATCCGAACTTGACATTAGGATCGTCATAGGACTGGCAACTCAGTGTTGACGCTGCCAAAAGTTGGCATTGGGAATGCTAAGCAATAAAACTGTGCCTCTCAGCCATACACGCATACACGCCCCCGGGCCCCAAACAAACCGCCAGTTGTTTTGCGTCATTCTTTTCCCCAAGCAAACACGCCACCCGTTTCTGAGGGGGGTGGGGTGGGGGGGTTCCCACAAACCGCCCCAGTGTTTTGCGCCTTTTGTTTTTTTGCTTTCCCCAGGGGTTTGTTGCTGGGGGGTGGGGGGTTCCCGTGGGGGGGGGGAGGTGGGGAGGTGGGGACTCGCCAGGGTGTCACTCTGCCAGATGAGCCGCCGGACTGGAGGCGTGCCGAACCGCATGCGCGCGGCGCAGCCCGCCGAACTTGAGCCGAGCTGATGGGGAGGAACCTCCAACCGATTTGAAGGGAGCTCAGCGATGGTTTTTGGAGACACAGCTGATATGATTTGTGGTTTTTTGATTCCATTGTCTTTTGCACTTTGTGGTGGGGAATCAACCCAGAATCACTCTGCGGCGTTTGTGTCCATGTTTTTTGTCCTGCCCGAATGGCGTTGTTTGTCCTGGCTGTGTCGAGGTTTGGTGCCCGCTTGGAATCTCGGCGCCTGTGTTCCATTGGGTCCCTGAGTCCCTTCCTAAGGGCGGCGCCCCCAACCTAATTTTTCAGCCTTTTGTATTGAGTCCTTTTGCCCGTTCTTTTCGACCGTGAGCGTTACTATAGCAGGTAACCAGGTATGGCTAGCAGGTTTTACATCATGGTTTGTTCTGGTTACCTAGCGCACAAACAGGTTTTCGGACCTCCCGTCCAACCTTGCGATAGTTTTTCACTCACTCGCTCTCATGATCCTCGAAATGGACAGGAACAGTCTCTTGCGGCCCAGAACAAGTTGAGAGGGTTTAAGCAACATTCGGGTTTGATGAAAACGGGAATTCGTCCATTGCAGATTCTTCAAATCCGCAAATTGTGAGGTACCCACAAAAACAACCACATTCAATATATGGGTTTCGAGCCTTTCAGGTAGGTGGTTTCCTTAAAAACAACATTCATCTGAATTTATCCAAAAAAGAATGGTAAAGCAAACACCTTCCAGGTATACCTGGAGTCTCCATGGCCTTTAAGAAATGGGGTCATTGCCCAAAATACTGGGTCAGAAGGAGACTCCAGGAAGGTGGTTGAAATGGCGGGGAACCTTCCAGTTTGGGAAGAGACGGCTGAACCCCGCGCGCGCTTGCTCGCAGGAAGCGGGGCACGGGCTTTGGCGCTTTACGCCTGGCCCAGGACGTGAAAGAGACGGCTGCTCGGCCGACCCCCCGCCCCCAAGACGCATTTGGGTTTATGCCCTTGTGCTTTGGTGTGCATCTAACTTAGTAGGTTGTAGCTGTGGGAATAAATGGGGAAACTGGGGTTCGTCCCCTTATACCATCTTCTAGACATGGTTATAACCTACTAAGTTGGTTGAACATCCAAGTACCCCTTTTTGGTGGGTCAAAGGCAGAAAGGGGGATTCCAATTTCTAAGGGTAGTTTGAGGGACCAGGTTCATTCTTTCTGACTAGTCCACCCAGGAAGTGAGTCTGACAAGTTGTCCTGTCCCTTGCCCCATTGGTGGCGTCTCTGTGGCTGCAGCCTAAAAACCCAACGACCATGCCACTGTTGCGTTTACTGGGGCCGGGATGGCCTTGGACTGTTTATAGGTGGTTTGACAAGCAGAACGAGTTGTATCACGTTTAAGCCACGACACCATGGCCAACGTAAGTTGCTTGGAACTCCGCAAATGTGATGTCAACCAAACGGCTGGAACGGCTGATCAGGGATCAAACAGATTCTGATCATGTCTAGAGCTCTTTCACTCCTTCCTCAGATCATTTTGCAGGGTTGCATGGACCGCAAAGCTCACAACCAACTGGGCGTGGCAATGTTGCTCATAGTGTGAACGGACACAACCCATTTCGCACCACTTCAGAATCCCTGGTGATGATTCGCCTGTAAATACCAACAAACGTTATGGTTTCATCCTTGGTTTCATTTTGTGGTGCGAACGCATTTCGTCCATCCACAGCATCAACCAGCTATGATCACTTCGGACGCTTCTCGTGAGTTGTTAAGAGATGATAACAGTGAATGGGGAACATGAAATCCCCATCTCACTTTGGTTGATATCCACCAAGAGGTCAACGATCCATCAACATGTTCACAGCAACAACCCTTCCTTTCTATTGGGGGTGATCACGTGATCGCTCACTGCACGCCCAATAAACTTCTCGGGGACCGATTAAGTTCACAGCCCATTCTTCCGGGCCTCTCTGCGCCACCAATCCTTTGTGCCTTCTGTTCCCTTCCTCCCTCCTTTGTCTCCCTGTTTTTTCCTTCCAGCCTCTGTTCCCTGTCCCCTCTGTTCTCCTCCTCCCTCTCTTCCCTTTGTTCCTTCTCTCCTCTGCCCGCTGAGCACTCAGATCTGCTTCTGCGCCCACGCCCCCTTGGCGACTTTGGAGCCGGCCAAAGCGTACCGCCACATCTTGCCGGACGGACAGGCGCCATTGGCCGGTTTTCGCGGAGGAAAAAACCGGGCCGGTTCCTTGGTTGCTTAGTGGATACCAGCATCTTTTTTGGGCCACTCAAAAAGTCACAATGGGTGCTAGCGGATCTTTTGAACAAAACTAGGGGTAGCATTGGTAGGGTTGATGCTCCATGGAACCTCACAACATGGATACGTGGCTCGGTCAGGGCTGCCTTCCCCAACATGGCTGAAACTGTCCCTTTGGTTTCCCTTGAGCAAAGACAACCCTAAACAGGGTACCCTTCAAACTGCTTCTGGTGCCATGTGGTGTTGAATTTATTGTTGTGGAAGTTTTGACAATAAGCACAACGTGTTCCATCAAGCACACCAAACAAAGGCGCTTGTCGTTCAATCATGAGCTTCCTCTGGCGAACAGTCGTATCAAACAAACCAAACAACCAGCTTTCTCCAAGTGTGATACGTTTTCGGGTTCACTTGGCTACTTTATCACTTTGACGGCGCTCCCAAGTACCAAATCACTGTATATACCCAGTGCTTTCGTGGATGAGGATTCATGCTTCTGCCGTTCCTAATCCCAATTACTCCCCTTACAACCTTCTGTCATGGAAGTGTTGTTTGCGGCGTTCCCAAAAGGAAGGCAGTCTCCAAAACCTCCTTGCCAGTTTCCAACGTTGGAGGAGCAGTATAACCCAAGTTATCCCGCTTATGACTTACTTGCCCAAAGCTGGCCTTTTGACCTGTTGGTGTCTCTGATTTGGTCCCTGTTTTGCCATTCCAAAAGGTGATCGCCCAAATTACAAATGAACATGGAATGCAGCAGGGGGTCCATTTCCCAAAGGAGTTTCCTCTAGAAATTTGTGTTCTTTGGGGGGTCCGCGTTAATCTGCAGGTGGATTACAACCGACTTATCAGGTAGCCCTTAGTTCGTGGTTTGGATTAGTGGTTTGGGGATTTGAACCCATTGTCCTCATTGAGGGTTGATGGGACGCCGCCCCCTTGACCAACGAAACCAGCGAATTGGAGGGAAGTTGCACTTACATGCCGCAACGCTAAGTGGTAGGTATCCTGTTTTTGACCCACTCACCATGATCGTAAGTCCCCTATCCCAGAGGTTCCAAGCATCTTCTAAGGAGGTACTGAACGACCCCCTTTTTACCCCCCAAAAGCCATCCTCAAGAGGTACCAAGAAACCCTCTGGGATGGTTAGTATCCTGGGTTTAACCCACTTACCATGGTTGTAAGTCCCCTACAGCCAGGGTTCCTCGCCATGTCGCGGTTCTTTTAAAGGAGGTCGAGGTGACCTCCTTCTCCCGCGCCATACCAGAGGAGCGGATCGAAGGATCGAATCGCTTCCGAAGTTTGGGGTGTCTCGGTCGACCGGTCGGCCTTTTGGTTGGATCATGCTGGGTTCAACCTTTTTTGAGAGGCCTGTCAGCCGACCTACCTTTTGATTAGGGGCCAAATTGGGGTGGCCAACCTTTTTGAGTGGCCCCAACTGGTGATCACCTTCTATTTCTGGGTTTGGGGTCAACCGGGCTCACATGGCTGTGGGTCAAAACCAATGGTACCATTCTGGGGTAGGTGCACCACACATTTAGTCTATTTTAGTGGTTGGATTCGGATGTTCACTGGGGGGTCACCGGGATTTTGACCCACGGCCACATGTTTTTCAAGGGGCACCGAGAGGAAGAACGCTTGGCCATTCGATTTGAATGAGGATTTCTACTTAAAGGGGCGATCGGGTACTTTGTAAGTGGTTAGCTTTGTTATAACCAACTTAGCGTCTGATCATCATGGTACGTGGGTTATAACCACCAACTTAGTGACTTGTAATCATGGCAAGTGGGTTATAACCATCAACTTCGCGACTTGTAATCATGGTAAGTGGGTTATAGCCATGGTTATTACCCACTTCCCTGACGCACCCGATCGTCTCTTAAAGCAAGGCTACCACCCGGACAAGCGACAGCTCACTCCAAGCCAGCAAGCTCCCTTTGATTGATCAACTCGCTGGCTGAGCCATGCCACTTGATCTTGGAACCTCAGTCACTCACTTTGAAGAAAAAACATATTTCAGCATACATATTAAATATACATACCTGCAAAATCCTAACGGCACACATTTTAGCCTCGGCCTGCAAAAGGCGCCTTTTTCCGTCGTGTATAGGAGTAAGGTCTCCCCCGTGTGTTAGGTGTTTCGCAAGTGCTCAGAGGTCATGAGTCTGTCTCTCTTTCCGCGGGTACCCACCGTTTTCGGTTTGGTTTTTTTATGCGACGCCCGAGGAGTTTTCACCATCATTTTGAGGGGTTTTACTAAGAAAGAAAAAGCCACACCATGCAACATTTGAGCGTTTGCCACAGCTCAAATTTTGGGGGGTGGTGGCTCTTCGACTGGATTTTGCCTGAGTCGGACAGGGTTCAGTGATCCAGGTGCTGCTGACGGGCTCCGAAACCCAAAGCTGGCCCGGCCTTCCGCGGAGCCTTGTCCCAATGAGTCCCATTCAGGTCACCTTCGCTTTACTTTATGGAGTACTAACAAGGTGGGGGCGGTCGAAGTGGGGGCAACCTTTATGTTAACCCCGGATGAATGAACCCCTTGATGAATATGTGGGTTTATTCATCCACTGTATGGAGTCCCGAACAAGTTGGGGGTGGTCCAAGACCCCACTTCCCTAAGGATTTCTCCCTAGAGAACGCTAAGGAACCCCAAGGAATCCTCTGAACTGCTCAGGTCACCTTTCATGTTCACCCAGATGAATCACTTCACGTTATGGAGTCCCATTCGGGATTCGGGGTCCTGGTTGTCCAAGGGGGGGGGGGGGAATCAACCCCTGCTTGTTGATATGTATTGACGAATTCCGTTTCGCACCACCTAAGAAACCCTGGAATGGTGACTTCCCTGCAAATGCCAACAAACAATGGTGTCCCATGGTTTTGAAGTGGTGCAGGATTTTGTCCATCCACAGTATGGGTGTCCCTGGTTTTAGTTGGGAATCAGACCACTTTTGGAGGGGCCAACAGCCACCCCCATAGCAATAAACAGGGGGTTTATTGATCCACTTTACCCCGCTTAGATCCGCTTAGGGATTCCATAATCACTGGTTGTTGGTGGGATCATGCTTTTAGGGTCTTTGGATTCTTTGTTTGGTTCTGTCCATTTTTAGTGGCTCCAAAAACAAACAGCACTTTTTGCTAGCCCGTATCCCAGGGTTGGCAGGTTAGTCGGTGCTTTGCATTGGTGGTTTGGATTTGGATTTGAACCCCTGGTTCTTGTAGAGGCCCATTCTGGTACCAGTGGACAGGGGGGCTTCCTCAAACATTCAGTTTTGCAGAAGCCTCCTTGCAGAAGCCTCCTTGCAGAAGCCTCCTGGCAGCTTGCGTTGGAAGGAGGGATCGCAGAAACTTCTATGCTGAAATGAATATGGCTGTGGGTCAAAACCAATGGTACCATTTTGGGGTGGGTGCACCACTCATTTTAGTCGATTTTAGTGGGGATTGGGATGTTCACTTTAGGGGTCTCCGAAACTCGCTTACGTTTTAACCCATATTTCGGATTTGTTCGGAGTCTGTAATTGGCAAATCCACCTTTTGCCAAACCCAAGACCGTCAATATGGGGTCTTGGACCCTCTGACGGGTAGACTAAGTATGAAACGGAATCAGAACGCCTGCAGCTTGGGCCTTCTCCCTTTGTTTGCGTCTTTATCTGTGGGATTTCGTCCGTTCACTGCTCGTACGGTGGATGGTTGCGAAATCCGTTCGCACCACAAAATGAAACAGGGCTGAAGCCTCAAAAGGTTTGTTAGTATTATCGTATCATTCCAGGGTTTATTAGGTGGTGCGAATTGGATTTTGCAACCGTACACAGTATTTTGAGCTGTTTAAGCTTTTTGATGTTCCTGAAAATCCGCCCCTTTCCAGCGCAAGGCTAACTTTTGGCAGGGGTATCAGTCTGGCCCAGCAAGGTAAAACCAATGAGGGCCCCTATTTTTCGGCCGGTTGTTTCCCTTTGAAATTGAGAGGTCGATGTTTGAAGTTGTCACTCTAATGCTCCCACGAAAAGGGAGCGGAGCATCTCCGAAGGTGGCTCTTTGGACATGTTTTTGTTTGTTTGGTTGAGAGAATGTGCTACTTAACTTGACTGCCATTGGGTTGGATCTTTAGACTTTAACTTTTGGGGAAACAAAGGTGTTTCCACTAAACCCCCAAAAAGTTAAACCTTTTGCAGGGGGGTCATTAGGAACCAAGGCAAACTACGGACCCATTTTGAGGAACGGACCGCTTTGGGTTCCATTCAGGACTTCAAAGCGGGAAGTTCCCCAAGGAAGTGTACCCTTGACAAACTCAGCCCCAAGTCCCTTGCCCAGAGAGGGTTGGATGACAGGTGGTGTTGAAGTCTCCTGTTCTTGATATTCCTGGACTGGTGCCCGCACAGATGGCAAGCAATGCACTTCCCGACTAATTACCTCCACCTCATCCACGTGCCAACACCCGACAACACCATTTGACTCGGAAGTGTGAGCACACAGTGGTTTTGTGACGGGGGGCTTCAGTGCAACGCATGCGAAGCGCAATCGCGCAAGCTGCTTGCCCCTGCCCGTGGTGCGGCCAAGCAAAGACCTACTTGGACGCCTGCGTGGGCAAGGTATGGAGTAAAGTCGACGAGGGGCTCCGACCGCCATTCTTCCACCGCCCCACGAGGGCAAAGAACAGGCCCTCGAATGGCTGCACACAAGCAGAGCGCAGCGAGTCGGGCACTTCAGCTGCCACCGCCTCCTGAAACCACCTCAACGCACCACAGCCACCATCTTCACACAACGCCCTCACAAGACCCCCGTGCCAAGGTGGAGTTGCGCATGTGAAGGTTGATCAATAATCCATTCAGGGCCCTGAAATGACCATGGGCAACTTTTCCCATGTGGGAAATATCAAGTCATGTCTGTGGGTTTTCACCATGGTCATCCCATGTAAAGGACCTTTTGATCAACCCCAATGTTTGGGGCATCCCGAAAATGGCGGGGCGTTCCTTTTGGTTTCCCCTTGAAACACCAATCCAACAAGCCTAGCCTCAACAAACATTCACATTCACGACACAGAGAAGCCGCCAGGACCTACAGGAATGGCTTTTGCTGGCTTCGATTTGAGTGAATAAAAGTGGCGATTGGGGTTTGGCCTGCCTTGACAAATAAGCCCAAAGCAGATACCTTCGCGTCCACTGGCGTAGAACCCACTAAATATTAATTTTCAAGGATAATGGTCCCAACCAGGACCCCGAAACGTGAGGTCCATAGCAACATGGATAGGAGGCTACCCTCAAGACACCGCTCAATCTTTAAGCTTTGATTTGGCCTTTCGCATCAATGAGGTTTATTAGACCCTCGCCCTCACTTCCTTTGTTCCTGGGCCTAAAACTTTTTGGGAAGACTCAGGATGGCATCTGAGGCGGGCGGTCGGATCGGATGCGTTGCTCCCCGGTGAATGACAAGGCTTGTTGGTTCTGTTTGGTTGGGGGGGGCAGGTAGCCCCTGGTTGGTGGTTTGGATTCGTGGTTGGGGATTTGAACGCTTGGATATCCCTGGATCTGATGGAGAGTAAACAAGAAACCACGCCCTAGCCACCAAATTACCAATCCAAGCCACCAATCAGAGAGAAGCTGAGGCATGCCCCGTTGAATTCCTCCAGCCCAAAAAAGGGTGCTTGATGGAGGAACACACGTTCTAAGGTGTGCGCAAGTTACACGTATGACATATTTTAACGCCTCCGGCTCAGGCCGCCGACGTTACAGGCCTGCTTTCTTATTTGCGTCCCTTTGGAATTGACCCCTTGCCCCCCTTCCCCTCTAAGATCTTTGCCCCCCTTTCCCTGTTGAGATCCTTTCCCCCTTTCCCCCCTAAGTCCTTGTCCCCCCTGAGATCTTCTCCCCTTTCCTCCCCTAAGATCTTTTCCCCCCTTTCCCTGTTGAGATCCTTTCTCCCCCTTACCCCCCCTAAGGCCATTTCCCCCCAGATCTTCTCCCTTTCCTCCCTAACATCTTTCCCCCCCTTTCCCTGTTGAGATCCTTTCCCCCCCTTACCCCTCCTAAGGCCTTTTCCCCCCTGAGATCTTCTCCCCTTTCCTCCCTAAGATCTTTTCCCTACTTTCCCTGTTGAGATCCTTTCCCCCCCCTTACCCCCCCTAAGGCCATTTCCCCCCAGATCTTCTCCTTTTCCTCCCTAACATCTTTCCCCCCCTTTCCCTGTTGAGATCCTTTCCCCCCTTTCCCTCCTAAGGCCTTTTCCCCCTCAGATCGTCTCCCCTTTCCTCCCTAACATCTTTCCCCCCCTTTCCCTGTTGAGATCCTTTCCCCCCCTTACCCCTCCTAAGGCCTTTTCCCCCCTGAGATCTTCTCCCCTTTCCTCCCTAAGATCTTTTCCCCCCTTTCCTGTTGAGATCCTTTCCCCCCCTTTTACCCCCCCTAAGGCCTTTTCCCCCCAGATCTTCTCCCTTTCCTCCCTAATATCTTTCCCCCCCTTTCCCTGTTGAGATCCTTTCCCCCCTTTCCCTCCTAAGGCCTTTTCCCCCCTGAGATCTTCTCCCCTTTCCTCCCTAAGATCTGTTCCCCCCTTTTTGTGTTGAGATCCTTTCCCCCCCTTACCCCCCCTAAGGCCTTTTCCCCCCAGATCTTCTCCCTTTCCTCCCTAACATCTTTCCCCCCCTTTCCCTGTTGAGATCCTTTCCCCCCTTTCCCTCCTAAGGCCTTTTCCCCCCTGAGATCTTCTCCGCTTTCCTCCCTAAGATCTTTTCCCCCCTTTCCCTGTTGAGATCCTTTCTCCCCCTTACCCCCCCTAAGGCCATTTCCCCCCAGATCTTCTCCCTTTCCTCCCTAAGATCTTTCCCCCCCTTTCCCCCCTAAGGCCTTTCCCCCCCTGAGATCTTCTCCCTTACCTGTCCGGTTTGCCTTCTTGCCCCTTCTAACAAATCATGACGTCAGGACCCTTGGAGAGGCCAGCAACTTGCCACAAGGTCACTGCCGGCCGCAACCTGAAGGTGGATCCCGAGAATTCCACCTGGGCGCCTTTGGGGGCACGGCCGACAAAGACGGCCAAGGAGAAACGAACCTTATCTGTCCAAAAAGTTTCAATGCTTAATCAGGACGAACCTTATCGCCTCAAAAAGGCTCAATCATTAATTTCTGCTTTCTAAAGAAAAAAGAACTTTATCGGTCAATGGGCGTCGGAAATCAAACGAACCTTATCCTGAAACCCCGCAGGACCAGCGCTTGAGCCGCAAGTTTTTCGTCGCACGAAAGGACTTGGGCCCAAAGTGGTCTAAGCGCTGTAGAAAGTACCTCAAGAAGTACCTCCCGGTACTCGAGGCAAATCTTGGCCCGGGGGAAATCGTGCCTCCCCTCCGAGAAGATGAAGAGCCTTCGGAAGTCAGGCCTCTTTTCAATTTCTTCCACATTGAGGACTTCCGCAGACGGGTTTTGAAACCCGTGACAAAGGCGGGCACCAACGATCCAGTGACGGCTGCTGTGGACTCTACTAAGTCCAGGGTCTGAAAGGAACGCGTGGGTATGCGCTACGTGAGGGCGCACACGCAAACTCGGCATACTGATGAGGTCTCCACAAAGCACTACCGACAGCAAACCTCTGCGGTATTGCACGACCTGTATGCCCGCGCTACCCCGAATGTGTGAGTATGCATGATTCCCTTTTCATTTCGAACCTTATCGGGGCTTTCCCGTTCCAACCTTTTCGGGGCAAACATGTTCGAACCTTTTTGGTGCTTTTTCGTATCTGCGGGGAGCGCGCAATCCTACCGGCCTTCTTTCATAACCCTAACTTTGTTGGGACACCCGTAATATTTCGAACCTTTTCGTAGAAATCGTTGGTGCCTGGCTTTGATATCTGATTAGCGCCACTTTTTTCAAGAATTTCATTTCACAGGCAGCAGACCTTGTAGTCAGCGCCATATTTGAAGCACCGTGACCGAAAGTCAAGAAAATACAAATAAAAAACCACCCACAGACAAGGGTGGCAAAAAAAAGAAAGAAAGAGAAGCACAGCGAGACAAGGAGGCGTTTGTGCCCAGCCGCGTATAGGCCTCTTGGGGAACTCCGCGGGATATAAATAGGGTAACGAGCCAAGCTGACCTCCTGGGCTTGGCATGGAAGAGCTGCGTCTGGAGCATGTGCAGGGAGACCTTCGCCGCCCAAACGTGGGGCGCCTCTGATCAAGCAGCCCCCAAATAAGGAAACGGGGGTGCCCAATAAGGTTCAATTTCTGGCGACACAAGAAAGGAGACTCTTAGCAGACTCCCACTGATTACGGAAAGACGCACGAAAGATTACGGAGATGACTAAGAAAAATTGCGAATGACTACGGGGGGATCTGGGCGGAAGGGGTGCTGGATTAGGGGTGGCTTAGCTGCTGATAAATCTATTACATGGAAAATGCAGAAGGAAGTTCTCAAGATTGAAATGTGAAGGCGGCCTCTTGGTCACCGCAAAAAGCGCGGAATCAGGTTCATCTTTGCTGGGATGATTCGGGGGGCTCCCGAAGACTGATTTCGGAGGACCCCCGAAGATTGCGCGGCTGGCACTGAACGAAGCCCAGCATCACTTGCATCATCCGCATCCTTGGCAGGCGCTGATGCGGATGATGCAGGTGATGCTGGCGATTTTGCCCAGGCGGTGCTAAGGATGCAAAAAACGGACCCGGGGGGAATCGAACACCCCAATGTTTTTTACGCAACTGTGTTCGCACAGCCCCCAGAAGAAAGGATTTTAGTGGAACGTCTTGGAATCACCGCGTGGTACGTGGACCCCCCCCCCCCGCAATAGTCTGAGGTAAGGAGCACTTCTTATGTCCAACACGCCGCCTGTTGTCGGCGGATATTTGCACAGGGCAACTGGGTGCACATGTTTAATAGAATTGTGTCTCCCTTTTGGTTTGTTTGCTAATGACAAAACATGGTCAACCCCAGAAAGACACTTTTCCACAGCTCGGGTGACAAACCCGATCAGGTCGGGCAACTTACCCCGCCCGAACCTTCACGTTGTTTTCCCGCACGCAGTGCTTCCAGCTACCACTAGAGTAGGTAACCTGGTTTCCTTTCCATTAGGTTTTACCTGATTGGTTTCCCCTGGTTGCCTGCTACAGAGGTAACTGGAAGCACTGGCACAGATTAAACTAGCACCTAACAAGCAAATGGCTGTGTTTTGGGGTAGGTGCACCACCCATTTTTGTCGTACGATTTGGATTTTGGCCCACGGCCAAATGAATGGTAGATTCTTGAATCCAGAGTCTCCATGACCCTTTAACAATGGGGTCATTCCCCAAACTAAAGGGTTCATCACTTCATTCAAAAATCTGAAAAACACTCCAGATACCCTTTTTTGCGAGCTTCCAGGCAAGCCATAGTAGGTAGCTTCCCCATCATGTAAAACCTATCTGGAGTCTCCATCTGACCCTCAAAATATGGTTGGTCATTAGCCACAATAATGGTTGGTCATTGACCTATTTTTATTTCGGGTCAAATCCAGACTCCAGGCAGCTTCCATTTGCTTTTTCACCCCCTGGAGAAAACATATATCGGAAAACAACATATATATTTTCCAGTAGCATAAATTTCCTGTAGCGAAATATGTAAAACCTAGAGGTAAGACAGCCTAGCACTCGGCTCGAAGCCGGAAGCTGGACACTCGTTGCGTCTCCGCCTCGGACTCGGCGAGGCCATCCTTTCGAGCGGGGCCGCTGCTTGCCGCGAGGTGGCTCCCCCAGCTTCCATTTGCTTAATAATAGTTGTTATTTTCCCTGGTTGGTTTTAGAAGGGAAACCATTTTTTTACGACTGGAACTATGTTTTCTCTTTCTTTTCCAGGTGTGCGATGCGCGTGTCCCTTAGGATATCAGCAGAACCGACCAAGATGGGGAAACCCTGTGGACCAGTGGACCCCAGGCGCACAAGTATGGGTCAAAACCGCCCGAAAAAAAACGCAGGTTTTAGTCCTTGCCATTTACCAGGGCTTCATTTTGGATAGGGATTTTTGACCCACACCATTTTCCAGGGCTTTGTTTTGGGTAGGGATTTTTGATTCACGCCCATATAGTAGTTAAGAAGCTACTTCCCCTTTGCTGCTTTAAGGGTGGTTGTCTTGGTCACCTACCGAGCCAGCTAAACGGATCCACGTCCCTCGAAAAATATAGAGGGGCCCAAAAGGTTGCTTTAGTTTGTTTGTTTTGTTTTCGGAATCTGGTGACGAATCCCCTTTGAACCAAGCCCAACACCGAAGAGAAAAACACAAAAGGTACTTGGGCCCTATGGGTAATGTGGGTATGTCGCTTTTTTGGGCACCCCCGAAAATGAGTGGTTTCCCTTTTGATTTCTTTCCCATAGATTCAGCATCTCTCTTTGCTAAATAGTCATGTACTGTAACTATATGCATTCCTTTTTCTTCTAAGGCTGTTAAATAGAAACAATTAAAGGCGCCCTCGAACAAGACACAGCCATGACCCAGGAGTTACTTTTTGGAGGTGTTGCCTTCCAAACGTGATGAACCTCCAATAGGGCACACGCCCCTAGTAAGAAACTGGGTTGAGAATTCCGGGGTTAGCAGTACCAGCCAGAAGGGGGTCCGAGATTTGAGAAGCACTCATTTGGGTGTCTGCCAACATAAAAAAACGTTCATTGTGGTTGTTCTTTTGGTCTTGGTTTAACTGGCTGGGTTTGAGGGACGAGCAAACGAGCAGGGCATGATCATGGTACCAGTTACCACTTACCAACGAGCAAACCAGCAAAAACATTGCAATCACCACCCAGTAGTGATTGTTTACACCAGCATTAAAAGGGTAGCCTCAGAATCAATCAATCAATCAATCAATCAATCAATCAATCAATCAGTCAGTCAGTCAGTCAGTCAGTCAGTCAGTCAGTCAGTCAGTCAGTCAGTCAGTCAGTCAATCAATCAATCCATGAATCCATCAATCCATCAATCCATGAATCCATCAACCCATCAATCCATCAATCCATGCATCCATCCATGAATCCATGAATCCTTCCATCAATGAATCCATCCATGAATCCATCCATCCATCCATCCATCCATCCATCCATCAATCAATCAATCAATCAATCAATCAATCAATCAATCAATCAATCAATCAATCAATCGATCATCCAGATTTGCAGGATCCGAAACCTTGCAACAGAGGTGGTATTTTAATGTCACCTTTGCGGAGCCCTGGTCGTGAGCAGCCTGCAATTCATTTGTCAAACATTTATCGTTTCCCATTTGCAGTGGACGGAGTGAACCAGCCTCCAAGCAAAACCCTGTCAAAGTACTTTGAGTTTAATTCTCCGGATTAGACACTTGTTGTCCAACAAACGCCTTGCATAGTGAGTAACAATAAAACCAGCTCATGGACCCCAGTTGTGGCCAATCCCCTTTGCTTGGAAAGCCCCAACCGTGTGTTCAATGCATAGTTGGGTTTGCTATCAGATCCTTACTCGCCATGGTTGGTTAAAACAGTTTAAACAAGGGGTTTGGCCAAAGGTGAAACAAGGGTTTTTAACATCAGGCATGAGGTCCAGTCTCGATTCCAGACGCCTACTGTACCAATTTGGCAAGGACATGTAGGGCTCTCTAGTTGTGTTTTGGCTCCGCAGAAACCAGGAAGCTTTCTACCTGGAGTCTCCATGACCCTTTAAAAATGGGTCAATGACCCCATTATTTTAGGTAATGACCCCATTTTTTAAGGGTCATGGAGACTCCAGGTACGTAATTAACAGTCGGGAACTTGATTTTGAGACAGCTGAATTTGTAGCTTCGGAACTCGTTGGCTTCCCAAAGGACCTGAGGCCTTGTTCGAACGAGAGCTCTTCGCATTGGATTCAAGTTAACTCGGCCCAAGCTGCGTTTCACTATGCGGTGTGACTGAATGCAGTGCTTATTAATTTGCACATGGCCGCATCCAGTCACAACGCCCCTCTCTCTCTCTCTTTCTTGCTGTCTTCCTCTCTCTCTCTCTCTATCTCTCTTTCTGTCTTTCTGGCTGTCTCTCTCTCGCTCGGGTCACTCGTCAGGTGCTACTGGTGGGGGGCTCGTCGAGATTTGTGAACCTCTCTCAGCGGCTTCAACGAGCATTGGCGGACCGCGAATCCAGCGCCGGTTCCGATTTTCCGTTGGCTACAAACACGCTTAGACAGCATTTGCGTAAAAAGACAAACCCTGGCCACCATCCCAGAGGGGCCAAGTACCTTCGATGTTTGCATTTGTGTCCCCGCTTTGACCAAACCTACGGTAAATATGGGGTAGCCACTGACCGTCTGGGCAGTGAAGGGAAGGCAATCCAGCAAGGCCTTGGCAAGGAGATGGGTAGACGATGGTAGACGTCTTTTCTCTTTTTGGGACTCCTCCGACAATGGGTTTTCCGTTTTGGCCGCCCTTCAAAAACCCCCTAACGAAACGGGTACAGAACTAATATGCGTCAAAATGGCTGGGAGGGGGGGGAACAAAGAGAAATGGTCTTCCTCTTTTTCGTTTCCCTAAAACTCCCCCCCCCCCCCCCACAAAAACAAAAAACGGGTACCCAAAAAAAGACCTACCCATTTGGGAATCTGTCAAACTGCGGCCGGGGGGGCGGGGGGGGGGGGGGAGTTGGATGGTGTTCCTTGTGGTGCCCGAAACCAACTTTAACAGGTTAAAAAGGGTACCCTGAAAGAAAACATGCGTCCCAGGTTTGGCCAGCCCCTACTGTTGAACACCCATTCGTACTATGGAAGCGGCGGCCATTCCCAAACTGCGTGTGTCTTTGCCCCCCGCCCCAAAACAAAACACGTGTTTTCCTGTTGGTTCCTTTAACCACCAAACCACCCTCGAAAGAGACCCAAGGGAATTTACTGGCCCTTGACCACAGCAGTCGGCCACAGGACAAAAACAACACATGGCAGCGTGTCATGCTGGTGAGGGATGCTTTCAAGGGTCCTCAGCCTCTCCCAACCTCCTCAGAACACCCTTTAAATTTTGTATGTAAGATACACCCAATCAATCCATGCAAGATGCCACCACCATTTGACCCATTTGGAGGGTGTCGGTATCAACCCCAGTGGATCCCGGCTCCCGCTATAGTAGCTAGCCACCCATTGTCCTTTTCGTTTCGATAGGCTGGTTCCCCTTGGTTGCCTGTGGTACATGGAATCGCTGGGACCTATGTAGATTGTTTGGTTGAATCTTTCCTATGGTTTCACCCCCCTGTGTCCTTCATGGACCGTAGTCTCCTGACTGGAACAGGGCAAAGGCATAAAAGGGTTTCACACCACCGCGGAAACCACCGCTGACCGCGCAACCCTGCACTTCAAGGTCCCTTGATGACAGACTAGGCCCAAACCCTTCCATTCCCCCTTCGAGTTTGGGCACGGCCGACTATTCCGATGATTCTAAGACCTATGTGGCTGAGGCTTGTTTTCGCCAATGAGCGAACTCGCTCCTTTTCCAGAGGTTCCCAACACCGCATATTTGCGGATGCTCTTCGGAATCTGTGCTTGACGAATCCACGAAGCAAAACAAGCCCAACACCGATTTGCTATGGGGTAAGCGAGCCTTTGGACCCACTTTTCAGTAAATCTCTGCCTGGAGTCTCCTTCCCTCAAAAACTGGGCTCCACCCTAAAAACCATGGGTCAATGACCCCGTTTATGACTTTTCGGGGAGTTCACTCCCATTTTTGCTTCGGGTCAGATCCGGAGACTCCAGGTATCCAGGGAGCCGAGCCACTGGAGCCTCACTCCAAATTCGTTTCAGGAGTCCTTGGGGCGCAAGGTCAAAGTCACCAGCGCGGAGACTCGCTACGCCCGAGCCTCGCATCGAGTGGCCGTCGCCGAGTGGAAACCCGCGGACGGAACGGAACGGAATTAAAAGCCACGGGTTTTTGGAATGCGAATCCGAAGTTGTAGTTGACGAATCCGAATCTGAAAGAACCCAACCCAGAACCGTAAGTATACGCCCTACTCCAAATACCCACTTCTGTTAGGTTTTTTTTTGAAAAACCTGGGTTTCCATGGTAGATACCTCCTTTTTTAGTAGTATTTATATTTTGATGGTACCCTTTTCGGGGTTGGTTTAAAGGAAAACCAAGTGGAAAACAGCCAGTTTTGGTGGTTCCTCAACGAAAGACACACCTTCACTGCAGGGTACCCGTTGCCTAAAAACAGGCAAATGGAATTATTGGGGAACACTCAATTCGGGGAGAACAGTGCTTTGGGGGATGATTTTCCTTTAAACCACCGTTTGGAGGGTAATTCAGGTGACACTTGAACCCACCTCTTTCACAGTTTTGATTCACTCCACTGTGTTTGAACAAGCCGAAAGCAGCGGTGAGTCAAGTACCCTTGCACTTGAAAGGCGACGAATTTGAGTAGTTTGAGTGAAATTCGCGTTCTGAGGTCCTTTTATGGGACAAATGGCCAAGTCTGGAGAAATATCTTCATTTGACATGCTGTGGGTGGACAAACTCCGATTCGCACCAGTCAGCAGGTGGTTTGTCCCCGGTACTCGAGTCATCCCAACGGGATCCCAGCGGGTGAGAAACGGATTTCGTCTAACCACGTCCGCTGGTTATGTCTGTGCCCCTAAAATGCCAGGCCCAAGCTTCGAAAGGACCCCATGGGTTGAAAGGGGAAGCCACCCGTCTCCATGATACTTTGAAATTGGGGTCATGACTCCTTTGGTTTGGTACCTGACGGAGACTCCATGACCCTGAAAAATGGGGTCATTACCCAAATAATGCGGTCATTGACCCCTTTTTAAAGGGTTATGGAGACTCCAGGTAGCGACCCCAGTTTTTTTGAGTCATGAAGACTGCAGGCAGAAGGAAGACGTTGCTCATGTTCCCATGTTGATTGCAAAGACCGCTGGGGTAACATGAGCTCCCTGAGGCTGGCTCGATTCTGTTTACCACGGCCTTGCGAAACTCTCTCCGAGTCTCCTGGTCAGGCCAAATGGCCATGGATCATAACCCATGGACTCCATTTTGGGCGGATGAATACCCATGTGCCACCAAATTTTGATGTTCACCAGGGGTACAGGGTTTTGACCCACGGCCAAATGTCCCCGTCCTGGCATTCGACTCTTTATGTTGGCCTGCATCTTCTTCGGGCTCGGTGATTCGGTTCGGAAAAACCAGGACCGACGTTGAGACTTGTGTTTTGTTGTTTTTGTCGCATTGGATTTGTTCAACTTGCTTGGATGTTCAACTCATGCTGTTCCTCAGGTTGTCACAGGGTCCCTTGGTACCTCATATTGGCGGTTTTGGAGAGTCCCTATCTTCTTTTCTTGAACGAAACACAAAACCGCAAATATATGGTGTATTGGGACCCTCTACGGAACCTACCTCAGCTGTAAGGCAATCCAGTGAACAGCGAGCGGCGATTCCCACGCCAATTCCATGACGGTCGCTTAGAGGTGTGTGGACTATAGTAGTCCCTCCCCCTTTATGGCACATACCAGGAAAGCACACTATGAGTTAGGACCCAGACATCCCCCCTACTCCAAATACCGTTTTTTTTTCAGGGTATGTTTGGAAAAACCGATCGGTTGTCCAAGGTAAATACCTCCAGGTTGACATCATAGCCTGAAAAAAGGCTGGCCGGGTCTTGGGTGGGGGTCTAATGACTTTTCCCTACCTCGGGGATATTTGAGCCGCAGGCATCTTGGCTGGGCGGCTCCATTGCCTGCCAGCTGCCGCATCCAATGGTGAGGCCCACCTTTCGCTCCCGCCGTTGCAAGGGTCCTTTCGTTGCCTTGGTGATGCATATGTGCATGTGTATATATATATATATATGTATTCATATGTACATACATACATGCATACATACATGCATACATACGTACATGCATACATACATACATACATACATACGTGCATGCATGCATGCATGCATACATATATATATATATATATATATATATATGAGACATCACGTTTCTAGTGAGGGTGCTGAACATATCCCTCTTGTTCCACCATGTCCTGTTCTTTCCTGTTGAGCTGTCCTCATGTTTCTTTTACAATTGAATTCTTCCCGCTATTTTGCTTGGCCAGTCAACTGAGCAAGTCAGTTTTGTGGGTGATGTTTGAAGGGGAGGTAGTTGCGATAGTTATAAGCGACCCATTTGGTGGACCAGTCCTCAGCTCCGTACAAGTCCTTTGTTTGATATGATTTGTTTGAATTCAAGCAGTTTTTTAGCCTATCTTGAATCATGGCTACCCAAAAGATGACCGCATGTTTGTTTTTGCCATGTTGTGAGACTTGTTTCCAAAGATGACCAACTCAGCTACAAATTTCGCCCGGGTAGGCAAGGGGAGAGCCCCAAGAACGACCGGTGCAAGCTTCCTCTCAAATTCGATCTGCCTATTTTAGAGCGAGCTCACTTCACCATGGTACAGGTCCTTTACTTGGGGATCTAGTTCTTAATTAGTTCAGCTTTTGCATTCATGGTACGATTTGCTGGCGCTCCCAGAAAGGATTAGCTCATGTGACAGGTCTAAGGGGATAAGCTCAGACCGAAAACCAGCCATGATATTTAGTGAACCTGAAGCTGTCACACATGCCAAACCAGACCCCACGGACGGCAGATTAGCATTCTCGGATTTTCGGGGGCTCGGACCAGCTTTGACGGTTCTAGGGAAGAGGTCCACAAGCACTGGACGCCACCTGCAAAACGCAAAAACGGAAGCCACGAGAGACTATGGATGGAGGATATCCGTTCGCACCGCCTAAGAAACTTATTCGGAGATACCAACACTCCATGGTGTCAACCGAGGTTTCTTAGGTGGTGCGAAATGGAATTCGCAACCATTCAGATGGGATGGATGGTCTACTCCAGAAATGTGGCATGGTTTCGAGAAAACTAAGTGCGAATCAGAATCTGCTTTCTTTTTGCGTGTACCCCGGACTGCCAAGATCCAGGGACGGATGGTGACAAAGTCACATCGACTGACAAGAACTGGTTGGAACAGCTTGCAGGAATCACCGGGTGGCGTGTGCCAAAAAAGATACCGGAGGTTTGTGCGGCACCCCGGGGAAGGTTTCTCAGGCAACTGTCGCCGAAGTACTCCATACGGACGTTTCAAGCGACGGTTTGTGAATGATTCACCCAGATACATCCTTGGAAAGCAATCAACACATGGGCGCGTGTCAATTTCGGCTCCATAAACATGGTTCCTTGTGGTCTCGCTTCAAACCAGCCTGCAAAGGGTACCCTCAAAAAAGCACAACAACACACCGACACACAGACACAGAGACCCGCACCACCCACACACACATATCACCTTGGCGCTCCCAGGGGCGATTGATCAGTGATAGTTGGTGGCACCGGAACTGGAAGCAAAATTGCTGCATTTGCACGGCATCTTGCCTTTGGCTTGGCCCCGTTGTTGGGCTCCTGCGAAGCTAAAGGAGTCAATGCTGGAGCAACCTTTAGTTTCGAACATGGGTGAACTGGTACTTCTAGACAAGCATGTGTTGTGTAAACATGCTGCAATCGCCTAAAGTAGTTGTCTTTTGTTCGGCAATGAATTGTTGCAACACCTGCAGGAGTCTGTTGTTCAGCCATTCTTTCCCAAGTTTCATGTGTGATCTGGTCACCCCACCCACTCAGCCGGATCCGTCGACCGCTCCAGCGGTTGCCGATGGCGGATCGCCGATGGCAGGCGTTACTCCAAAGCTGAGTACCAAGAGCTGGGCGAGGATCTCTTCTCGCGCTGACTCTTCGGGGTCTGGTGGCCCGGCGGCGCGGCGCAAGGTCAAAAACACCTGGCTTGGGGTTGGTGTGGGGATGGTCATAGACTCTGTTGTGGAAAGTTTGTTCGAGAAGCACGAGGAGTCCTATTCAAACCTTGACCAAAACCCACAAGGAACTTGCCCAATATATATTGGCAGGTGATTGCTTGCTTCGTGAGAATACTGCGTATGGTGCTTCTCATGATGGCCTTGCCCTCTTTAGGTCTGTTTTTTAGGGGACCCCAATTTAGGGCTTTCTCACGGCACAAACCCAGAAGGCCAAGTTGTGATTTGAGGTAGTGATTGAGTAGTGATCATATTGTGACGGATATCCACTGGCGTTTCGCATTTTTCCATCCACTGTGAGGCTGCTTTTTCAGCGAGCCCTGGAAAGAGTGGTGGAGTTTCCAAACCCAGCCATGCTCTTTGCAGCTTTACACCTAAACTCCCTAGACAGCCAAGCTGCCGCTATTCGGTTGACCACCAAACCACCGGGCTCCACACCACCAATTCGTGTGAAGCTGAGTTGTGTCTCCAAATAAACGGATGTCAGCTTTAGCAGCCACAAGGGCTGGCGGTTTCGGGATTTAACCCCTTGCGTCTCAACAACAAAAACGCCCGTCCGGATCTGTTTTGGCATGTGACATCTTCAGGTTTGCTAACTATCATGGCTGGTTTTTGGTGCGACCTTATTCCCTTAGACCCTTTGGAAACGGGGCTTCTACCTCAAATTGTCCCACCAACCGATTGGAATATGTTTGATTCTGGCTTGCTCCAAGGCCCCTGAGCAAAAAGGTCAAAAAGGTCCTTGGACCTTTTGTCTAGGTTTAGTGGAAAAGCCATTGCTTGCATGCACTCTCAGTAAAGGTGGGGGTCCGAAAACCAGGTGGGTTCGGTTTGTTTGGCGCTGGTACGCTTTTGATTTTTTTGGAAGGGCAAATCACAGGAATCTCCTTCATGTTGGGAGTTGCATGGCATTTCCCAGAGGCCTCATAAGTCCCTTTTCGGTGGCGTTAAGCATGCCTGTTGGACGCTTGGGCCATTTCAAGGTGAGTTTCCTCTTGGTGTGGTGATGTTTAAAGGGGACATGTGCTATGTCTCAAAATCGGGGCCCACAAAAATGACATGGTTTCCTTTTGGTTGCCACTTAAAGCAACCCCTTTTCCTTAAAGCAACTCCTTTTCGGGGAGTTGTTGAAACAAGCAAACACACACACCCTTACAAATGTCGAGAGCCTCATAGGGTTGGGCACACCCCGCCCGGTTTTTTCCCCACCGCTCGCTTCCCGCTTCGAGGCCGAGCAACCGAAGCGAGCGATGGGTTCAAAAAGATGGGCGCAGGCGTTGGAAGTTCCTCTTCCATTTGCTGAAATCAATCAGTCAAACATTAGCTGACATGAATATATCTTCACCTTTGTTGGTGAAGGGGATCTATCAGAGGTTCTCATTGTGTCAGGGAAATGAAATCAGTGAATGAATGAATGAATGAATGAATGAATGAATGAATGAATGAATGCATGCATGCATGCATGCATGCATGCATGCATGCATGCATGAATGAATGAATGAATGAATGAATGAATAAATGAATGAATGAATGAATGAATGAATGAATAAATGAATGAATGAATGAATGATTGAATGATTGAATGAAGGAATTAATGAATGAATGAGTCAGTCAGTCAATCAATCAATCAATCAATCAATCAATCAATCAATCAATCAATCAATCAATCAATCAATCAATCAATCAATCACGGAGGGGTCTCGGCTCAAGAGCCAACGAAGCTTCCACGTTCCTGTCTTTTGTTTCTGGTTTTTCCTTGTTCGTGTTGAACAGGGAATATATCACTACTGGACATCACTGTTCTGCTTTTTTCAGGGGGCTTAAGCACATGGAAATTCCTGAAAAATGTTCGGACACAAATCACCCGTTTGTGTCTACCGGGCCACCCGTTTGTCTCTACCGTATCTTACATCTTAGGTGGACATTAATGACCCATTTTTTTGAGGTCACCCAGTGCTTCCTGCCGTTTGACCACTACAATAGGTAACCCTTCGGTATGGCTACTTTTCTTGGTTTTACATCATGGGGAAGCCCTGGTACCTGCTATAGTGGTAGCTGGAAGCATGGGTCATGTAAATGTTCCCCCTTGTGTTTGAAAGGAAGCCCAAGATAAACACGTGCAAAAATAAGTCTGGGACCCCCCAAGCGAGGGATGTTGGGGAGACTTGGCAGTGATGTTCTTTTTTTGACATGAGAACGCCTGGGTGTGTGTTATGTTGAGGTTGCCCTGTTTGGGCTTGGCTTAAAGCGAAGCCACAAGGGAAAAAACCAGCCCCTTTGACACACACATACCCATCTGCAAGTTACGGCTTTTGTTTTGTGAACTCCTCCATTTGCTAGAGGTGTCAAAACGGGGGATTCATAGATAAGTTCCCCCAAGCATGTCATCTATCGGCCTAAGATTTCAGAGACAAACCCGCTACCCGCGGCCTGAATTTCACGGTCAGTCGATGCACATTTGGGTGTGTTCTTTTTCAGGAAGTCCCCTCCCCAAAAAAAAAACAGGCACAGGGTGTTTTTGTTTGTGTTTGGGGTTTCCCCTAAAAACCCACCAAAAGGAGGGTTCCCCGACACCAAGGGGCCCATTTGGGATTCTAAGGACCCACCGCTGGCGGCGCATTGCGGTGGAGCCGGCCTTCAACGGCAGGCGCGGCTCTGGCCTCGAAGGTGGTGCCTGTGAGTTGGGTGTCCCAGTGGAAGGCTCGGCCACACGGAGTCTCCGGATCTGAGCATAGGTATCCTTTTTGGTAGAAACGGGGAGGGTTTATTCACACGGGGTCAACATTACCGCATCGAAGCTGCTGCCGCTGAAGGCTCCCTAGGGAACCATAGGTGTCCTTTCTTGGTTGGCTTTGGTAGAAAAATCGATGGGTTTCGATCCCTGGTTTAGCTGGTGGTTTCTTCTCATCTACCAGGGAAACCCATCTATGTCCCCTAAGAGGACACCAATGCTTCTGACCCTTCAAAAAGAGTTGGTCATTGCCCAAAGCCATGGTTGGTCATTGACCCATGTTTGATTCGGGTCAGAAGGAGACTCCAGGTAGTAGGTAACCCTTCGCTATTTTCCGGGTGGTTCTAGGCAACCCTTCGCTATTTTCTTGTTTGTATTATATTGGGTGGTTCCAACTTGGTTACGTTTTCTACAGGTAGTCCACTGGGTGGCTCGTCTTTTTTTTTTGGGGGGGGGGGCAAGAAATGGCTAGTTTCCCTTTGGTTTCTCTTAAAGCTAACCCCCGAAACCGGTAATTACCCCTCAAAAAACGTCGAACCACTCATGTCGAAGTGGGGTTTGAATCCGCTCCACTGACTTGTTATTTCTTTTGGGACTTTGCTGCAAGACTTTGGTGGTCCAACTCCAACAAACATGCCCAACATGGTGTTTGCAATTTTGTTGCATCAATAATGTTTAAAAGATGTGCTTACTCAGAGCCATGTTGAATATTTGTGGATTGCCTAGGGCAATGGATGCAGGCGTTTATGCTGCATCATCTAGGGTTCTTGACGGTTGAAAATCGGACCCTCGGGCACTGTGCATGTTTCTGGTCTGTTCAAAAAGACGGCTTCAACTCGTTTGGGGCCCGATTTTCCTCAGAGCGGCACCAGTGTGAACTATAACTCTCTCGCCATCATAAAAACGGACAGGGGGCTTCCTTAAAAGAACACATACTCTTGCTCGCCCTCTCTTCTCTGCACACCTTGCAATCCCTCAAACTGAATGCATCCTTCACTGTTCTTGGTGTTGATTTTGTTTGTTGCACACATGTGGCTGTGGCTCAAAAAACTGGTACCAAAATGGAACCCTTGCAAGTGAAAACATGGACCAACACTGTAACACCTGCGTAACCTCTCCTGTTTAATTTTGAGCCACACCCATATCCGGCCCAGAGAGAATGCCCTCCTCGCCCCGCCCAGCCCCTCACAGCCCCTCGAAAGAGACAAAGTCGGGCGGATAGAACCCAGACAGGCAATCAACGAAGCCTTTCGAACCCACCTGGGGCTAGCTTTGCCTTGGGGTTCAAACCATTTCAACACAGGTCAAAACAAGCACCAAAAGTTACTTGACTTTCCTCATCCAAATGGGGTCCTTGCCATTCCAATCGGGTTTGGGTCGTGGTTTCTTTTCGCCCTTTTCCGGGCCCCGGACATTCGATCCTGTCCGGATGATCCGATCACAGGCCCTGTGAGGGGTCCTTCAATGAGACGAGGGCCTGCTCCCACGTGAACCTCAAGGACTGCGGCTTTGCTCGGGGGACACTAACCGATGGCTATGTCTCGTGGTCTGGAAACCCCCCAAAAGTGGCAAGGGTTTCCTTTTTGTTTCCCCTTCTCATTACCACCCCAAAAGGAGCCCCCTATGAGAGACACACCCAAATGGTTGCTTTGAGAGATATCGCAGAGGGTCCCCCCTCCCCTCGTGGTGCATATTTATGGCTGGGGGTTTGGTGCTTGGGTTTGTACCCCCATGTAGTGCCTTTGGGTTCATGGGTTGCCTTGGGGGTACCAGTGTCATTCTGACCCTGAAAAAAATGGTTGGTCCATTCCCAACTGTTTCAAAAGGGTCATGGAGACTTCAGGTAGAGGCTTGGGGATAGTGGAAGCTATCTTGTACACATACATGTGAGCACTGGACAGTTTTGTTGGCAGTTCTACTTAGCCATGGTTTCGCGAGAACTCTTCCAGGTCCGGATCCATATCGCTGCCCAAAGCGAATCGACGTCCGCTAAGTTGATCGCCTCTTATGTTTTGGTCCGAGGGCGAACAGAACCCGTGATGAAGACCCGTATGGACCTGAGAGGTGGATGTGGGATGCCTGGAGTTTCCGGATCTGACCCGAAATAAAAATGGGAGGGGTCAGAAAACCCCAAATAATTAGTTGGCCATGGACCCATTTTTATTTCGGCTCAGATCCAGAGACTCCAGGTCTATGTGTTTGGCGCAACGATGTTTTTTTGGGGGGTTGCTGGGGGAAACGGATTGGATAGCCCCTAGGAGTTCCAGAGAACCCATGGCTTGACCTTTAGTAACAAAGGGACCACAAGAAATGATTGGCGGTCAACCAGATGGGCCATCCCCGGAGCATGCAGATTGGTTTTCTTTGGGTTCTCTGTAATCTGTTGAAGGGATTCACTAGTTTGCTGATTGTTTGATTTAGCCAGATTGTTCATGGAACCCTATCAGAAAACAACCTAGTGGGTGCTTGAGTGAAGGAAGGCTGCCTCAAGGTCTGATGTGGGCAGACCACACATTTTATGGCAAGCGAAAGCCATTTTTGGCCATTTAGCTGATCCCATATTTCTGGTCTTGGAATGATTGGTTCGCATTTGTGCTGGGGCCAGTTGATTTTTGTTTCTGGGCATTGTCCTTTAGTCAGAAACTGGAATCGGTTGTTTTCCTTGAGCGGTGACGTTGATGGTAAAATCATGGGGCCTGGATGCAGATCCCCATATAAGTGTATAAATCCCGTGCGAGGCAAGCCCCGGCTGTCCATCGGAGCAACAATACGGTTACAATTGAACTTTCCAGTCTCATTTCATTTCACTTGGGTTTCCCCTTGTCCCCTCCAAGGGAAAAGCAAATAATGTGATGTGAATGGCCAGCAAAGGAATCCCAGCCATTTTGCGGAAAGTCATTTTGAGAGACGCCCATGTGAGGGTTTAACAAGGTGCTGTGGATTTCGCCCGTATTTTTCAAGCAAAGTCGGGCATCCTAAAGCGCCCTGATGAATTTCGCAAGCAAGGCGCTGTCCTTTTGTCAGCTGGGCGGGTCTTGTCCCTGGCTTTGGCTTGGCATAGATTCCTGATTATTGTAGGAACACGGCATCACAACAAAGAAAGAAAACACCAGTTGAAGGATGAGACTCCAGTTTTGTTGAAAGCTGAGTTGCCCCATCCTTCCATCAGCCATTTTCGGAGCCATGTCGTCGACCCCGGATGAATCAAGCCCTTGATCAATATGGGGGGGGGGTCACTTTTGACCGGGTACTCTTCGCTTTTTGAAGGAACATCCGCAACACAAATCCACCAGGATGAGTTCCGCACAGGAGAAATCGACCAAAAGATGCAGGGCTTGTCTCAAAATACATATCAAAATACGATTTCCTTGTTGGTTTCCCTGTACAGCCATTTAAGAGGGGGGCGTAGCAAAAACCGCCCCAGAATTGGCCCAGGACTCCTTGAGCGGGAAACCAAATCCTCCCAGAAGCTGTCCCAAAGAAAAAAAGGGCTGGACTGATCAGTGGCTGACCCCATAGAAAACGCCGGAGAAAAACCGCCGATCCCAAAGGTGGCAGAGGGGGGCGGGGGCATCCATCTGAGCTTCCGGGACCCTCAACACAGGTCGTTAGAGACCGGAAGGCCATTGCAGCGAAGCTGAGCTTGATAAAAGTGGACACCCTTGCTCAGCTTCCAAAGGAAAACCATGTGCCTGGAGTCACCCTCAAACCATGGGGTTATTTGTTTGGGCCTTTGGAACCCTGCCATGTTAGCCAGGACTGCAAGTTTACACTCTGGAGCACGCCCGGAAGCTCAGCGGATCCGGGGCCTAGCTTTGGTTTTGCTCGCAAGGGGCTGACTTGAAAGGGACGGAATCAGGACCTGGTTGCGTGACCCTTTGCTTGCTGGTTCGATAGGCAGGGAATGAGAAATGGAATTGGGTCCGGAAATCCATACACTATGGGGTTTCGTTTCAGGGAGTCTCCTTCCAGTTCATGTCCAACACCCGGAAGGTCATTCCCAAATGATCAGCAAGTCAATCCACTAGCAACAAACAGTTTGCCCTTTTTCGCCATGACCTGGTCGGGATTGTCCGACCTGGGATTTAACCAGATGTCAATGATTTCCAATAGATTTGACCCTCCTTGACCTGCCCTCGTTTGAGCGTCCTAGGCAACGGAAGCAGACCGGCTCCCTTTTGATTGCCCTATGGGCTCCCTCATCCATAGGTCATCTTGGGGGTGTGGAAGCCAACACTTGGTTCGCAAAGCTGCACTAATAGACAGTATTGCTGGGGTGTTGCTTTTGGGTGGTCCTATCAGTTCTGAGTGGTCCATGCCCTATCGGTTTTGCAGGTCGGCGTCGATTGGTTAGATCATGAGATGTGTTCAACTCCCTGGAGGAAAGACCGTAGTGGCCCTTAGACTCCTCGGAAGTTGCGGGTCACAACATGCCCAGTGGACCCACTTCCACAGAGAAAAGGCAAGGCTACCCCTACATTTGCTAGTTTCCCTTGCCTATCATGATTCTCAGTTGTCCACAGCGAAGCTTGTGACCTTTTGGTGTCTTCTTTTTGGTCTGTATTTCGTCAAGGACACAAAAGGTGATCACCTTTTGTTTCCAGGTCCCCTGGTGGCCCTTACCATCCCATAGCGTCCCTTGCCTGGAAGTCTCCTCCAATACTAAGTGATATATGCGTAGGTGGACTGAATATGGAGCAGAGTCAAAACATAGTTTTTTTGTTTTCTGTGTACCACCAGATTTGGGCCCCTCAGATTCTCCATTGGTGTGGATTGGGGGAAAATTGGTGTCTCATCTAAGGCGTTGGACTCCACCGGACTCACCCAGCCCACGTAGCCCCCCATATTTTTGCGTTTTCGGGTTTGGTTCAAGGGGATTTGTCGATGTGTCCGAACAGATCTGCAAGGCGCCAAGGGACCATCTGTGTAAGGGTGACATGGGGGAAGAGAACTGGGGATGCGTGAAGCCAGAGCGCCCAAAACCGAATCCCGGGGCCATTTTAGTACCTGGTTTCATAGGCATGGGTCAAAACCAATGGTACCAAATTTGGGATGTTCGGTGCACCACCCATTTTAGAACCTATTTTAGTGGTTGGATTGAATCGGATGTTCACCGGGGGGTCACCGGGCTTTTGACCCATGGCCTATATAGGTGTGTGTGTGTGTTGTTTTTGGAGGGTGCCCCTTGATGGACATCGAGAGGAACCGCATCAGTTTTCGGGGGGTCCCCTGAAACAAGACGCAGCACGCACCTCAGATGGTCGTAAGGAGTTAGCTAAGTGGCTCGTAACCCTAACCTATTTACCGTGGTTGCAAGGTTGTAAGTCACGTAAGTCAGTAAGTCCCCTCAGGAGTATTAACCAGTTGTAACCTATTTACTTTTGGTGCATTTTGCCAAGGGATGTTAGGACTTTTTGCCAACGAATTTGGGTTTTCCGAACTAAACCACTAAAAGTTAAACTTTTAGCAGGTGAGCAGAAAGCTACCGAGTCACCATGGGTTGTAAGGTTGTAAGTCCCCTCAGGAGTATTAACCATTTAGCGATTCGTCCCAAACATCTATACACCTGGAGTCTCCATGACCCTTTCAAAATGGGTCAATGACCAACCATTATGTTAATGACCAACCAAGTTTGAAGGGTCATGGAGAATCCAGGTAGAGGGAAGCCAAGGAAACGTCACTTGGCAAATGTTACGACCATTGTTTGTTGGTATTTACAGGGCACTCATCATTCCCGGGTTTCTTGGGTGGTGCGAATTGGATTTCGCAACCATCCACAGTAGAACTAACAGTCAGGATTTGGTGGCTCAGGTGGACAGAGTGCAGCGCCTCTTGCCAAAGTGGTACCCAGTCGCGGCTGCCCCTTGGCTGATGGCACTGATGGCTGACGGCACTGATGTCTACGGGCTTGGAATGGGGACAATGAGCTTCGCAGAAAGCAAGTAAGGGGAGGTGACCAAATATAAATGTATGTACACATTATACATATAGTTGCATATATTTTACATGTACCATATAGACAGCAGTATACATGTATGTACGTTGATGCATATACATTATGTATATCTGTTTGTATATGTATGTAGACTCTGTGTATATATATATATATACATATGTCGATGTATGTTTGTGTGTGTTTTCCTTCTGTGTTGGGTTTCCCTTGAGCATCAACCGACACATCGTACCCTATGCTGTCCATGGAACGCCAGAACAGAAAGCTGCTGTGCCCGGCTTTGTCCGATTTCACGGATTGCTCGCTCAATGCAGCAACGCAGTTGCAGCTTGGGGCTCATGATATGTTTCATGTTTAACTTGTGTTACTTCCTTGACCCCGCCCTTCTCTCAGTCCAGGTAGTTTTCAACACAGACAGCCTGAATGCCAGCCTGTTTTGGATGTATCCTCGGAAGTTGTTGTTTGGTTTGTCAGTTCCGGTCTCGTCAGCACGTAGTTGGTGAATTTGGTGAACTGTTGCAGAGGTCGCAAATTGGCAGTGCTCGCTTGGTTGAGCAGCGTGTTGCTGTTGGGGGCGGATTAGTTACGACCCTTGAAGTGGGACAGCTGTTTTCAGTCTTGTAGACATCCATTCTATGCAGCGCTCCAGCCGTTCCTTGAACTTGTCGGCAAACCGATCACTCATTGTCCACGCCCCAAAAGATGACCAAACCACAAGGGGAAGAAGATTGGTCAAGGGTGTCCTTGGGCTGCCCTGCCTTTCAAAGACCAATGTTCTACATGTTGCTTTCCCGGATTGCATAGGAGCAACTCTCGGCAAAACTTGTGCCGCACCGACGAAGTTGAACGGTGGTTTCAAGGTCGAAAACTTTTGGCGCATAGAAATCATGTGGCGCGTTATGCGGTGCCTTCTGAAAGCCAAGCGGTGCTGGAGCAAGAATGGGGTGGGTGCTTTGTCATAGTTTGAGCAACAAAAAGTCTCTAATTATGTACATCATGTCCCCCAAAGGGTCTGCATTGTTTGAATCATACACAGATTTCCTCCAGCGGGGCCTCTTTTTTACTTTGTTGTTGGAGGGGGTACTGGTCTGTGTAGATCCATGGGTGAAACCTCAAAATCGGTGACCTGACAAATAGATGGGTGTGTTTTTGTGTTGGGTGTCATTTCCAAACTCCTGTTCAAAGGGCAATCACGAGAAAACCACGGACTTGTGTCCCCTTATTTTGACACAGACCCATGTGGGTATGAATTTTCGAGAACAGGGGACTGTGGCAGTGCATGGTTTCTTCTTTTTGTTGGACCAGTGTATTTTTTAGGAGCCTTGAGAAAGTCACGAAACAAAGCACGCCAAAGACTATAAGCCATCATAATTCTATTGATAACTCTTCCATGTCAAAACAACGGTTACACATGAGTTCCTTTCCAGTATAATTTGCTTTAGGAATCGGTCAACCTTTCTGTTATTCAAAAAGAGCTTAGCATAAGCAAAATGGATGCAAAGACTGGGGCAGACTTGCATGCACATGCAGACAAAATATAGCAACAAGTGCACTGCCACGGTTCCCAACCGTCGAATTTTAGACGGGGACAATTTGGTGGCCATCATTTGGGTCGTGATTTGCGTCCAACCACTTGTGAGGGGGGCCTCCAAATCAAACTTCAACGGGTTTTCCGCTCCGACTTCGAGGCGCCGTGTGGACACCTTCGCGGAGCACGGGGGCAAGCGCTGCCCTGAGACGGTGAGCGCAGAGCTGTTTTTCTTGGGGGAAGTAGGGTACCTTCCAACTGAAGAACGGTTTATACTCACTTCCTGAGTTGCTGGACTTTGATTTTCTTGGCTTGGACCATTTTAGTGGTAAAGTTTACCGGGGTTCCTTCGGGGTTCCTAACATTTCCCTAGGGTTCCTAGCTCCCAAGGCAGGGCCATCTCATGTTTGGGTTGCGCCCAGCCATCCCTATATAACCAAGAACAGCAAATATGGGGTACCAAGGGACCCCTACATCCGGCGGTCCGAGCCATTTCCCTTCAAAAGAAATCTCCCAAAGTGGCGATCCTTTCAAGGGAAACCACCAGTAATTGATCAACTTTTGAAGGTGAGATCCAGTGCTCTGTATAACCTTGGTGGCTCCAGATAGCCGGTTCCTTAGCTTTTTAGGTTGTTGGGTTTAGTGGTTGGATTTCCATTTGACCCGCTAAAGGTTCTCAGCCTTTGGCAGAGAATCTGAGGGCAGCCCAATTAAGAAAACTTTTACTCGCTTCCTGAGCTCGTGGACGTTAAACTTTTTGGAAGACAATTTTAGCGGTCAAGAAAAAGCTTGTTTTTTTTTCTTTCCAATCTACTCAGTGAGTATATGGGTGCGTCTTTTTAAGGTTGGAACCTCCGAAACTTGCCGATGTTCCATTTGGTTTCCCTTTTGAACCAGCCAACAGAGGTTTCCCCGGAAAAAAGGACAAACACAAATGTTATCCTTTTTGGTTTGTAAGCAAAACTATTACTACTTTTTTTCCAGGGGAGTTCAGCCAATTCCCACTGACCTTTTTCCCGTTGACCCTGGATCTAAGAGGGTCCCTTGGTGCCCCATATTTACTGCTTTGGGTTTAGTGCAAGGGAGTTTCATATACCTTGGAAAAGTGTGAGCACGGTTCGGGAATCAAGGTCCCCAGAAATCTGTGGTTTCCTTCTGGTTTCCTGAAAAGAAAGCAAGTCGGCAAGAAAGTGCACTCAACAACACACGACAAGTGATTAATCCGGAAAATCATTCTTGTTTGAGGAATCCACCTCTGACATGAATTGATCATCCACTCAAATGGGAGTATTGCGGGCCTCCCGATTTATACAAAGTTGAAATTCAGCTATGATTCAATCAAAGCGGCAGCAATAAGTCGGGTATTTGGAGTACTTGGGCGTTCGGCCACAGTTAGTAAGTTGGTGACCCAGGTTATTGCCCACTTATAAGTCCCCCGTCCAGTGGGGTTAATACCTTGTTATTCGCCGGGTTATAACCCAGGTGGCAAACCAGATGCTAACTTGGCGAATCAAACTCCCAAGTTCCCCTTTGTGGCTCCAAACGCTTGTCCACCGCCTTCCATTTCTGGGTCCAAAACTGGAGAATTTGGGTCCCACGGCCAGCTTCCGAGGACCTGCGATGGAATGCTGCGAGAGGCCAGAGCCGGATCCTCAGCGCTTTGTCGCGTGAGTTTCGTGGAGAATTCCACGGGGGCAGGTGGCTTGGTGTGCCTCCATGACCCTTGAACAATGGGTCAATGACCAACCATTATTTTGGGTAATGAATGACCATTGTTTTGGTCAAGCGCGGTTTTGTTCAGTTGTTTCTGCGTGGCCTGAAGCACTTTTGTGGGTCTGTTGAATGTTCGGTGACGGCTTTCCTCAGACTAAGTCGTAGAACTGGCCAATACTTTAGAAACGAGATCTTCCTATGAATGATGAACCCCCTCCTTCTGGGCTGCAAAGGCACAAGTCGGTACCGAATCCCCGTTTTCAGTGTTAACTCCCGGACCGTTTCTATGGTGTACCGTTTGTCTGGACCCTCTGGTTCGGACAGTGCTCAGAACGGTGTTTCTTTTGTCTTTTTTGTTTGATCCCCTTATCCGAGGCCTCGTTTTTGAACAAATCCCTTTGGGGAGCGGGCCCCTGTAGCATTCTGTTGCGTGGACTTGGGTAAAGTTCGAGATTCATGGAATGCCGGGCCTGTTTGTTGTATGCGCGGCCTTTTTGAAGGGGCAAAGTTTGACAAAGAAGCCAAAGAGATCCATTTTGTGCTTGGGTGTGAAGGACCGAGCTAGTAAGTTGCAACCCTATCCTGGGTTGCAAAGCAGTCATAAGGCGCCCAAAGTGGGGTGAAGCCTGTTAATGCTTGGAGTCTCCACGGCCCTTTAGCACGGTCAGGACCCTTTTTGAGCCGCACATCCCCTATTTTTCTTGAGTCTCAGGGAGACCTCAGGTAGCGGAGTTATAACCCAAGTGGCCAAGCGCTTAAAACAACTTGGCGAATCGAACGGGTCCACAGTTTCGGGGCGGAGATCTAGATCCAGTTTGCCCATGCCATCATGGACAAAAGCTCGGGTAGGGACGGTGGTTGCCTATGGGTGTGTCTCAAAATAAGGGAAGCCTGTGTTTTCGAAGCGAAAAGCACCCCAACAAATTGCTTTTACGACACCAACCAACTAGAATGGGGTTGTGGGGTACTTTAAAACCAAATTCATTCCTCACAATCAGGCAATATCTTCACCCCTTAGCAAAACGATCTTCCAGTCTTCCAGGAGTTTCATCTCGGGTTCGAAAAAACATGGGAGAATATCAGAAAGAACCCGAGACACCAGTCCAAGCCCCTTCGCAGGAGCGAAGCCCCCGGAGAGGTTGCTTGAGAGGTGTGAAACCATCCCAAAAAAGGCCTTGCTCCCACCGAAAACCCACCCAATACCGGCTGAGAGGGCATTTGGAGGAGGGGGTAGTTCTAGAGACAAAGGACGTGGACCCGGCTTCCCACAAGAGTCGATCTGTTTTCAAACAAAATGCGTGGCCATTGCCAAGCAAGCGACTGCGAGGTCTGCAATGAGGAGCTTTGCCCCAACACAGCTGGGAGCCCTAGCATCGTGCGGTGCGATTTGGCGAAAAGTTGAAAGAAGTCAACATTCACATTTCATTGCACCACTTCGGATATGTTTCGCGCGCTCAGTAGGGCATTTACCTCGGGGTGAGATGGATGATGATGACGGCCAGTGTGAAGCTTCATCACCAATATGGTAGACCAAGAGTCGTGCTACCCAATGGTCAACATCCTGCTGGATCCATGTCTAGGTCTGCTTGTAGCGACGTTTAGTACAGACATTGCCCGAAGGGCCCTGATGGAATATGGGGCTTCACAATATAGGTCCTTTTGACACCCCACTGCTCGGGGTGTGGTACGGGGAACCGGTTCCGGGTTCTTCATACCAGGCCCGATCGGACCCTCAGGGTGGTACACATCCACCCTCATTGACTGGTAGCGTTTGGGACCCTTTGGGTGGGTTGCTTTTACCCTATGTCATGGAATCGTCCTGTAGCTACCAGTCCAAGATGGTGTCTACCCCCAAACCGAAGCTACCCGCAGGGGAAATTGGGGTATATAGACTTTATATAGTGGCCATATCAGGGGCGCCCCATATTTATAAACTGGGGTTTATCTATCCGGCATCAACACTAGCTTCCTAGCATCCTTTGAACGCGTCTTTGAGTGGGGCACATTCCCATACCTCTGCCGGTGTTTCAAGGAAGTTCTAACAAGCAAGCTAAGGATCCGGAGGGGTCCCTGGATGTTTGCAAGACACACTCCAGGAATTGGAGTCCTGCTAATGTCAAATACGAGTAAAACATTGAACACACAACCATCATGCAGCAGGTTGAAAGGGAAACATGACTGAAACAAAACGTCAAGAACGAAACCACTGCATGAAGCGAAGCTTCCACACACAACCCCCTGGAGAAAGCGACACATCGGACACCTCAGCAATGAACACTGTTGAAGACGCCAAGGGCGTGGGGCAACCACTTTTGCCAACCAACCCTAAACCCTAAACCCCCGAATCCAAAAAACCAGGTGATCCCCACCTCCAAAGTGGCCAGGTCTCCTGCGAAGTGGGCGCCTGGGAGAGTTGGGAAGGCTGCACGGAGGCGGGGTAGGATCGGCTGGGTGGTGGGGTTTGCAGGGCCGGGGGTTGGGTGGGGCTGGAGGGGGTTGAATCATTGAATGGGGTTGTGGGGAAAGCCAAATCAATTCATGATCTACACTGCTTCGTGGGTACATCCAATAGAAGGTGGCGAAAACCTCCTTGGAAGGCTGATTCGAGGAAGCTTCCTTTTTACCAATCAACCATTACCCTTGGTCAAGCCCCTAACCTGAATAGCCTCCATTGAAGGGGTCAGGACCTCCGTTGAAAGGTTTTGGGCATCAAAAAGGGCCTTTGTGAGGTCCCAAGATGCTCAGGGTAGGATAAATCCCAGTTCAAAGTCCAAAGGTGGTAGCAAAGGTACTCTAAGGCTCCGATGGTTTTGGACCCTCAAAATGTGTGTGTGTGTGTGCGCTTTTTTTCATCGGCGAGGAAGTGGTCGGGGGTCTTCATAGGGCCAGGTCTGCATTGAAAGGCTTAGGGAGGTCTGTTTAACCAAATGGCCTATGGACACTTCAACAAGATTGGATTTCGCCGCCGTATCCCTTCAAAGCGTCAATGGTGCCCTTTTTCCTTTTTTTGGGGAGGAAGAGTTCCGATTCCTTTAAAGTCAACCTGCCCAAAAAGGGATGCCCTCTCTTTTTGTTATCCCATGGGCCACCGGGATCTGAGAATCACATGGAAGATGTCGGTTTTTTTGTTTGCTTTCTCTCGATCCCCGAGGCCCGACCTCTCACCGTTTCTTTTTTGGTGAGGGTTCAACCCTACTAAAATAGACTACAGAAAAAAAGTCGGGTACCCTTATTCCAAGCCCTCTCTACTGCAGGACCTAATTCGTTCTGGATCTGTGCTACGCGCTGTTTAGTTTTGTTTGTTTCGTTCTTGCAGACATATCCAAGCCTTTGACCTTACAGGGTCCCCACGTGTGTTTTGTTTTTGTTTCCCTTTTTTTTTCTAACATGGTTTGTATGTGTGCATACGTATGTTTGAGAGAGAGTGCTAATTATTTTTTTGGTTGCCGCCCTTCTTGGGGGGTGCCAACATATTCAAACATAACCTTTTTTGGCTCAATGGTAATGGAGTTTCCCGGAGATGTTTACCAGAGACAATCAACTCAACTTCCCTGTCTATTCCCCCCCGGTTCCCTTGGCTTCCCCCAAGTTTGTTCATGTTTGGGCTTTATTTTGGGGAACTAGGGGGAGGGAACCAACTAACAAAGTAGGTTTTGGCCATGGTTCTGAGTGGACCAAACCCCAGTTAGCTCACTGATAACCATGGTTATAACCTACTTGCTAAGCCAGCCATGACCATGGCAAGAGCAAAATGATACAGTTCCGGTTGTAGAGCATTGTATCGCATTTTGTTTAGTTCAAGGGGATCTGTCAATTACCGATTCCTCAAAATTCGGCAACTAGGGCGTTGGGATTTTCTGGGTGCCAAACCCAGTCGCCCAGTGGCGCCCTTTTTTTCTTGTGTTTGACCTTTAAACTCAACCTGCCCAAAAAAGGATGCCTTTATTTTTCTTCCCATGGCCACTGGGCATCTGAGCCACGCGAAATTTCGAGCGGTCGGCGCTCGGCGTGGGATCCGCTGCTCCGCTGGCGTCAGGCGATGTTCCAACGCTTCCGGCATCGCAGCTTGGAGAGCGTGGGAAAGCCCAGCGCCGAATTTTGGGATAGAGCGCTCGTGCCAATTGAGGACGAACTCCGAAATCGAAGCTCCCCCCAGGGGTGTCTCATGATATGTATATATATATAAATATGTACATAAGGTCACCCACCCACCCCCCAGGATCCGCATTTTACCTCTTGCAAGCAAAGAGCACTGGAAAAAACATAATATATATATATATATATATGGGTGTATCTATTTTTTGGGCACCCCCTAGAATGTTGGTTTTGCTGTTGGTTTTCTTTGGAACCCACAAACAAAAGGTACCCAACGGGAGGGGGTGTTTCGTTGGTCGCTCCCCTTGCACGCACCATGCCGCAGATAAATGTTCGGATGCGGTGCAAACGGGCCTGGACGTTTCCGACCCGCTTGGGTGTGCCTTTTTATGGAGTCCCTAAGCGGGGGTCCAAGCGGAGGGGTGTAACCTGAGGGTTATTTTTAAGGAACTGTGAGGAACCCTACAACGAACCCTAAGGATTCCTTGAGCTCTCAACTACGAAGGTTGAAGATCACCTTTTGGGTCTGAAAGAAATCTGAGGCGGAAACCACCTGGAGCTCATGGACCGATTCCTGCCTTTGAAACCTCTTCTTTGTGGCTGCCTTGGGCAGCCCGAAAACCCGAGAACCACTCTTGAAACAACCCTGCAAGGAGAAGGCTCTTTTAGGCTTCCCTGGTAGCCCATACTTGTGGATTTTGGTTTGGTGAGAACGTGGATTTGGGGAAATTGCAGATTCGCATGGGCAAATGTAAGATACCAAAGGACTCTCTGGTCTTGCGGGGGGTCATCATCTTCAGCACATCGCGTCATTGGCCATGAGAGAGCATGTTCATGTCAGCACTAAATGCACAAAATTCCCGGCAGAAGACACACAAAACACACTGGCCATTTTAGCATGTGGTTTTACTACTTGGTTTGGTTGGGCTTACTAGTGAGCTTATAGTTCAACCTTTATACCCATCCCGGTGGATCCCAGGCAAGCCCATATAGCAGGCAACAAGCTATTCTCCTTTTGGTCTTTAAAGGATTGCAAGCCCTTGGTTACCTACCTCCACTAGGTCTCCCAGTAGTGCCTTTTTATGCTTTTTTGGGGGAGGACTCCCCTACTAAGATAGACTACAGAAAAAAGGGTGCCCTTATTCCAACCCCTCTACTGGAGGACCTAGACCAGATAAATGGATCCACTGGGCATAGAGTCAGCCAGAGCAATGTGGCTGTGGGTCAACACCGTTTTGGGATCCCATTTTGGGGTGCGGTGAATTCACCACCCAGTTTAGAACCTATTTTAGTGGTTGGATTGAATCGGATGTTCACTGGGAGGTCACCGGTCTTTTGACCCGCCATTTGTCAATGGAGATTGGTTCGATCTGAGGTGCCGGAGGTCGCGGGTGGCCAGGTGCGAATGTGGGCGATTCGAATTGGGTTTCCCTAAGCTTCACTGGTGGCAAGTTGTTTGTGTTTGCTTCTGGTTCTGTGATTTTTTAGTAGGGGGCTGCAAAAAGCAATCATTTTTGCTACCATACCGGGGGTGGTGGAGTAAGAATCTTGGTACCTGGAGTCTCCTTCTTACCGTTTATAATTGGGGTCACAACCCGTTTCTCTTGGGCAATGACCCCCATTTTTGAAGGGTGAGAAGGTCACTCAAGGTACCTCAACATGGGCCTTCTTGAGCATCCCAAACATTCCAATGCAGGTAAAGCGACGCCCCCGAATGGAGGGGTCCCTTTGATACGGGTCAAGCAAATCAAGACTTGTACTGCGCCCTTTGGTGGTACTCCTATATAGGTAACCAGCCACAGTCCTTTTGGTTTTAAAAGGCTGGTTCCCCTTGGCTGCCTGCTACACAGGTAAATAGAATCACTGGATTGGGTATGAACCCAGTGCTTCCAGGCAAGCCAACCAGGTATGGCTAGGGAAAACCCCTCGTTGCCTACCACAGTGGTACCCGGAAGTACTGGGGGCAAAGGAATAGTTGGATTACTTCTTATGGCCCATCTATCCAATCGGAAGTGAGACCATCAAAGATCTGGCAGCACATTGTCCGGCCCTGCTGGGGTGATTTCGCCGACAGTTCGTTGGACGGGTTCAACCCGTCAGAGGTTCCGCGGCAACCGGTAAGGCTAAGCCACGCGTTCGACATTCTGACAAAACCAAGCAACAACTGAGGCCAACGCGTTAGAGATTCCGCTGAAACCCCTGGACGCCCGACACGGGCTTCCGCGAAGGAAATAGAAGCAGTTGCTACACATTGACTGCTAGGCCCACTGGGCTGCTAGCTTTTGAGAAGCTAGCATGTGGTTGTCCCCCGGTTGCTACAAGTTAGGGCATCCCCACGGGGTGGTGGTCCACCTCCAAAATTCTAGGCGTTCCTTTTGGTTTTCGTTCGAAGCCGGGAAAAAAGAGGTATCCTCAAAAAAGCACGCTGCGGACTTGAGGAGCTGCATCCCACCGCTTTCCTTTTTTTGTTGCTGGTTCCGCTTTTGGAATGGTCGTAACACAGGGGTCCCCGTATGTCCCTTTTTGGAGGTATTAAACATCACCTTCTTGGCCTACGAAAGGTAAGTGTCCCTTGGTGGGGGTGATGTTTTAAGGGGACATATGGGGAGCGCTGCAGCATTTACCGAGTGATGTTTCCTTTGGCTTCCCTCTAACGGGTTGGTACCCGAGCAGGTCATGACCCGTGTCAGGAGCTGTTCTGCGAGTACAGCCTCATGGAGACCGAAGGCGGGGCTCTTCACACACCCAGAACTCGATTCCTCGGAAACTTGGAGAAGCGAACCACTTTTGGAGCAACCGCTTTTCCCCACCCAGTATTCAAACGGGTGATGCCCACATCAGCCACTTGCTCAAAACCACGGGCAGACAGTCCCAGCCAGAAATAGATTCGGAGATCCGCCTTTTGAATTCTTGAAGCATGGTTCTGGGTAGACCATTTTAATACCGGGGTTTTGATTGTGACTCAAATGAGTTTTAACCCCGAGGAAAACAGAAAGGGACCTCCTGGGAGGTTGTGTTTTCTAGAAAGCCGTGGTTTTCTGAGCGCTTCTCAGTTTTCTACAAAACCCAACCTCCCAGAAGGTCCCGCTCTCGAGGAACAAAGGCCTGGCAACTTGTGAAGGGCCAAGTTAGTGGGTAGCCACTCTCTTTCTTTTTTGCACAAGGTCAACCCCACATTCGGACTTGTAAGTGGGTTGTGTCCTGAGTTACCTGTAAAACTTACTAACTGGGCTTTTGACACCCAAGTAGGTTTTTCCCAAGACTGTAAACCAGCAAGGATACATTCTTGAGGACATTACAAATAAGGTTGAACCTCTGAGTCAGCCAGCAAGTAAGAAGCTTTCTTATTGAACCACTCTGCGTTCACCTTGCTTCAGGGCTTAGCAGAACGCGGCTTCTCAGCTGCAGGGTGGTTTTCGTTTGGGTTTGATACAAGCAGAACCATTGCTTGGGTCGTCACCTTGCAGCTGAAACTGAGATTTTCTCAAATCGCGACTCATGTGACTGACAGACTTAGCTTCTCTTTCCCAGAGGATCCCAGTTACCATAATAGCATGGTCCTTTTGGTTTTAGAAGGCTGGTTTCCCTTGGTTACCAAGTAATCAAATGGATTCACTGGGTTCAAGGACTTTACATTATCCGCATATATCCGCATGTATTTGCGGATTTGAGGATCTGTATTTGACGCATAGTGGGAGTCTGGGCTTTGTCCTGACAACGCATCCGAGGTGTGGAATCGGACCCCTCAAGTTTTTTTTGGTTTTCCTTTGGGCTTCCCTTCACCAACCAAAAGGGTCAAAAGGACAGACCCACTTGGTCGACTTTCTTGCTGGATGGGCTTCCCTTCAAACTCTGAGAAAAGAAACGGTGGCCGTGTGTCCTTTGTTTTTTCTTCCCCAAGTGGTTGCGGATTTGAACCGCCTGGTTCTTTTAGAAGGCGGAAACCCTTCCTTAACCACCACGCCACCAATCCAAGCCACCGCGTAGGGAAGCAGAAGGTTTCGTGTTCTACTGCAATGTTGTTCAGTGACCCGTTTCTCTTTTTAGTTAGGATTCCCACACGTAACGGTCAGCCAAAAAAGCGCCCCACCCTTTTTCTAGCAAGGTCACCCGGCACCCGGTTGCGCGGATATCGATGGTCTTGGCTTCTGCATTTTGATTCCGGGCGTTGAAATGTTTGCTGTTTGGGAATCGAAACTTGGCATGCCAGCAAATGATCGGTTGCATGCGGATCTTCCTGATACAGGGGTGGTTTCGGGTTCCAGCGTCGGTTTTGTCAATCTATTCAAGAAACTACTTGAAGCCAACTTAGTCAATCTAGACATGAGTTAATTAAGCTGGTTTTGCAAGCTGAGGATTGGTTTGGTCATCAAGCTTTGGACACTCAACTGCCTGTTAACATTATTGCGCTCTTGGAGGGTTCCCTGCTCACCTTGTCCAACTGGAAAGCAGCCTATTTCAAAGCGACCCTGTTGTGGATGGACGAAATCCTGCACCACCCAAGAAACCATGAAACACCATCGTTTATTGGCAATTACAGTCAGGGCAATCATCATTCCGGGGGTTTCTTAGGTTGTGCGAAATGGATTTCGTCCATCCGTAGTACTTTGACTCTCCTTTTCACCTGCGATTCAAAAAAACTCGTGGCTCACCAGGATGCGCGAAAGCAGCGACCGAGCCGCGGGCTCGGTACATGTCCCAAAAGGACTTCATATGGCTGTGGGTCAAACATACTGTGGATGGACGAAGTTCTGCGCCGCCTAAGATTCCCTGGAAGAATGATGTTCCTATAAATCGCAACAAACAATCGTTTCCCATGGTTTCAAAGTGGTGCAGGATTTTGTCCGTCCACAGTAGGGTCACCCCAAAATGGCTTGCCCTGATAAACGGAAGCATGGACTAAGCATTCTGGTTCGGGTGGTTCAAGTTCGACCCTTTCCTTTATTTGTAGATTTAAGGAATCTGTAAAGTGTCGAATCTCCGTTTTCCCAAAAACGTTTTATAGAAGATATCAAGAAACTCTTCAGGGAAGGGTGTCCCTGGGTTGGGTTTCCATCCAACCCACTAAATGCTAAACTTTTCGTGGGGATCTGAGGACACTAAAGTCTAACAACAAAGCTGGCCCAATTTTCCCACAAACACCGGACTTCGGAGCGAGGTAACCGTGGTTTTAGCCAACGGGGCTTTGTAATTTGCAGCCTACACAGGGCTTCCAGGATAATGTTGACGGTGTTTCCCTCCAAAAGTGATGATTCTCCACTAAACCCAACAAAACCCCCCTATTGATAAACTGGGGTTGATTAATGTGGGGTTAACATTAGTAGGTAACCCTTCGGTATGATTCGCTACCTAGGTTCCCATTCTGGTAAACTCTTGGGTACCGACTATAGTGGCAACTGGAAGCACTGGGCTACTTACGAAGTAGTTTGAACATCAACATAGACCGGTGCAGTGTCACCCCCATGATCTTCTGTGACCAAATTCCAAAAGACCTTACTTGGCTTGGACCCCTTGACAGCTATATAGGGGGATCGAGATTTTGACCCATGGCCATTTGAAGGGCGCTGGTTGCCCAGTTCAGTTGATTTAGTCGATTTCACCTGGGAGACAAGCACTAGTTGTTTGGCTACGGGCCAAAATGGTCTCCTGAGAAATCTTCGGACCTGTGTCTGTGGCATTGGCGCATGGAAAGAGGTTTGCGGGACGCAAGGTGGTCTTAGCCAGTTCTTCCATTCGCTCGAGAATATGCGTTAATTGTCCGTGGTTTTGAAGGGAAGGAATCGATTTTACTGCAGGAATTATATGCTATGTGGGCAGAAGCAAATGGATGAAGTCAAGTTGGACTTGTTTCTGGTGGCTTTTAACGAGTACTTCTCTCCAGAAAGGCCAAAGCCCGAAGCCGAATGACCGAGACCGGGCCGGTTAAGGAAACTGGGGCGGGGGGGTCCCGGTAGAAACTGGTGGCATTCCATTGGCCTTCCTCGAGCTTCGGGCTGTGAGTGCGTCGAAGAAAAAAAAAACGACACGCCTTGGGTGCGGGGAGAGGCGCCTCTCCGAAAGCTTTCTTCCCAAATACTGGGTCTTTCAAGTCTTTGGTCCAGCTCCGGAGCTTCGAACACCTTTTTTTTGCCCTTCGATGGGGGAGAAGAGGGGCGCCTTAGCCCTGCCGAAAAAGCGGAGAAGGTGGCGGTGGGTCAAAAGTAGGCGAACCCCAAAACGGCTTGCCCTGGTAGATGGAAACATGGACTAAAACCTATGGTGCCTTGGTGGTTTAATGTTGACCCATAGCCATATCTATCGAAAATTGCACATCTTAGGATGATTGTTTAGTAGCACTTCTCTCAACGTCAACCTTCATTATCACAAACATATACTGACATGATCTGCTCTGTTTTTGTTGCATCAATCCCCGCCCCTCCCCTCCCGCCCCCGCCTCCCCCCCCCCAAATAGACTGGATTGAGCAGATTTGGCCATTGAACCAGCTTGGTTCTAGGCGAGTAGTCATGCCTCAGCTCCTTTCAATCAAAGGTTTTGCGAGCTATTCTGGTGACTTAGACTTGCCACTGCCTTTTGCCAAGCCCTACCCGTGATTGCAGTGCGTTTCTTGTTCCCATGGAGTGCTTGATCCCTCAAACCGGCCAGACTTCCTTATTCAGCGCGTACCGGTTACCGGGCCGGTTGTCAGGTCAACCTATGGGTTTTCAAGCAACGCTCCAATGGCCACGAGGCCGCAACATGTAACATGCACCCTATTGCCAAATGCACGGCCATCCTTCAGTTGCTACTTTTTTGGGGAACGCCGATCGAATTTCTAGAGGAAAGATGGTCTTGGGTGTGTAGGGGGTACACCCAAATTCCAGGAATCAAAGCCTCGCGCGGCATGGATCGCGCGTCCTTTGGTGTTGGCTTGAGAGGCCGGACGCCTTTCACGGTTCCTTTCAAAGAGCCCCCTTCTAGGTCCCCAGCTAGGTGCCCTTTTACCGTTTCTTTTTTTGGGGAGGGTTCCTCCAATAAAATAGACTACAGGAAAAAGGGCAGCCTTATTCTCTCTTCTGGCGAACCTAGCCTTGCTCTACTTGGAGGTTCGATTCGCCAGGTTTCTGGGGGTTGATTCCTTTCTTTTCAACCATCGTTCTTTTCAAGAACCGATCGCTGTTTCCCTGGGGTTTTGGCTTCCTGCAAAGATTCGGATCCCTGGAAAGAATGGAAATGGAAGGTACCCCTAGGTTAGCAAGTGATCGCACCCCGACAGGCTTAACCCCACTGGACGGGGAACTGGCCGAACATCCACGTAGATTGCTGAATTGCCCCTTCGGCCCCGACCCTCCGATGATTTGGCGGAGAACGGGCTTTTTCACAGTCAGGGCCTAGTGATTGCACTATTTGCACATCATTCTCCCGTGATTGTGAGGTATTTTGGATGATTGTTAGTATCCTGCCCCCCCGTTCCAGCTATTTATGCCCTCCAACTATCCGTTCATTTCCAGGTTGGGCATTTGCATTCGGGTTTGTCTCTACACATAGCAGAGTCCCACGAATGCGTGGTTTCCATGTGGCTTCCCTCAGACTCACCCAACACAGGGGTCCCTCAAACAAGAACACAAGGCGGTATTCCTCAAGAATGGTTAACAATGGTTCAATACACATATTTATACCCCCGATGTATATAATAGAAGGCTTTGTATATGGCTCATACCGATTTCGTTGCTTTTAGCGTTGGTCCTCGTCCATGGCGCGTTTTTTTGTGCAAAATCGGAGCGTTTGAGGCCGCACCTCTGCAAGTTCACCAGTTGGACGGAGTGGGGTTCTTGCCGGGGCCGTCAGTCGCACGTCGCCTAGACTCAGCGGCTACGGGGCCCAGAAAATCCCGCACATGCTATGGGTGCCGTATGGAAACTGGTCTGAGGTGAAGGGTGAAAATGGGGATTCGTCAAGCATAGATTCCGAGAAAGAAAAGCCGCACATATCAGGTACCTTCTGGGACCCCTTGTTGGAGAGAAATGGCTGTGCCAAACCTACAGACAGATCGACATTTAGCTCGTTTTCGTTGGGAGGGAGCAGTCCAATCCCCACCCCACGTACCGAACCCTCCGTAGCCCCGCCCAGCTCGGAAACCCACTCAGTCGCATCCACAGAAAGTTGGTCCCATGTGGTCCCCCAGCAAATGAGAAAGTCCCTTTGCAAGATGGGCCTTTCCTGCATTTTCCTAAACCTCCAAAAGCCCATGGTGGTATCTTCTGCAAGTTGGTAATCTTTCTTTTCCCCAGTTTTGGAGGACTCCGGCGCGGGTTTGCTTCTAAGTTTGCCCAACAGAACGGTCAGTGGTTGATGTTCGAGCTCCTTCTCCATGGCCAACTGCCCTGTTTAGGTGAGCTTGGTGAGAAAAATAGACGGCGCTGGTTTACATTGGCTTTATGTTAATTTACCCGGGCCATCTATTTTACTCAAAAGCACAGCCATGATTCCCGAGCCTTTCTTTCTCGGGTGCCTTTGGGGAGCGGATGTGCCGGACATCTTTTGTTGCGGCGCGGACTTGGAGATTGAAGGCGATCCATTCCAGGGCCTGGCTGGTTTTTATTTTGGTGCCCTTTAAACAGGGCTCCTTAAAAGATTTCCATTTTGCAACCATTTGAAACATGTTGCTTTTTCAACACCAAACAAAAAGGACACCACCATTTACAAGGCAATGTTCAGGTGTATGATGTAAGGATCCCTGTTAAAGGGCCCTGGACCCTCTTGAACTAGCCATAAAAAATGGGATAGTGCTTCAACACAATTTGTGGGTGTGTGGATCTTTTAAGGGTAGTTGGAGGGTGCAGGGGGTTGTTTCAGAGAAGCCGAGGAGCCTTTATGAAACAACCCCCAGCTCGACCAATACGCCAGGTTCCCTATAGAAACACAGCGGGCCACGCAAGTCCAAGCTGCTCTTGAGTCTCTGCCCGACAATCATGTTTCTCTGCCTATAGCGAGCTCACCTGGCGGTCAAACGAGCGAGCTCACCATGACAAAGGCCCTTTACTTGGGGATCCCTGAATTAAGTAAATCAGGATGGGCCCTTCACTCGCTTCCTTTGTCATAGTAATGGGCCCTTCATCAAGCATCTTTGTGATTCACGGGATCCCTTTTGAATTCTAGTAAAGCTTGCAGATGTGTGGTCTGGAAAGCGCGAAAATGCGTGGCGTCTGCTGGGCAAATCCCTTTCTCGAGTTTCCCTAGGCCTTTTAGGCGCATGATTGAGTAAAGGCTCAATAAACAGATGTGCAAGCAGAGGCAGAACGTCCCAGGCCTCATGTGGGGTTCCATCAAAATGGGATCCACCTCGCCAGAGGGGCTCTTATATTTCTAGTATGTCCCTTTTGGAGTTGGGTTAGTTTGAACATGCCCTGGGTACCTTCGCATATACTTAAGTGTCGACTTTGGGATCATTTGGTACATTCTATCGTAAGGAACGACTCACAACAGCCCCACAAACCCTTTTTTTTCTCGGGCCTTTTGGCAATTTCCCCCTTTTTACCTCCAACAGCTGTCGGTTCAATGAAATTGCCAACTTTTTGAACGCGACCACCACCAACCCCCTCCCTCCCCCCAAAAGAACACAACTTTCCCTTTGCCGCAACCCCCCCTCCCAACCAACCCCCCACCCCCCCTACCACCACCACCACCACCACCACCACCCCCTCCACCCCCCCCCCGCCCCGCCATCCCCTTTTCGGCTTTGGCCCTCCACGGCCTTTTCCCGTTTCTGAGATAATATTTTTTTCCCAACAGCTGAAAGCTTTGGGGTCTCAGCCCAGATAGGCTCCGGGGTGGTTCGGGGCGACCCTGAGCTAAGGTTCCACCAGGGTTCCACCAGGGGTTCCACCAAGGTTCGGTTCCACCAGGGTTCCACCAGGGTTCCACCAGGGTTCCACCAGTGTTCCACCAGGGTTCCACCAGGTTCTGCAAGGGCGGGGTGGTCTGGGGTGGTTTGAGGTAAGGTTCCACGAGGGTTCCACCAGGGTTCCACCAGGGTTCCACCAGGGTTCCACCAATTTCTTCGAGGGCTGCGGGTTTGAGGAAGGTTTCACGAGGGTTCCGCCAGGGTTCCAGCAATTTCTTCGAGGGCTGGGGTGGTCTGGTTTGAGGATGGTTCCACGAGGGTTCCACCAGATTTCCACCAGAATTCTGCCAGGGTTTCAGGGTGGTCCGAGGTGGTCCGAGGTGGTTTGAGGTAAGGTTCCACGAGCGTTCCACCAGGTTTCCGCCAGGGTTCCACCAGCCCGTCGTGCTCCGGACGAGGGTTCCACCAGGGTTCCACCAATTTCTTCGAGGGTGCGGCGTGGTCCGGGGAAGGTTCCACGAGGGTTCCACCAGGGTTTCACCAGGGTTCCACCAGCGGTCCGGGTAATGTTCCATGAGAATTCCACCAGAATTCCACCAGGTTTTGCAAGGTAAGGTTCCATTCCAGCACGGTTCTAGCAGGGTCCCACAAGGTTCTGCGAGGGCTGCGGGGTGGTCCGGGGTGGTTTGAGGTAAGGTTGTATGAGGGTTTCAGGGTTCCACAAGATTCTGCGAGGGCTGTGGGCCCTGAGGTTTCACAGGGTTCCACAAAGCTCTGCAAGGATTCCACACGGGTTCCACAAGGCCACAATGCTCCACCAAGGATGTGTCGTGCGCCCGTGGTCTGAAAAGCCATCGGATCAAGATCGCTTTGCTCATGGGCGGAACACTAAGCAAAACCGAAATCAATGGTTTTTAGCACACTTTCACTGTTTTGTGACTTGCTGACTTGCTCGGGCAAATGTTGGCTTTGTGGCAAATCAGATCACGTCGCTGCGGAACTCACGGTGCAGCAGAGTAAATGCTTGGCATTGCTGCTTGGTGGGCTTTGGGTTCCAAGAATTCCACGAGGCTGTGAGGGCTATGAGGTTAGAAGGTTTCCACCAAATTCTGCAAAAGCTATGGGGCAGCCCTGGGGAAAGGTTCCAGCAAAGTTTCACGCTGAGCTAAACGAAAGTTGCGTGAGAACGGTTTGCGAGGTTCGCCGGGCCTAGGTCGGGGCCCGATTGCACTGTTGGATTGCACCGTTAGGGCCCGATCGGCCCCGATTGCGCCATCGCGCCCCGATCGGGGCCCAACTCAGTCGGGCCCCGTCAATTGTACCACAAGCTGGCATCGCCTAGTTTTGCTATAGATAATTACAGTTGCGATCCGCATACCAAGGAAAACCGGCGTTGAGCTATAATATGCACCGTCGGCCCCGATCGGGCCCCGATTGCACCGTCGGGCCCCGGGGATCGGGCCCCGATTGCGCCGTTGGGCCCCGTCAATTGTACCAAGCTGGCATCGCCTAGTATTTTGCTATAGATGCAGTTGCAACCCGCATGCTAAGGAAAACCGGCGTTGAGCTATAATATGGGTGGCTGGCGTTGCACCACGGGACGATCGGGGCCCGATTGCACCGTCGGGCCCCGATCGGGCCCCGATTGCACCGTCGGGCCCCGATCGGGCCGATTGCACCGTCGGGCCCCGATCGGGCCCCGATTGCGCCGTCGGGCCCCGATCGGGCCCCGATTGCGCCGTCGGGCCCCGATCAGGGCGAGATTGCGCTGTCACTCGTAGCTTTGCTTTACAAGGCGGCATCCTCAGCAACACCGGCGGTAAGGATGGTCTCGGGGCGTTCCGCGAGGATTCTGGGAGGGTGTGGTGCTGTTGGGGATATCGCCCGAGCTTCTTTTTTTGGGTTTTTTTTAAAAAACAAGGAAAACACATCGCGGTGAGGCTCCAAGGAGTGCGACGGGAGCCAAGTGCGGAACCGCTCCATCCTGGAGTACATGAAGAAGACCTGCCATGCCTGGGGGCTCGGAAAATCCGTTTCAGTGAAATCCGAGGCGTTTGCTTGGCTTTCCGTTTGGGTTTCCCTTTAAACCAATCAATGCTGGCCCATATACATGGGGGGCTCGCAAAAAACCTCCGTTTCAGTACTGGCCCATGTACATGCTGCACATGTATCTCTTCCAGCAAGGCGTATTTCCAGCCGGGAAACCACGTGAGTCCTAAGCCACGTGAAACGAGTGGGAAGTCGGGTATGACTCCTCGTTGGGTAGACCCTAGCCACGTGAAATGGTGGTTGTCCTTTTGCTCTTCCCTTAAAACCACAAACCAAAGGCACCATACACAAATTACATACCCATACGGATGTTCATGTCCAGTGAGTTCCCACAAGCACATCACTAACGCCAGTAATTACCCAGATTGTTCCCCGCGACTACGGCCTGAACTTGGGATGGTTGCCGATAATCTGGTTTGGGGAGGACCCGCGACGTACGTAGCAAGGCTGTGCGAGAACGCGTCAACCAAGTGCATGCAAGCACATGAAGACGTTCACCAAACGGAGAGATACGGAGAGTGGAGGACCGCTCTTACAACATACCTTCTTGATTAACTTCCTGTTATTGCATTGGGGGTCTTTCCGTTTCGATTTTCCAGGTCGAACTCAATGCCACTGGAATTCGTTCAAAGCGGAAAGCGGGTGAAGCGGGTGCAAGCTGGGTTGAGGTACAACTATACCTTGGGCCCCTTGGTGAACAAGGGGCTGAATCGCACCCTAGAGGCAGCTTCCCCCTTGGTGGTTCGGATTGGTGGTGAGGTGTCCCCGAAAGTTGCCATTGGGCGTCAATCAAAATTCCAATCCAACCCACTTCAAAGCGCCGATAAAGAGCACATCAAACAAATGTTACCCAAAGGGTCCCTTGGTTTCCCATAGGACACCGTTTTGAGGTTGGTTCAAGGGGATTTGTTGATTACAGATTCCTCAAATCCGCAAATACAAGGTTGGCGGTTTTGGGTTTGGTTCAAGGGGATTATTATTTCACTGATTCGATTTCTCAAATCCGCAAATTATGAGGTACCAGCCAACCTCCAATCCAACAACAGTTGTTTGGTTACGGTATCACGGTGATTTTGGTTGCATGGTTGAACAAGCAGGCAAGTTGGGGGGGGGGGTCCGGTATCTTTCGGAGGCTTGGATGTTCAACCAACTTAGTAAGTAGGTTACAACCATGGTTCTAAATTGTGTAACTCGGGTTTGGTTGCCTAACCATAGTCACAACCTACTTGCTTGACCTGGCTTGGGTCAGTGAAACAGTTGTTTTTACCCCGCATCTCAAGTGGCACTAATTGGTGGTTTGGACTGGTGCTTCGGATTTGGATGTGAACGGGTCCCTGGCTTTTGCAGAGGGTAAATGGGAAAATACCCATTCCACCACCAAGACGCCGGCTAATCCAAACCGCCAAATTAGCGGGAAACTGATTGTTGGACTTGTTTCCCTCAACAACCAATCAACAACAAGAGTGGCTCCCTATTCCAGGTCCCCCCGTAGTGCCCTTTTACCCTTTTCTGGGAGAGGGTTCCCCTACTAGAATAGACTACAGACAAAAAATCGGGTACCAACTTATTCTAACCTCTCAAATCTTTAGGACCTAGTCTTTTCCTTAACCACCACACCACCGGGCTCCAAACCACCAACCAGTCCAGTCGTGTCGACTCGCCTCGACTCGAACGCCTCGACTCGCGAGTCGCATCGACTCGCGCGAGAGGTGTCCGAGACGACCACGTTGATGGAGGTCCAGAACTGCGGCAGCCGGTCGTGCCACAACAGGCGCGCGCTCGGAGAACCGGTCGCCGTTAAAAAAAGAGAGGGTATGGCTCAAAGTTAACGAGCTGGGGTTACGCAGGTTTTAGGCTTTGGTTCCATTTACCAAAGTGCCATTTTGGTACCATTTGTTTGAGCCACTGCCATATTGATCACAGTTGCAACCAGTGGGTTGCTTCCTTTTTCCAACTCTTTTTGGGAAGGGTTCCGATTCCTTTCAAGTCAACAAACCAAAAAAGAAGGATGCCGATTCTTTTTTTCCCATGTCCACTAGGCATTTGAGTGATGATTAGTTGTTTCAATATGGTGATATCAAGTTTAATGTATTGATTGAATATCAAGCGATGAGCGTCATTGTTGAAACTGGGAATCTCCTCCATGAGTTGCTTGGACCTGCACGTGAAACATCTGAAACAACCACCTTGTGGAGGTGTGTCTTTTTTTTGCTTGGGCGGGGGGACGAGCCACAAAGTGGTGGTGTTCCTTTTCAAGAACGGCGCGGCAGCAGTTGCCCAATGGTTGAGCCATTCCATTTATGAAGCGGGAGGTGCACAATCCAGAGTTGTCATTTTTTTGGAATCTCCAAAATAGTGTTTTGTCCTTAAGGAAATTAAGGGGTATAGCCTCAAAAAAAGACATATACCGATATGTTTGCGGATTTGAGGAATCTGTAATTGACGAGTTCTCTTTTATTTTGCCACGCCCAGAACCGTTTTCAATTTGGTAGCGTTTGGGGACCCTCTGGGAACAAACACGCGCGATCACTTGGGCCCTACTCTCCTGAAAGATACTTTCTTCGCGCATTCACATTGCCTATTTCACGGCAGGTAGTTTGACTCAAGAATGACTCTTGATAGCCAACCCAAACGGGTTTCAAGCTTGCTTATTCTCAGGGATTCTCATTCGGGCTTCGGGAATGAGCCTTTCCCCTTCAGGAACCACCCGGATGTTCAGTTCGGGTCATGTCTCATTCCCTCTTGACCAACAAGGCACGTCAAAACAGAGGGGCCTTCAAAAAGGCTTGGTCTCCTTCGAGTTTCCCTTCAAAGCCAACCAAGAAGGGCGTTTCCTGTCCCCCCCAAAAAAAGACCGAGCGACAACCAGCAAGTTCAGGAGATCCCGTTTGCATTTACCCTCCTTCCCACTAACATGGGAACTGACAGGGGGTCCCTTCAAAAGGAATTCATCTTCCAGGTACCTCCCCACAGGTGCCATGTTAGTTGGAGGAAGGGTGTTTGAGAGGGACCCCCCTCAAAAGTGGGTGGTGGACATAAACCCCCACCCAATGTTTTCTTTCACAACATGGTCCCCAATAGCTTTCATACCCAGTTCGGGATTATATTTTTTTGAAAGGAAAGTCTTCCAGAGGGCCGGAAGCCTGGCCAATTGGGCCTCTGGCTTTGACAAGAGGTCTAACACGCGCCACTCACAGGCGAATCGACCGGACAGATCTCACCTCCTGGTTCTCCCCGGACAAAACACTGGTTGGTTTTCCAGGTCCCCCACTGCCAACTTTTATACCATTTTTTGGGGGGAGTGTTCCCCTACTAAAATAGACTACAGAAAAAAGGGTACCCTTATTCTAACCTCTCTACTGGAAGACCTAGTACCTGTAACCAAGGAAACCACCATAAACCACCCTTCAAGAACCAGAAGGAACATAGCGAAGGGTTAGTTACCTACTATAACTTGCCTGGGAGCTTGGCAAAAACAAGGGGTCGCCAACCATGTTCAAAGGGTCGGAGACTCCAGATTCCGAAAGTTTCAGTGTCCCCCAAATTGCCTAGACCCATTTGTCCTGACTTTGACCCACACAAAATAGGTACAAAGGCAGAGAACAGCGGACAATTGTCGTTTGGTGGTTGTGAGTCATTTGGGTACGCTGAGAGCGGTCCTTCGGCTAGGCCATGCGAACTCAGTACCTGGAGCGAGTGGAGCACATGCTCCCACCGTTGCGGGCGGGGAATGCCGGTCTCGCGGTCTCGCGCGAACTGGGCGGGCTGGGTGCAACGGGCCGCAAAGTTGGCCGACTAGGTCAGGTGGCATACGGGCGTGGCGTTTTTGGTTGTAAATTGTAAAGATAAGAACCAACAGGAACACACGATATTGGGGGTTCCCTTGCCAAACTGGCATACCCATGGGGCCCTCAATTCCCCTTTCCTGGACGACGAATACAGAGACGCCAAGCGGGGTATGGGAGAGCCGTCCCAACAAAAGGATCACATTGGTTCGAAGCGTGAGACGAGTGCAAGTCCTGACTGTCTTAGGCTTAGCTTTGACAGATTGTTGGTTTGGCTCGACAGAATGCCGAATGCTCGATTCGGCATCCCATGAGCTGTCCAGGTGTCTACTCCGTGATTTAGTCTTGACTGCTATTGGGTTGAATCTTTAGACTTTAACTTTTTGGAAATAATGGTGATTTCCACTAAACCCCAAAAAAGTTCAACTTTTGCAGGGGGGTCAACAGCAACCAAGTCGTGATGTTTGTTTCCGCCAAGCCATGAATTAGTGGAGATTGATCTCAATAAATGTCCAAACATCGGCCCCGGAGTTGGTGAGTTCAGAGCCGGCTGGTGTACACGTGGGATGCACTACATTGTCAATGTGCTGGAAAAGTAATCAACCAATAGAACATGAACGTGTATGTGTTTTTTTGTTTGCATAGGATGAGATGTACGCAGTAGATAAGAGCAACTCCCCACTAAGTCAGCAACCCACGAGGTTCCTTGAAAAGAACGTTTGCCTTCTAGGACCTGCTGAGTCCATGTTACTTGGTGAGAGGGCAATACTTTGGGACAGAATCCCGCAGTTAATGCTTTTCTTGTTCCGCGATCGGGTTTCATCCATCCCAAGTGCAGCATGTTGTGAATCCACAGGGTCCAATTCCAACCTTGAGCCTGTCCAACCATGGGGCTCTCCCCTTGTTCTTTGTATGAGTTTCCGTTCGACCGAAAAAGTCCGGGATCGGAGAGCCCAATTTCCCATTCGCGTGTGTTTTTTCGGGGACCCCACAATGGGCGGGTTTCATTTGGGCTTTCCTCTAAAACAAAAAAAAGCAAACCCTCAAAAGAACAAACTCATGTCCTCTTGAAAGAAACACGGGTAAGTCGGTCGCTGACACAAGAACCGATGGAAGTTTCGGTCGTTACATGGCCGGGGGAAAAGGGACCGATTGAAATCCCACGCTCAGAGCGACCCAGAGAGCTTTTCCCTTTCACTCAGCAAACTTGGATGTTCAATCCACTTAGTAAGTAGGTTATAACCATGGTTATAAGTAGGGTAACTGGGGTTGGTTCCCTAACCATGGTTATAACTTACTTACCTGACGCGTGGCTTGAACATCCAAGAAGGGTGAACTTGTTGCGGGTCCAGTTTCTCGGCTCATTGGCATAGAGCCCAGTCATTGGAATCTTACTAAACAGCGGGTCCCCGATCCTGAAACTAGTTGAAATACCCGTGCAAATGGGTTATCGCCCCGCAAATTCACAGGGGGATGTTCCTTTGTACAGGGCATTTCGTGCTTCCAGGCCACTATAGAAGGCGTGCCAGGGTGTTCCCATGATGTGAAACCAAGAGTTACCGACTATAGTGGGAACTGGAAGCACTGGGTAGGGTAGACAAAACCCGCACGAAAATCGGAAAGTCTCGTTGTTGGACCTGGAGATTCTTTCCAGGGATTCTTCTTTCTAGAAAACCACCGGACACCTGCGGAAAACGGCCGGTTTTTGGAAAGAACGATGGTTGAAAAGAATGGGGAATTAACCCCTAGAAATACCCAAAATAGGGGGCCTGACCCAATTTCAATTTCAAAACGAGACTCCAGGTACATCGCATGTGTGGGAGGATGCCTGAAACATCAGTTTCCTCTTAAAGAGACACTCCGGAGGGAGTGGGGGCCTTTTTTCAGGCGCCCGGAGTCTCGCTGGGCCCAGAGTCTCGCGTTTGCGAGGCCTGGCGAGACCTACCGGACCCGCGAAGTCGTCTCCAGCGGAAACTGCCCGGCCTTCAGGGACATACAGAACCTGCGGAAAAGTTATTCGGACTTGCTGCGGGGTTTCCGAGCCATTTCCCTTTAAAGGGAACCGGACCTTTGCTTGTGGTTCCCAGCCATCCCCTTTGTTTTTTTTGTAGTTGTTATTGAGTTTAGTGGCTGGGTTTCCGTTTGAGTGTTTCTGGGGGTTATCAAAGTCAACAAATGGATTCAGTGGTTTCCCTTTAACCCACTTAGGGGTGACTTTGATCACAGTAAATAATGAGGCCAGTCTGTTGCAGGGGTTTGCGCCATTCCCCTTTAAGGGGAACCTCCAAAAGTGTCGATCGTTTCATAGGAAACCCACCAGTACTGATCAACTTTTGAAGGGGAAATCCAGCAGAAGCCCCTGTTGCGGGCTTGTTTGTTGAAGCAAAACTAGCCCAGTGTTGAACCAGTTGCCACTATAGTAGGTAGCCAGGCAGGGGAACCATGATGTAAATCCTAGGTAAGTCCGGCTGTTTTTTGGGGCGGGTTGTAAGAAGCACTGTGCAAAGCTACAGTAATTCCAGTTGTTGGAGGTGGGTTGCCTTGGATTGGCAAGCCCTTCTCGAGACCAAAGGTCGCAAGGGCAGGTTTTGTTTGGATTGGCTTGCTTGAACCTCAAATGAATGTCCAAGCCATTGGCTGTCTTTGTTTTCGACGAGCAAACATGTCCCAAGGCCTTTCCGGGTGTTGTGTTTGAACTCGAGGAATCTCACTTGGATGTTCGAGCAACTTACGACGTATGTTATAACCATGGTTGTAAGGGGACTAATCCCAGCTACCTCACTGATAACCATGGTTGCAACCTACCTGGACCCTCAAACTACCCTTAAAACAAGGGACACCGCCCCATTATTTTGGGACAATCTCCTATTTCTACGGGTTTGGGGGTCCAGGTACTTGCCAGACGTTGGTTGAAGATCCAAATTCGGCAGCAGCTTTTTCCCCCTCCGACCTCCACCCGCCCGAGGTGAGACGGTGCTGAAAGAGGCAAGGGACTGCATGGTGGCGGTGTGCAAGCCCGAGGACTGTGCATGGGCCGGGGCGTCCCAGAGCGGACGTAGGGGGAGTTTAGATCTTGCTCTTTTTGTTTTCTTATTTCTTTTTTTTTCGGGGGGGGGGGGGGGGAGTGGGTGTTTTTGTTGTTTGTTGGTTTTTGGGCCGAGGATTTAGATATATACATATATACATATATATATATATATTTGGGGGGAGAGTAATTGGTTAGGTGTTGGTTCTCGTTTGTTTGGTGCGAGGCAAGAAAACAAGAAGGGATCACAGGGAAAGGGAGAAGGGGAATGGGCGGGATTTCCGCTGCAGCGCTGTCGTTCAGATCGTTCGCCTCTTGTTTTGCTGAGGAGAAACATGGTCATGACTGGTACCAGATCCTTACTGCTTCGACTCTTACATCCAAGACCCTAGTCTGTGTCTTTAAACCATGTTCCCTTCATGTGTTGGTTTGCTTGGAACACGCAGCCAACCCGCAGTGTGCCGGTCAATATGGTTTTGTCTCAAAAAAGGGAAGCCCCAAAATGCTGGTTTCCTTGTGGTATCCCTTTCAACCAAGGTGAACATGCCCTCAAAGCAAACAAAGACACGCCTACACCCAGCTGCAGTCTTTCCATAGGAATCGCTCAGGGCGAACTGAACCCAGGCTGGTTACACTGGTGGCTTTCTACCTGGAGTCTCCATGACCCTTAAAAAATGGGGTCATTAGCCAAAAGAATGGGGTCATTGATCCATTTTAAAGGGTCATGGAGACTCCAGGTAGCTTTTAACCCTTCTGCCCCTTTTCCAGGCTCGAATCGAAGTCTTTAGGCCTTGTCTTACTTCTCGAAACAAAAAAAGTAAATAATACTTGCCGTAAGGACCCTCAAACTGCTCGTAAAATTGAGTTGCCCCAAGCTCATGGGGCAATCCCCCCATATCCCCCGTTTGCGGCTTGAGGGTCAAGGTGAATATCTCCCTTTTACTCCGCCTTCAACAAACCACAGGCATTTGCAGTATGAAACGGCGATCTTCCGCTTCCCAAACGGATCTCGGGGTCCCCTCCGTTTCCGGTTTGGGGTTTGGTGAAAACGGGGATGTGTCAACACATTGTGAAAAGATCCGCGAAACTGTGAGATATTTGATTGCTCGACCAGGTTGGCAACTGGTTGGCCACTTAGGGTATGACCCCCTGATGCCCAACAACCAGGTTAACCCCACGTAGGGATACTTAGTTGGTTGTAACCTAGGTTACAAACAACTTGGCCGAACACCCAAGTACCAAGGACCCTTTGGGCTTACTTGGCACACGTTGTACTAGGCAAGATGTTCGTGAAGACCCGAGCAGTCTTTCTGGTCGCTGCTACAGGTCAGCAAGGGCCCCCCTTTTAACAAACCCGCAAGGGCGCCCCCCAACCCCCCCCAACCCCCGACCCTCAAACCTTGACACCACGCCCCACCCCAAACCCTAACCCCCAACCCCCGACTCCTAACCCCACATCCTGGGTTGTTCAAAGTCGATTTTGAGGGGAAACGTTGACTGAAACATCAATGCACCCAGATCTCCACAAAACAATTGGTACTGGCCCAATTGGGTTTCCATAGCTTTTCTACCGTTCGGGGCGCTGGTTGCAACTTAAAGCCCCAGCACCGAGGTTTGCTGTCCAGGCTTTTCTGTCAAAACAATGCAATATCGAAATGCGATGCATAGCGCAGCGCTGGATGCACTGACCGTGTTTCTGTGGATCCGAGGGGGAATATACAGTCGGATTGTCTGGGTGTCAGTCTTTAGGAGGGCAGTCCTCCTTGTTGTTCTCTTTTTTTCGGCCGAGGGGGACTCCAGAAGGCTCATGAGCCCATTGTTCCAAGGTCTTGGAGACTGCTCGCAAAATGGGAATCCTAAATTGGACGCACGTACCGGTCTCCATGACCCCCTCAAAAAAGCATTCATGAGTTTCTTGGAGCGGGGGGGGCGAAATCTCCAGCTATCCTGAATCTTCATGACTTCTCGCCAAATCACCTTCTTGGGCAGTGAGGGATCAAAGGCTTTCATGAGCCCTTTCTTTTTTTCCATGACCCCTCAAACATGTACCTGGAGTCTCCATGACCCTTTTAAAATGGGTCAATGACCTATTATTTGAGGTAATTACTCATTTGTTAAGGGTCATGGAGACTCTAGGTATGCATGACCCCGTTTCTTGGGAAGGCGAAATTCCTGCGATCTTTTGGTTTTTCTCTCGGCCGAGGGGGACTGGACCTTTTGGAGCAGTTGCTCCAAATCCTGCGGTGGCGGCGTGCATCGGCGCCACCGCATCGTCGCCACGGCCGGCTTTGGAGGGGGGATGGGGAGAGTGGGAGGGGGGACGTTCCCTTGAGAGCATTGAAGTGCTGTTCCTATAGGCTTTTCTGGAACTGTCTTTTCCGGGTTTTTTTGTTTTGCTGTTTCTAGTTTTTACTTTTATTTGTTGTGTGTGTTTTTTTCTGGTTTCGTTTTTCCTTGGTGTCTCTTGGCGTTGTCCTTGGTTTCTCTCAGTGTTTCCTTGGCTTCCCTCTCCATAGTTTTCCTATGGTCCCCAACGAGGAATGGAGCCCCCCATAAAAGGGCTTCGGAAAGAAACCGCGTATTGTCGGGAGACTCCAGGTACAGTTGCAAGACTGTGATTACAGCTTTACGAATCAACCATCAAGATTCTATTGATTTTTTGTTCCCAACGCCGCCGACTACTGAGTGACTACTGAGATCTACTGAGATTCAAGAGTATTGTTAAATAAAAAACATCACCAGTCGTACTAGTGCAACTTCTTGATATGGGTCTGTTGTTTTCTGTGTTTGTTTTTTGGGGGGTACTGTCTTTGGTTGATTTTAAAGAGAAGCCAAAAGGAAGCCGACCATTTTGGGGGGTCCACTAGAAAGACACAACCAAATATCAAATATGTGGACTTTGGTCTAGGAAAGCTGCAATGACGCAATCGTCCATTATTTCAGGGCCTCGGAACAATTGGAGCCATGCGCCTAGCGTAACGTTTGCCCTCTGTAAGCTTGCTTCTTGAATGTTTAACCAACTTAATAAGTAGGTTATACGTGGGGCAGCTGCGTTAGTCTCCTTAAAACCATGGTGATAATCTAGTTACTTAGTTGGCTGAACACCCAAGATGAAGCTGCGATTTGTCCCTTTTTACTCCAAGTGAACTACCGCAAAATGTGGTCCACGCACTGAGCTGGGTTGCTCAACACAAATGGTCTATCACTGTGCCAGATGGACGACACGGTTTCCCTTCTTGTAGCGGTTGCATGGATTCCGGATTCATTCGGGTTCCCGTTCCCCATGTTGAACATCCGAGCCCGCTTTCGCTGAGTAGAGTCGACCGGGGCCTCCAGATGTTCCGAAGCATTTTCTCAAGAAAGAGTGCCTGAATTCGCCAGGCTCAAAGGGGTTGAAAAGCTGTTTGGCATTCGGGTGTGGCTCAAAATTAAACAGGAGGGGCAAACCGCAGGTTTTGGTCCATGTTTCCACTTACCAGGGAAAGCCATTGTGGTACCGGTTTTTGAGCCATAGCCATTTGAGCTGAACCCTCAAGCCCTTGCATGATTGTTTGGCCCAGTGCTTCCAGGCCAGCCACTTTTTGGCGGGGAACCGTGGGTGTCCCCGATGTAAACCTGGTAGCCATACCGAAGGTTTGCCTACAGTGGCAAGCGTTTGGAAGCACTGGGCGGGTGGCACCCCATACTTTTCTTCACTGTTTCTGGCAAGCGACTTGAAGTGTTTTTGTTTGTTTTTGGGTTCTTCTTCATTTTTGGTGCAAAAAAGCCGTCAGCTTTTTGCGGGGCCCATACCAAGGCTGACTCATTTTGGCCACTGGGCCCCCTTTCCCCCCTCCCGGCTTTTGCGCGCGCAGGCGCCCCGGCACGGCGGCCAGCCTTGCGAGCCTCTGGCAGGGGAGGAGGCAAGGCGATCGCTGGCTCGCCTTATGTTTGGAGGGTTGCCTTTGGGCCCATTCTTTTTAAATTGGTACCCCAGATGCACGGTTTTTGGGTTTGGTTCAATGGAGTACCCCAAAAGGTGGTTTTGTTGTTGGGCTTGGTTCAATGGATTGGTCAACTGACTAGCTCCCCCAGCAATTGGTGCCGTTTTCTTTGACCGTTTCTTGTTTGAAAAGGAGGGTTCCGAACCCTACTAAAATAGACTACAGCAAAACAAAAAGATGGTACCCTTGTTCTAACCTCTCTACTGGAGGACCTAGCCTTTAAAATGGAAATTTGAGCTATTCAGGAAGTCAACAGAAGGAAACCAACATACCTTTGAAAGACACAATACCTGCCTCCCTGAAATTATTCAAAAAAAGAAAAGGGGAATTTTCACCCCCATAATGTTGGGTCAACTCACCCAATATGGTATTTTTGAGGGCCCAGGTACCTGGAGTCTCCTTCTGACCCCCCAGACAAATGAGGTCGTGACCCCTTGATTTTTTGGTAAGGACAAGGGTCATTCAGACTCCAGGTACCCGGTGTGTTTGTTTCAAGGTTGAACCCCAAACATGGATTTCGGTGATCAAGTTTGAAATTATTCATTTGAAAACAAAATTCATTTTGGGCCACCCTCAAGTAATGCATTCAATTTGAATTTCAGTCCAAAGTTAGGCCTGTTTATGTGACAACTCGGCGGGCCATAAAATGCAACATTGGAGAAATCCCTAGCAATCCCTCCCACCGCAGTCAATTTGGCAGGTGTTGGGCATGGTGCCCTTGGCTTTCACAGGACTCCCTCCCCATGTTGTCGGAATGTGGGTGGTAAATCAGAAGTTCCTAGGTTTGTTTTGGCCCATGCTTGACCTGACTGCCCAGGCTCCCGTCCTTCTATCCACCCCTTGGGAAGTGAGCTGGACCTGAAAATGCACATATTTGCTTGTGGGCAGCTGCAGCATGAGAGCGCCTTGAAACGCCAAGCTCCGTGCCAGGTTGGCATCTGCAACAACGAGACTTGCTCCACGTGTGGCCGGCGCGTTGCGTTTTGCTGGCCACCCAGTGGGAAGTGTCAGGCTCCCATCCCAGCCGGCGTGGCTCGTTATTTTTTGTTTGAGGCTCAGGTTTTATGTTCATCGGAGGGTTACGTGTTTGCGTGGTTTGCCTGTTTGGATTCTGAACATTTCAGGCGGGCTGCAAAAAACAAAGCTTTTGTCACCGCCAAAGGTTGGGAAGAAGAAGAAGAAGAAGAAGAAGAAGATGGCAATGCATCACATCCGACATTCTCTCTTAGGGCCTCGCCTGAGTGGATGTCTCGCGACAAAAGCGGTTGGCGTCAGAGCGTCAGAGCCCTTGGTTCGGGAGTGCTTTTGGTTTGGCTGGGCGTTCTGAACGATCCCTAAGTCGCACTCCCAGAGTTCCGTTTCAGACGCTAACGTCACTTCTTTTGCAGGCTTTTTCAACGCCAAGACAAAGGGAAACCGCCATTTACAAGTTGCAATGTTCAGGTGTATAATGCATCCGGATCCCTGTTTCGGGCCGGACGAGTTTAGTGGAACATGTCCAGACTCACTGATGAGGGCCGCGGCACTGGCAGCGTCGTACAGGTATGTGTACTACGATGCAGGCTATATGAACGAATTCTGCCGTCATGGTCTACTCAATCAACCCGCTACCTGGAGTCTCATGACCCTTACAAAATGGGGTCATTATCCAAAATAATGGGGTCATTGCCCAACTTTTTAAGGGTCATGGAGACTCCAGGTACTCAATAAGTGGAAGCTTGGTGGGGATCTAATGCGCCGAAGGCGACGTTGCCAATCTCCGAAGTGGAGGAAGCGGGGGCTGTGCTTTGTGAGCTGTCTGATAGTAGTTTGCTGCGGTTGGGATTGGTGGTTTGGGGACTTGACCCCGGGGTTCTTAGGGATACATGGGAAACCATCGGAGGAAAGTTGAAGGTTTGTGCCAGTGCTGACGGCACAATTGGCTGTATCGGCTTGGGTTTCTGAAACCGGGTGAAAGTCTCGGTGGATGCCCAAAGTATGCCAGGAGAAGGGAACTCCAACGAATTTTCAGGAAAGGCTGACCGAGGAATTGGGGGGTTTTGCCTGCGGTGTAACTTGCAATATTTGGGCGTCCACCCTATCGCTGTTTAAAATAAAAGCAACGTGCTTGGAAGGAGGCGGACATGTATTTCCTCTGTGGTCGAAGCCCCCAGATTTCCACGTGGCAGGTGTGTGGACGGACAGCCGGGGCCCTGGTTACCACTGATAGTACTGGATTCATGTGGGGTGTGGCATTAAATAGGGCCCCCCCCCCATCCAAAAAGGGTACCGAGCCTCAACAAAGAAGCATCCCCTGATTCAAAAAACAGGGGGTTCTCGAGTGAATGCCTACACTTCTAGCGCATCTTCCATGTCCATTTGTTCCAAGGATCCATCTTTCTAGACAACCTCCAGAAAAGGGAAAACTGCAGTTTCTGAAAAGAATGATGGCTGAACACAATGGAACAGGAATCAACCCCTAGAAGAGTCTGATGATTGATATATGTTTTTGCCCTAGCAACTTCGAGCACAGAACTTGTATGACCATCTTGGAGCCAATCATTGGATGGGTTTCGCGACGGCACTGACTGATCCAATGCACATAGGTGTGTTCTTGAGGGTGGCGCTTTGGGTGTTTGCCTAGTTTGAGGTAGAATTATACGGAGCCTGGGTTACGGCGGTTGTAGTCTTTGGTTCAAGCCTGGGTTGCCGTGTCCCCTTCCATTTTGGGTAGTGACGAACCATTTTTAAAGGGTCAGAAGCAGACTCCAGGTACTTGGGTGTGCAACCAACGCAGTAAGTAGGTTATATCCAATGGTTAGACCCCAGTGTGTCTTTGAACTAGATGGATGTGAATTTTCGCTGTGACAGCATTCAGGAGGATTCAAGTCCACCACTGTTGAGGTCATTTCCTGTTTAAGTCCATTGCCTAATATGGCTTTGGGGAATCCTGAAAATGTGGCGTCCCTTTCAACCGACCCAACCAAAAAGCGGCGCCAAACGCGGGTGGTGCGTTCGGCCAAACGGCCAAACGCGTCGCACCAAACCGCGTGGCTCAGGTGGGGCCCTTGGGAAGGCTGGGGCCAATGCTCCGGCACCTGCAAGCCCGCCTTCCGAGCCCGGGCCGCCCAGTCCGCGGGTCCGCGGGTCCGAAGGTCCGAAGGTCCGAAGGTCCGAAGGTCCGAAGGTCCGAAGCGGAGGTCGGGTGCGCGGAGGAAGCGAAGCGAGTGTGTGGTTTGCTACTTAGACTAGGTTGTCCCAGCGAGGTGCCGTTTCTTTTATCGTTTCTTTTTTGGGGAGGAGGGTTCCAAACTACTAAAGTAGACTACAGAAGAAAGTTGGTACCCTTATTCTAACCTCTCTACTGGAGGACCTAGTAGATGTTCTGGGACGAATCGCTAAATGGGGACTTAGAATCATTGGTAAGTGGGTTGCAGCTAGACGGTAGTTTCAGGTATCGATTGTGGAGGAAGGTCGTTATATCACTTGTACAAGGAGTATATACTGCCTAACCCCACCCGAAAACTGTTTGTTGGGATTGTTTTTGTCTTCCTTTGGCTGCCCAATCTGATTGGTGGGTAGGATGCATTTCTTGGTTGGGTTTTGGTTGGTTTGGCTTCGTGCTGTTGCTTGAGGAGGCTGCTTGATCTTTGGTTCTTATGCCTCCCTGTAAAACGAAGCCTACCATTTTTCGGGTTCTGAAAATTGGGAGACACACCCATTTCTCACATGACGCACACAATGCAGGCAGGTAAGCTATATCCACATTTACCCTCAGCATGGGTCAGCTGTTGGTATATATTATTTACATGGATTGGTTGGGTCTGTCTTTAAGGATGTTCTTTTTGGCTTTCAATTGGACACCAATAGGAACAGCTACCATGTATTACCATGTTCAGGGGTCCCCCCGCAAAAAAAAGATGAGAACTGACCCACATGAGGCTTTGGAGCAGTCCATAAAAACGCGGCCCCGGGGAACTCTCCACCTTGGCTTCGGAGAAACGGGAGGTGTTGACTCAGGTTCGGCACCGGGACCCCGTGAAGTTCCCGAACCACTGCGGCACACCGGCGCGAGTCCCGAGTGGCCGGAAAGTTCGCGTGGCTTACTTCCTGAGTTTTTGGGGCTGGACAGGTCTCCTTCTGACCCTTAAGAAATGGTTGGTTATTACCCACAAGAATGGGGTCGTTGACCCAGTTTTGATTCGGGTCAGAAGGAGACTCCAGGTAGTCACTTTTTGGGGCACGGCTGGACCATTGTGCGAAATGAACAGTTAGGCCGTCTCTTTGGCCCATCCAGTCGTTCGGAAGTGAGATGATGACATTTGCTTCATTGATGTCCGCTCCTTATTTCAAGGCTGGTGCTGTTTTATCCCACGCAATCCATGCAGTGCAGGTAAATGTCGGTATATATTTTACATGGATTGTTTGGGAATGAACAAGTGACTCATTCACAGGTATTCTATTGTCCACATGGGCGGCAAACAGTGGGGAAAATTCTGACCCTGCTTTTTGAATAGTTCACCGGTAGATGTTGCTTTCTCTGCCACTCTGCGTTTGTGACTTGGAACCGTCCAGGGAACAATTTCCTCTGGAAGATGAAACGGAGACCAAAAGGAAGCTGTTGCTGTTCCTTCATGCGGTCCCACCATCTCCCCCTCCTTTTTTTCGGGGGAGTATTCTTGGGGAAACCAGGAACGAAGGTAATCCTCTGAATACTCCGGAATGCATACTAAGTCCTTGTTTTTTCGCACACCACTTGACTGGACCGAACAACATGTCAGCGGGTACAAAATAAGCTCAGGTGATATCCCCAACAGCATGCGGTGCTGTTTTTAGTGCTCGCACCACCCCGCAGCCCTCGCAGAACCTCGTGGAACCCTCCTGGAACCCTGCTGGAACCCTGGTGGAACCCTCGTGGAATCATTTCAGGGCCGCTCCGGACCACCCCGCAGCCTATCTGGGCTGAGACCCCAAAGCTTTTCAGCTGTTGGGGAAAAACACAGCGTGCCATCCACAACCCCCGAGATTGTGTTGCTTTTAGACACATTTGTCAAGCTTCAGATGGGTTTAAAGAATGGAAGGTCAGTTGCACATCAGGACCTGGCGACTGGGCATTTGAGCTGAATGTACATGATATCTTACCCCGGAGTTGAGCCAAAGACAGTTCTGGAGCCACGCCAGAGATGGTTCCAGACCCCGACAGAAGATTGCCTTTCAGTCAGAGATCAGGAAAGCACGCAGTAGCATGGAGCAGATCCCAGCGGATCCATTTGCCTGTATAGGTATCCAAAGGAGCCCACCCTTTAACAACAGAACAACCAAAAGGAACACAGCTGGCTACCTCCAGTGCTTCCAGTTCCCAGTACAGCAACTAACCAGGGAAACCATCATGTGAAACCCACCTACTATAGTGGGAACTGGAAGCACAGGGTACTACAGTGGCAACTGGGATCCACTGGGTGATGTATATATATATATATATATATGCATATATGCCCGCGGGTCAAAACCAATGGTACCATTTTGGGATAGATGCACCACTCATTTTAGTCTATTTTAGTGGGGATTGGGATGTTCACTGGGGGTATGGGGTTTTGACCCATGGCCATATATATGTATATATATATATATATACATAGTTGGAGGGGTTTGCCTTTCACGAGGCAATTTCTTCATGCGCGATCCGCGTTCGCCATTTGGATCGAGCCAATCGGCCGACATGTAAAGATCGGGCCAACTCGATGACTGCCAGGGTCCAAAGGGGGGAAAACAGGGACCGTTGAGCGTGCTGAAAAGGGAAACCCACATGGAAGCCGAAGAACATACTTCAAATTCAATACTACTACTTTCACAAATCGGTTTGAGTCTTCGAAGGCTGTTTAATGAACTTGTTGCGGTTTAACATGTGGCATACGAACCCTTCTTGTGTGGAGAGGGTAAAACAAATTGCTATAACCCGCCTACAAGGTTAATCCCACTGAACGGGTGACTGATAAGTGGGTTAAATCCAAGGTTACTGTTACAACTTACCAATTTTCCGTACAACCAAGTAGACGGTTACTTTGGGACCCCAGAGTTCCCACAACCCAAAAAGCCCGCCCAAATTTCTCAGGTTTAGTGACAGCGGCCTTATTTGTTCTGTTTTTGGGACCTTCAAAGGTTTCAATCTTGTTGAAAACCATCTCGTACGAGTAAACACATCCACCTTTTAAGCAGACTTCCGAGGTACGCATGGATTTGGATCCCCTCTGAATCGGTCCACTTGAGGAGCTCCATATGAGGCCCGGAAACCCTTAGACTGTGTGCATGGGCGTATTTGTAACGGAAAACGCACACCGCCTGAGGGTATCCCCCCGTCTGGAGAACCCATTGCTGCCCGGCCTTTCTTGTGGACATTTTCAGCATGAGTTCCTTCGGAAAGATCGGAACAATCCCACAGCCCCAACCCGCACTAAGCCACCTGAGACCTACTTATGCAACAAAGCTGCTGCCAGGGTTCCCCAAAATAGCGATTTCCTTTTGGTCTAGGTTACCCACAAAAACAAGGACGCCCCCAGATGTTTGCCTTTGTGCCCCAACAAGATCCAAGCAACAGGCGCTTACCACAGATTTCTCACCGGTCTGAACGGCTCCGCGCACCCAAAACCTGCCTCCACAAAGTCCCTTGGGCGGCGCTTCGCTCTCCTTCCGAAATGGTTTTCAGGGTGCCGGTGGCTCCAAACCGGTAAGGGGGGTTTGCCATCTTTCACCCAAGGGCTACCCGTCCAACACCCACACCTACTATTTGGGAAAGCCTGCGGTTGACTTCGAAATTCGGCTCCCTTTGTTGGGTCCCAGTGACGAATGCGAAGCCGCTTTCACCAAGCCCGAAGCCGTTTTCTCTGGGGTAACGTTTGGGAGCTTCTGGTGTTCGGATCGGGGATATCGATAGCTTGCCTTCCGATGTATGTCTTTCTGATTTGGCCAAAGGGGCCACATGTTCTTCCAACAGCGCAATGCACGAAGGAGTGGAAAGACAAGGAGGGTCTCCAAGTAGGTTGAACCCGAGTCTTTTTTCCGGGTCTCTCGGGTCCTGGGAACACGTTCGCGTGTGATGCCAATCGGATCGATCCATTCCAGGTTTGCCAAATTCATGCGAGCTATGCTCTGGATCATAGGGGCACTGCGGCTTGGATCTGGGGGGTGATCGGTGCCAAATGCTACTTGATGGCCTAGGCTATAACCCACTTACACGTCCCCCAAGTAGTGTTAACTTTGTTATAAGCGGGTTTTGCCCAAGTGGCTAACCACTTTCTAACTAGGACGAATATGCCCCATATCTACGGTTGTGGCTTTCGTTAAGAGGATTGGACCCTTGGTAATACTGACCCGGGATGTTTAAGCCAGTCCCATTAATAGGAGGTGTGCCCTTCCAAAAGTGGGTTTGATTCCTCACTCAACCCAGCAAACACCCTGAATAAATGAACTGGGTTGATTCATAGGGGGTCAGCGGTACTCCATATTTGGTTGAAAGTAGATGGCATCATTCCCTTTACTCACTCTGTGAGTTCTTTCGGGTCCACTTTAGTCACTTTTGGGAAGCTCGTTATGTTCTAGGGCGGTTTAAAGAGAAACACACTCCCGGAGTTCCGTTTCGGACTTTAGTCAATTGTTGTGAAGCTGGACCATGAAAGAGAGTTTATGTTCAAAGGGGGTCAAATGAGAAACACACTCTCTCTCTCTCTCTCAGTTCATTTTGGGACTTTAGTGACCTTTTGGGAAGCTGAATAATTACAGATAGTGTATGTTCAAGGGGTGTCAAAATAGAACCTCACTTCTTGAGTTCCTGGACTTTAGTCGCTTCTTGGGCTGGACCAGTTTAGTGCTGAACAAAAGGTTCAGACGTTGTTTTGGCATGTTTTGGCCACCCAGTCAGGAAGTGAGCATTAATTCAGAAAAGGGTCCCAAATGGCACGGGTCCCATATTTTTCCGGTTTTGGGTTTAGTGAAAACGTGGTCTCGGGGGCAAGTACAGATTCCGGAAACAAAACAAAAAAAGCATCCGCATATATGAGGTACCATGGAGCCCTTTGGGAAAGTTCCCGACCTATGATTCTGAGGTGACTTCGAGAATTATAAGATACTTGCGCTAGGGGAGACGCATTCAGAGCCGACTTGCAAGGGGAGCCATTGCGGCCTTTTGGTGGCTGTTAGACCTACTGGGCCTAGGGGCATGGGCATCAAGGGCCTTGTCCTTCCCATGACTGCCCTTGCTATGGCGCTGAAGCAGTATTGGAGCTTCATTGGAGCTAGTTCTGTCACCCGTGTTGAAAGCCAGCCCTGGCGAGGTCTCATGATTTGCCTCGCACGGTTGGGCAAGTCTATTGAAGCCCAAAAGTGAGATGGCAGAACTCCTCGTTACTTGGTTGCTGCTTGGTTTGGAAAATGGTTGTCTTATGTAGTTGAAGGGTTCCTTCACTGTGCAGTCAACAGTTTGACTTTCTGAGAGGATCACACCCCGACAACACACACTGCTTGGTTGTCCTTCGGATCCGAGCTTACTTGCCCGCGAATAGATCTTTGAGCCTTTTCCATCCTCCAGTTTGAGTGCAGGTTCGAAAAGTGATGTTCCTTTACCAGGTGTCCCTATATTTCTCTTTTTGGTGTTTTTTTGCAGCACCTTTTTGGCCCTGGGCTAACACCTCCTGACAGCAAGACAGGCGCTGGCACCTGAGTCAGGCGTCAGATCATTATTCCCTTTGGCTTTTTTGGATTCCCAGGCTCCCTTCCGCCGTCGCCCTTCGTCCAGAGATGAGGATTAACGTTCCAGCCTCAGAGTGATTGCCCTGTGGTCATGGGTCAAAAGCCACATCGTACCCCCAGTGAACATCCCAATCCCCAGTAAAAAAGACTCAAATGGGTGGTGCACCTACCCCAAACTGGTGCCATCGGTTTTGACTCACAGCCATGTGGGTGTGTCGTTTTGATAGAAATCCGCAAAGCTGGTGGGTGTCCTCTTTGGTTTCACTTGAAAAACCACGAAAAAGGGCAGAACCAAAAAAACAAAACAACAAAACGACAACCACGCCCGTGACTCTTTGCCCATGGCAGCCAAGCGTTCATAGCGTATGCATACATACACACACATACACACATACACACATACACACATACACACATACATGCATACATACATACATACATACATACATACATACATACATACATGCATACATACATACATACATACATACATACATACATACATGCACCTGTACGCATGTACACATATATATATATAGCTACATAAACACACACACACATATGCATACATACATATAGTACAGCTGACAAAGTGATTGTCTTCCGTTGCTGTGTTGACATCTGCAGTGACCCTCCTAAGTGACAAAGTAGTAGGGTTGGCAATCATTGGTTGCAGAGACTTGGAGGTTTTGGACAAAATCCTGCACCACTTTGAAAGCATGGGAAACCATTGCTTGTGGGTTACCATCCGCTTGCAAAGGGCCCTCAGTCCCCCAGTTCCTGAGCGTACCTTTTGGAAGACAAATTGAGCGAACAAAATGTCAAACGTGTTTGACCGCTCCACGGAAGTGGGCATCCCCAGAGAATTGAGTTTGTTGTTTAGGGGGCCCTCTCAAAATGACTGCTTTTCTTTTGGTTTCCCTCTAAAACCACCAAATAAGCTCAGGCGATATCCCCAACAGCATGCGGTGCATTTTTTAGTGCTCGCACCACCCCGCAGCCATCGCAGAACCTCGTGGAACCTTACCTCAGGGCCGCCCCGGACCACCCCGCAGCCTATCTGGGCTGACACCTCAAAGCTTTCAGCTGTTGGGGAAAAAGGGGTACTCTAAAAGAGACACCCAATTAGACTTTGGACTAGCTTGGAGACTGCCAAATTGGGAGGGGGGTTTGCCCCCGAAAGAGGAAGCGCAAGATTTTCAAAGGGGCGCCTCAGATTTTGCCTGACGCAGAGGCAGGGCCTTCACACTGCACTGTACTGGATCATCAGATTCTCTTCAAGCGCTTTCGCATCGGGCGGCTTGTCTCAATGTTTTCAAGATCGGCTGTCGTCGTTTTCGTTTTGGGCTCAAGAGGGACTCTTTCTACTTGAGCTCTCCTTCTGACCTTCAACGCATGGTTGGTCATTGCCCCAAATCAAGGGGGCATGACCAGTCAAACGAGTGATGGTTGAACATGGAAAAACGACGGCCTTTTCATCACTACCCGCTACTTTCAGGTAACCCTGAGTTGGTGCTTTGGGTTTGTGATTTGGGATTTGAACCCATGGTTCTTGTAGAGGGTAAATGGGAAACTACCCCAGAACACGTCCAAATTACCGTGCTCCAAACCACCAATTATTGGAGGGAAGCTGATACTTTTCAGCGTCTGAAAAGCCTTTTCGTTGGAGGGCTGTGGTCCTCTTTAACATCTACCAAACAAGTCTTACTTTTTTCCCCAGCTGCTGACATGGCTTTGGTCTTTGCCCAGATAGGCTCTGGTGGTTTGAGGCAACCTTCAGGGAACGTTCCAGGGGGTTCCGGTATCACCTGGCCACTGGGGGTTTGGGACTTGTGCATTTCATCATCTGAAGTTTGGACTCTCCAGGTTGCCGAGGAGCCCGCAAAAGCAAAGCAAGAAATTCCGGGCAGCCCTGTAGAAAGGGCTTGGTCCTTCTTGTGCGACCGACCAGTTGAAAGCCACAATCAGCAAGACGGAGAGTTGAAGTTTGAACATGAAAATATCGCCTTACGTCCCCAGGCGAAGTAACACAAGCGTTTGAGGGTGTACCTCGTTTCGGGTATACTCCACCAGATTTGAGCCAGTGTCCAAGCGTGCCAAGTTCAAAAAGTGTTTTTTTCTCCTTGGATATTGGCCCAGTTTAGTAGGTTAGCCACTTGGGTTATAACCCCCCTAGCAACAAAGTTGCCCCCACCGAACCGGGCACGTGTAAGTATAACCATAACCTAGGTTAACAACAAACTGCCACCTGGGTCAGAACCATAGCTATAGCCTATTAACTTGGGCCGAACACCCAAGTAGGCCATGAGATGTTTGTTGGACACTTCTTGAGGGAAATGCAGTCCCTAGCTGGTTGGGTCTTCTGGCAACCGTTTTGCTTCAGAGCGAATCAACGTGGGTGCAGTTGCCATTCAAAACGCGTCTCGAAGTCGCATTTCCACAAGAAACATGGAAGTGCACAGAACCCATGTCCAACAGACGTGGCCATTTTGTACGACAGTAGTTTGTGTGCACTTCCATGGCGGGAGGAGAGTTGTCAAGCATTTAAGTTTACTTTCAGAAATGCAAATGAAAAGCCCCCCGAAGCAGGTGTCCCAACGTTTGGATAGTAAAGGGAAGCCAAAAGGAAGCCGACCACTAGGGGCCCAAATTGCAGAAATACTATTGTTGTGCCTGGCCCGAAACCACCCAACACCCGCTTTTCTTTTAGGGTCTTTTTGTAGGGTCTTTTCTAAGGGTCTGATGTCGACCCGTCGCACAAAAGGCGGCACCGGTCTTTACCTTCTTGGAAACCTCCTGGAACCCATATGTGACCTTGTTTTTCCTGTCCATACGGCTTGGGCCACACAAAACATGGCCATACGGCTTTCCAGGCCGGACATCCCCCGCAATTTCCGGAGAAAAAATAATCAAACTCCCTCAAAGAAGGCCGGGGATTTGGAACGAGCTTGCGGTCTTGCGGCGTTTTTGGAAAACCCCGGGCTTTCCGGCAATAAGAAACGCGACTCCAACTCCAACCAGGCGGCTGACGCAAGTCGGTGGGAAACCGACCCGTTTTCTCGGTGAATTTCTTGGGGACTTGGGGCCAGACCGGAATCTCGGGGGCGGTTCGTTGGTGTAGAGGTCTGCATGGTTTTGGACTGGTGCGCCATATATAGGGGGCTGGTTTTGAACTGGTACCTTGCCTGGTTGTGACCCCATAAGAGTTTGAAAACCTGTTTATGAATACGGGGGTGCTTTTCCTTGAGTGAAATGTATGAAATTTCAATTAAGCTGTGTATTGATAGGGGTCCCGGTGCTTTTCCATGGGTGAAATTGGAGAATCGGACCAGTATTGGGAGGGCCACACCCCCTATTAATGCACTGGTTGGCTGATTTATATTGGGTCAACATTACCTTGGTGACTGGAAGCAGGGACAACCACCCAGGCAATCCGACTGTAGGTAATATATATATATATATATGTGCCAACGGTTGATCCATTTGGAGGAGTCTTTTTGGGCATACATATACATATATATATATATATACCTACATGGATTGCCCGCTCGGTCAAAGACCAGTTCCTTTACTCGGTGTTAACGTTGGGATGGTCATCCACTGTCATTCACCTGGTAGTAATGATCCTCAATGACCAGCATAAGCTTGTCATGACGCACGGAAGGAGTTTGGACCATGGCACACACGGAGTCTTAGAGGGTACCATATTTGTTCGCCGGTACATGCTGGATATACCGTAAGTTTGTATGTGCATAGATAGATATGTGAGCCGACTCACAAGAAATGCCCCGAGGAAAATCGGTTGCCCGGTCGCCTGTTGCAACATGGGACTGCCACTGTTCGCACGTCCTCGAGATTCGCCTCCAATTGGAACACAGCATGGCCCTAAAAGTGTTTCTGGTTTCCTCTCCGGATCCGTATGCCAGTCTGATTCCCAAGGGGGTTAAGTGGACCACGCTGCAACCTGGCAAAGGTGCAACCTTGCTCCTTGATTTTCTGGGAAGACCTAAGACCAGTTCATTGGCAAACCCATTTCTGCGGACATGACCCCCCTTTAGTTTCTTCCATTTGCTAAAGAATATGTATTGTTTTTTTCAGGCGGCTCAAGCAAATGAATTTTTAGTTGATGTCCAAAGGCTCCGGGACCCATTGGGCTGTGGCTCAAAACCAATGGTACCATTTTGGGGTGTTCGGTGCACCACCCATTTTAGTACCTATAGTGGTTGGATTGAATCGGAGGTTCACTGGGGGATCGGATTTGGCTTCTGAGCCATGGCCTTTGAAATCCACACCACGCTTCGCCTGCAAAACATGGGCGGTGCGATTCCGAGGGTGAAGGAAGGCCGGCCCTGCCAGAAGGAAGCAGAGTGGAACCGGCATTTAGTGCCCTGGTAAAGACCTTGGGGTCTTGGGGTCTTGGGGATGGTCAGAGTTGGTCTTCGTTCTTGTGTTTTTTGGGGGGTGGGGAGGTTTGGTAGCTTGTTTGTTTTTCTTTCTGAGGGGTCTTCTTTCGGTTTAAAGGGGGAAGGGAGTAGGTGGCCTTTTTGTTTGTTTTGTTGTTCTTTGCGCCTGTATTGACCACCCAGTTGGAAACGCCATTTCAGTGATCCAAGCCTTTTACAGCCCAGGCTTTGACCAGGAATCCGAGCAGCTGGATCCTGTTTTGTTGCTCCCCGATTGACAAGTGGTTGGTCATCTGAGTTACAAGCAAGCCAAAGCTAGCTTTGTGTGGACTATTACAAACCAACTGGAGCAACAAAAAAAATGGGACTAAATTGGTAACTAAATTGATTCCATGTTGGTGACTAAATTTGTAGGTCACAGTTTTAGTTGTTTCCTATACAAACAAACTTACTGTCGACGTCCTGTCGGGGCCTCAAGCAATACTTCATTTTTTTAGGGGTACCTTCCATTTCCATTCTTTCCAGGGATCCTTTCCGGAAAACCTCCAGAAACCCAGGGAAAACACCTGGTTTTGGAAAAGAAGGATGGTTGAGAAGCATGGACAAGCACTCAACCCCGATAATTTTGGTGTTGCGGATCACCCCCTCTCTTGGTTGTGAAACATGTTGCATTTTTGCTTATTGTGGTTTAGTGGGAAATCCCCACTTACCTACTAAAATTTACATTTTGCTCCCCTCTCTCTTACAATCCCTCTTCCCAACTCCCTTCCCTTTGCTTCCCTAGGGCGCTGTATTGCAGGCCCTTTCCGTCGGATGAATCGGAGAAGTTGGCGGATGGTTCGAACCCCGAAATCATTGGGTTCTGGGGTTCTTTGGCGGACAGTCTGGTTTGAATCAATATTGGGGGTGTTTACGGGACGCCCTTCGCACCCTTACTTGCCCAAAGCCGACCTTTGGATCCTTTGGTTTCCCGCTGTTGCCCCAGATCGAGTGCCCGACAAGGCTCGCCTTTTATGTTTGCTCCTTTTGGCAGGAAAGCAACCGTGGTGGCGTCCCTTTCAAGACATCCAAAGGGTGCGCTTCATCCTCAGACGAGTTTGAAATTAGAGCTTCACCAGCCAAGGGACAGTAAAATATGTTGTCCCAGCGGAACCGCTCACTTGCCCAAAGACGATCTTTTGCCGCTGGTCATGAGGCCCAAAGGTCAATCTTAGATTTTGGGGTCGCCTGGACAACTGAGACTTAGTTGCCCGCATACTAAGGAACTGTGCAGTTTCCTTTTGTCCTTTCTGTGGGATCAAGGGGTTTCTCCCCACTTCTGTGATACAAGTTGGAATCCCCCTTATTCACAAAATCGTTCGTCTTTGGGGTTAGGCCCTTTCTGTATCACAGAAGTGGATTCCATTCCCCATAGCCCTGATCTATCTGGAGTCTCCAAAATGGTTATTACCCAAATGGTTGGTCATTGATCCATTTTTATTTCGGGTCAGAAGGAGACTCCAAATATCGGAAGGCTTCGTTTGCTTGGTTACCAAGGTGAATTCATCTGATCCACTGGGCCTCACCCATGAGTTTCCGATCCGAAAGGCTCCGTTTTTGGAAAATTCCTTCACCAGATGCCAACGGCCCGTTCTAGCCGTGGGTCAAAAGCCAATGGGAATTACCATTTTGGGGTGTAGGTGAATTCACCACCCATTTTAGGTTACCTATTTTAGTGGTTGGATTGAATCGAATGTTCACCGGGGGTACGATTGGGGTTTTGAGCATCAGCCATGTGTATTTGTGTTTCCAGTCTCTGTCTTGTTCTTTCGGATCGGCTTCTGGATCTCTCGGATCCAAACCTCTGGATCCAAACCAGTTTCTAAGCAACATGAGCTTAGGTGGTGATATTTGGTCTTATTGGTGGTTGTAGTCAGGGCCTGTGTGTCTGGAGTCTTTTTTCTTGCCCTTGAAACATAGGTTGAACCATTACCCCTTTATGTTGGTAAATGACCCCATTTTGTTCAGAGTCATGGAGACTCCAGGGAACTGTAGTGAGAGGAACTCCCAACAAGTAGATAATGCCCGTACTAAAAGAGGAACCGCCGCGGATTAGTACGGTCCTCCGGATGAATCCGAAGCCAACATGGGTACATTTCAGGGGCTGCTCACATGATTCAAAGCGGCGCACTCCCCGCCTCTCTAGGGCCTCTTTTGGGCCAGTGGGACGCGACAGTCATGATCTTGAGAGATCAAAATCAGCTGTCTTGCAGCTACCACCCAGTGCTTTCACTTACCGCCATAGGAAACCAGGGGAAAAAGCTTAAGATGTAAAACCTAGAGGCAGCCTGGTTACCTATGGTTGTATCTGGAAGCCTTTGGGCCACTTAGGGAGTGACTTTCGTCAAAACACATGGGGCTCTCTCGGACCCTCAGAGTTTTGCTGCTTAGGTCTATGAGAACCCGGACTCCCCCGACGTGATCGCGCTGTTCGTCTATCCAGAGGCGGCCTCGCAGAGGGCATCTGATTCGGGAATCCGACAACTCCTTCCCCTTGTGAGTTACATAAGCGGTAAGTGCTCAGAATTGTTTGCCTGGATGGTGGGGTGCCGCTGGGTTTTGGCCTAATTATGTATGTGGTCCCCTTGATAGTTCACTCGGGATTATGGATTAGGATTGGCCAACACACTATGTTAAACAGCCCAGACTGCTAGCATTGTCAAAATACAGGTCACTAGGGACGGTCATCCCAGACACCCGGTAGTTTTTTTTTGGAGGAGGTTCCGATTCACATAAACTGCCAAGCAAGTGGCCTGTTTTCGCCATGACCGCTGGGCGTCTTGGTCTTGGACCCTGGTCCACATATACAAGGAGTTGTGACCATGGCAAAACTGCTTCTTTGGGTTTGATGATGGTCTAGTGGGTGCTTGAGTGATGGTGTAGTTGTGGTTTGATGCTTTGTGAAGATTGAATAAAGTCACTTGCAGTTGTTACAAATCCAAACTGGATGTGGAGCCTTGATACTCCACCAAGCCCTCCATTTGCTGAAGCCCCCTGGAAAGAATGAAACATGTTTGCAATAGTGATAGGTTCCGTGACAAACTAACAGGGAAAGAACAAGTATTGTTAAGCAAATGGAAGATTTCCGACTTCTGCGTGGGTTGACCGAGATCTTGGCTTAAAGTGTGTGTGTGTGTGTCTTGTTAGGGTACCCTTTTGTGATGTTTTTAAAGCGGAAACCAAAGGGACAACCGAAGCAAATTTGGGTGGGGGCCCCTAAAAGCGACACGCCCAAATAGACCCTTTGGACAATAACTGGTCTGGGACCATGCATGGGATCGATCCACAAGGCCCAAGATTCACCATCTGATGTCGACCGCGGACCTAAGTAGAACCTGTCCTACTAATACGGGGTCCCCCTCCAATTGGGATAGAATCCAACTACTTAAAAAGGGGACACCCCCCTATTAAACAACCAGATATGAATCCAGGGTTCCATTGGGAAGGATGGCAGCCCATAGGGCCACGGGGATAGGGGTTACTGACGATCTAATGTCGTTGGGTTCCGTTGGTGACTCAATCTGTGCCCAGATGTCATTGGGCTTACCTCTGGAGTTGCCGAGCTCTGCCTTGTCTTTCTTGTTGGACTGGTGCATCAAAACCCGGGTAGATTAAGGATAGTAAGGGACAATCCCAGCCACACATGTTTGTTGATTTCTTTACATGGTCTTGGGTGGACACCGATCAGTTTCGATTGTGACTCATCAGTCAACTACAGGCCAGGCATCAGCTGTTTCTTCTGTGGATGTATCTGGTTTCAATGGACAAGGTGGTCTAAGTGGGCGTTTGCTTTTGGAGAAACAAAAGGAACGCCGATGTTGGGTGTCCGCATCCCCAATGTTGACACATACACCATGTCTGGTCCAGAAAAGTCTGGCGAGCTAGGTCCCCCAGTGGCCTTTCTCACCCTTTTTCGGGGGAGGGTTTCCCTAAAATAGACTACCAAAAAAGGGTAACCTCTCTGGAGGACCTGGTAACTTTTGGCCAACATGAAACGGGTGTCCTCCAAAAGACACATTGTCCTGGAAGTGGGGGATGCTTAAGATAATGTTTAAGGGAAATACTCAAGTCTTGTCGACATAAATCTGGTAACCATGATATGTTGCGTGTTTGAGTTATCACAGTCTCTGGGGTGTCGTTTTGACCTAGTGATTTGGCGCGCGCGACGGTCGTGCCAAGCTTGCAGCTTCTCAGCCTTGGTCCTCAGGCTTTTCGTTGGTGTAGTGGGTTTCCCTTGAACCCAGAAGCGCTCAACTTTTAGCAGGGGAACAGTTTGGACAGCCCAGTACTTCTCGGTTTCCCACTCTGACCAGTTCGTAGGATGTTCATCCCAGTACTTGCGCTTCATCTATCCCAAGTGGTGCGAAATGGATTTCGTTTACCCAGAGTACGGGAGACTTTAATCATGCCAATACCAGTAGAGCCGGCGAAGCCGGTGGGCGGAAGTTTCAAAAATATAAAAACTATAGTTATCTTTCTCTTTCTTTTCTTGACTCTTTTCCTCTTCTTCTTCCTTTTCATTGTTTCATTTTTCTCCGTCAGTGTTCCTTTCTTCCCTTCCTTTCTCCCTTCTTTCCTTCTTTCTATCTGTCTTTTCTTTCTTCCTTTCGTTTGCTTATTTGTGTGCTGTTCTTTATTTTGTCTCTTCTCTGTCTTTTTATCTGTCTAACTATCTATCTTCCTCTACCTATCTATCTACCTAACTGCCTATCTATCTATCTCTATCTCTCTATCTAGATATCTACCTAGCTCTCTATCTCTCTTTCTATCTATCTATCTCTCTATCCCTCTATCTCTCTCTCTCTCTATCTGTCCATCCATCTATCTACCTCTCTATCTATTTATCTATCTATCTATATATCTATGTCTCTATGCATCTACCTATCTCTCTATCTATCTCTCTATCTAGCTATCTACTTAGCTAGCTATTTCTCTATCTATCAATCGATCTGTCTATCTATCTTCTGCTTGTTTATCGATCTATCTATTTATCTCTCTACCTATCTCTCTATCTCTCGTTCTTTCTATCTATCTCTCTCTCTCTCTCAATCTCTATCTATCTATCTATCTCTCCATCTATCTCTCTCTCTCTCTATCTATCTATCTATCTATCTATCTATCTATCTATCTATCTATCTATCTATCTATCTATCTATCTATCTATCTGTCTCTCTATCTGTCTATCTCTCTATCTATCTCTCTGTCTATCTATCTCTCTATGTATCCCTCTATCTACCTATCTATCTATCTCTCTCTCTCTCTCTCTCTGTTTGTCTATCTCTCTTTCTCTCTATTTATCTATCTATCTATGTATCTGTCTATCTATCTATCTATCTATCTATCTATCTATCTATCTATGTATCTATCTATCTATCTATCCATCCATCTATCTATCTATCTATCTATCTCTTTGTCTCTCGTGTATTTATCAATCTCTCTATTTATCTATATTTCTATCTATCTATACATCTACCTATCTTTCTAGCTCTCTATCTACCCAGCTCTCTACCTATCTCTCTATCTTTCTCTCTCTACCTATCTATCTATCTGTCTACCATCCATCCATCCATCCATCCATCTATCTATCTATATATCTATCTATCTATCTATCTATCTATCTATCTATCTATATATTTCTTTATCCATCTACCTATCTATCTATCTATCTATCTCTCTATCGCTCTTTCTATCTATCTATTTATCTTTCTCTATCTATCTGCTGTTTATTTATCTATCTATTTTTCTTTCTATCTATCTCTCTCTCTCTCTATCTATCTATCTATCTATCTCTCTATCTACCTATCTATCTGTTTATCTATCTCTCTATCTCTCTCTCTATCTCTATCTATCTATCTATCTATCTATCTCTCTCTCTCTCTCTATCTATCTATCTATCTATCTATCTATCTATCTATCTATCTATCTATCTATCTATCTATCTATCTATCTATCTATCTATCTATCTATCTATCTATCTATCTATCTATCTATCTATCTATCTATCTATCTATCTATCTATCTATCTATCTATCTATCTATCTATCTATCTATCTATCTATCTATCTATCTATCTATCTATCTATCTATCTATCTATCTATCTATCTATCTATCTATCTATCTATCTATCTATCTATCTATCTATATATCTATCTATCTATCTATCTATCTATCTATCTATCTATCTATCTATCTATCTATCTATCTATCTATCTATCTATCTATCTATCTATCTATCTATTTATCTCTCTCTCTCTCTCAGTCTATCTATCTATCTATCTATCTCGCTCTCTCTCTCTATCTATCTATCTATCTCTCTCTCTCTCTCTATCTATCTATTTATCTCTCTCTCTATCTCTTTTTCTATCTATCTATCTGCCTATCGATTTTCAAGCCCCAGCTGCAAAAGTGGACTTCGCGTACTACTTTCGTACTTAAAAGTTGCGATTTTCGAGCCCCAGCTGCGAAAGTGGACTTCGCGCACTACTTTCGTACTTAAAAGTTGCGATTTTGCAGCCCCAGCTGCGAAAGTTGACTTCGCGTACTACTTTTGTACTGCGATTTTCGAGCCCCGGCTGCGAAAGTTGACCTTGTGAAAGTGCTGCGCGTGCCACGAAATCTTTGCTTAACCTTGCGAAAGTGCTGCGCCTGCCACGAATTCTGCACTTGACCTTGCGAAAGTGCTGTGCCTGCCACGAATTCTGCACTTGACCTTTCGAAAGTGCTGCGCTTGCCACGCAATTCAATCCTTGGAAAAACTTGACCTTGCGAAAGTGCTGCGCCTGCCACGAAATCTGCGCCTCACCTTGCGAAAGTGCTGCGCCTGCCACGCAACTCAATCCTTGCGAAACCTCCGCGTTGCCGTGCCAATAGGCCCGCGCTCCGAGCATGGTCCGAGACTGCCCGAACGTGCTCCCGGAGACACCAATTCACGCACGGGGCCATGCTTGTTGCAGATTCCTAACTCCCACCACACGCGCGCGCATACCAAGTGCTGCGCTTGTCACGCCAATTCAATCCTTGAGAAAACTTGACCTTGCGAAAGTGCTGCGCCTGCCACGAACTCTGCACCTGACCTTTCGAAAGTGCTGCGCCTGCCACGCAATTCAGACCTTGGAAAACTTGACCTTGCGTAAGTGCTGTGCCTGCCACGAAATCTGCACCTGACCTTTCGAAAGTGCTGCGCCTGCCACGCAATTCAAATCCTTGCGAAAGTGCTGCGCCTGCCACGAAATCTGCACCTCACCTTGCGAAAGTGCTGCGCCTGCCACGCAATTCAATCCTTGCGAAACCTCCGCGTTGCCGTGCCAATGGGCCCGCGCTCCGAGCATGGTCCGAGACTGCCCGAACGTGCTCCCGGAGACACCAATTCACGCACGGGGCCATGCATTTTGCAGATTCCTAACTCCCACCACACGCGCGCGCATACCTCACCTTTCGAAAGTGCTGCGCTTGTCACGCAATTCAAACCTTGAGAAAACTTGACCTTGCGAAAGTGCTGCGCCTGCCACGAACTCTGCACCTGACCTTTCGAAAGTGCTGCGCCTGCCACGCAATTCAGACCTTGGAAAACTTGACCTTGCGAAAGTGCTGCGCCTGCCACGAAATCTGCACCTCACCTTGCGAAAGTGCTGCGCCTGCCACGCAATTCAATCCTTGCGAAACCTCCGCGTTGCCGTGCCAATGTGCCCGCGCTCCGAGCATGGTCCGAACGCGCTCCGAACGCGCTCCGAGAGTGGTCCGACCAGGCGCCGCGAACAGGCTAGCTTTCGGCTCTCCGAATTCACGCACGGGGCCATGCTTTTTGCAGCTTTCTATACTCCCACCACACGCGCGCACATATTTTCGCGCGCGCTTATTCCTTCTCTTCATCTGTCTCAGCGAGAGCTTGCTTTCAATTAGTTGCCGTGACACGGAAGTTCCTTCTAAACTTCCTTTGATAACTTTGATTTGCTTAATGTGCTTAATTCTGCCCTGTTGGTTTTAACAGGGAATCTGTCACATATGTTTTTTCTTTTTTCTCCCAGGGGACGAATTGTCTTTGAACGTGTGTGTACTTCCTGTAAATAACTCAATCTGAAAACCTCGTCTTTCCCAACCCAAAAATCGATTGTTTTTTCAGGGGGAGGGGGGCATGGCATTGTTTGATAAGGTGCCACGTAGTTGGTGGTTTGGATTGGTGGTTTGGGGAGTCGAACCCTTGGTTCTCGTAGAGGGTAAGTGGGAACCCCCTCCATTTCACCACCAAACCACCCTTTTGAGGAAGCTGTTTGCGGTTTTTGGGTCTCCCGGTCCCCCCGGTTGCCCGGTGGGTTGCTTCCTTTTTTCAACTTTTTGGGGAAGAGTTCCCTTTAAACTCAACCAAAAAAGGATGCCCAGTGCATTTTTCTCTGACAATCCACTGGGCCTCTGAGTGGAGGATCCGATTCGGCTCCAACCACCCTTTTTGAGGGAGGCTGATTTGGCCATGGTTCAAAACCAATGGGATCCCATTTTGGGATGTTCGGTGCACCACCCATTTCAGAACCTATTTTAGTGGTTGGATTGAATCGGAGGTTCACTGGTGGGGTTTTGACCCATGGCCATTTGAGGTTTTTGGCTCTGGAGGATCGCTTGGGGCCAACGGCTCGAAGTCTTCGGCTCGCTCCGGCGAGGACGACCAGCATGCCCTGGACTTCTGCGAGCGGCTCTTGCACGGGCCCCTCTGCCCCAGGCGCGATGGCGCGATGGCGCGACGGCGCGGGCACGAGACGTGGGCGTGGGTGCAGCCCGGTGTTTCCAAAAGGGCTGTCGCCATGTGGATGGTTGCGAAATCCAAAAATCGCCACCACGAAATTACAAAAATGGTTGAAACCGCCTGGAGTCTCCATGACCCTTAAAAAATGGTTGGTCATTACCCAAAAAAACGTGGTCATGTACCCATTTTTAAAGGGTCATGGAGACTCCAGGTGGGTATTTGCAGGGGAATCGAATCATCCAAGGGCTTCTTAGGTGGTGCGAAATGGAATTCGTTCATCCACAGTAGTACCCAGAACCATCCCATTTACCAGGTAAAGGCAACCCAGGGCTTCCCCGCCCGATATAGCAACCAAGAGGAAATTCACTAGCGAAGGGTTACCTACTATAGTGGCGAAGCGCCTGGGATCCAGTAAAACCAAACTGTATTGAATAGAGTTTGCCCTGTTCTGCTTGGACAACTGCAGGTTGCAAACTGCTCTCCCAAACTGCAAATGAGGAATCCATCCGGTACGAAAACAATGGTGATGGTTGGCTTGCTTTTGTGCTTTGCATAGCCACCCCCAACATTGCCAAAACAAGACAAGAGTGGGCCTTTCTTCTGAGGCAGTACCTGAAATTTTGGACATAGCAAAAAGTTGGGGGGTGGGGGGGTGCTGGAAACTGTTACAGTTTGTTGTGCAGCCCTCATCGTCGGGCCAATTTCGGCAGGCTGCTTTCGCAGTCCCACCACCACTCCGTGCACTTTCACCGTGTCGGCAGTGTGCTGGAGGCAAAGAAGATCGTGCGGCTCGGCGCGCAGAGTTGCAAGGATCCAGAGGACCCCGCTTTTTCTGCAATTGTAGCATTTGTTTTGGTGGGCAGAGAAAAGGCAGTTCGCTAGGCCTTTTTGTGGGTAGAATAAAAAGGATCGAGTCATCTAAACTCCAGATTTCTCCGACTTCCCCTGGCTGTCCCATGGTTTTCCCCTGGTTTTCTTCGGCTTCCCTTGCCTTCCTTTGGTTTCCGACGGTTTCCCTCACCCATCGCTGAGGCCCTCCGATCGGGTCTCGGTCTCGAGTACTCTCCGAAGAACTTTACGAATACTTCACCGTTCTTGGCAAGGTGTTTTTTCTTCTTCTTTTTTTTCCGGTTTTTGTTGTTTCTGTTCATTTTTTACTGTGGAGAATCTCCAGGCCCCAGAGTGAATCTGGGCCAGACTTGGAGACCCTAAAAGTTGCCATTTTCCGTTTGGTTTCCCTGCAAACCGATTTGCAGCTTCCAGGTACCCTGGTAGTAGCTAGTCATGGGCAACCACCAAGTAAAACCTAGAGGTCCAACTATGTAGTTACCTACTATAGCGGCTTGCCTGGAACATAGCTAGCACACAAGAAGTCCAAGAGGAGAGTTCCTCTACGCGTTTTTTCTGCTTTTGGGTGTCACGGATTTGTCTTGAGCTTCTTTTTTTTTTTCCGGGAGCACCTTATGGGAATGGTCAGTGGGCCAGACTAGCGCGATAGGTGATGAAATGAGATACTCAGATATCGTGTGGAAGTTCTTGAAGGCTTCAGTTGGTGGAGAGGGTTGAGCAGATGGTTGCCCTGTTAAGCGATGTTCCTTTATATACATGGGCTGCGAATGAGAACCCAGGACAAATTGACCATCCCTAAGTCTCCTTGGGGTGCTCGTACCTCGCCCCAGGCTGTGCCACTCACACCCCGTCATTTTGGGGTTTGGCCAGGAGACACCTTGGGGCTTCCTGGGGCCTCCAAGATTTTAGGTCCACGCCCCGCGACACCCCGAAAACCGGGGCTGGCTGACACTCATTTATACTCAAGCTGTGAGGGTCCAGGGGGCAAGATGGGAACATCAAGCAAAGCCGGCTGTCCAGGGGGCAAGCAGGAACATTTACGGTAGCAACTTCATGTCTGCTGCTGTGCAGCAAGATGTGCAAAAACCACTGCTGCCAGATTGAGATTTTCAGCGGTTGCCTGCTCAGAGCTTTGACGTTAAGGTCCATGAGGTTCACTGCGCCCTCATCGGTCGCGAGCAGGAAAAGTCTCCGATCTTGAGCTTGCTGCGCGTGCGACTTCGGAAGATATCATGAAACTCCGCCGTCCCCTGCCGACAACCGACGCCAGCCGACGCCAGCCGACGCCAGCCGACGCCAGCCGACGCCAGCCGACGCCAACCGACGCCAACCGACGCCAACCGACGCCAACCGACGCCAACCGACGCCAACCGACGCCAGGCGACGCCAATCGACGCCAACCGACGCCAACCGACGCCAACCGACGCCAGGCGACGCCAGCCGACGCTAGCCGATGCCAACCGCCGCCAGCCGCCGCCAACCAGCGCCAACCACAGGCAACCGACGCCAAGACGCCAGCCGACACCAACCGACGCAACTAGACGAACGCCAGGAAGCCAACCGACGCCAACCGACGCCAACCGACGCCAAGACGCCGACCGACGCCAGCCGACGCCAACCGACGCCAACCGACACCAACCGACGCCAACCGACCAAGGGCGCCAACCGACGCCCTGTTCAACCGACGCCAACTGACGCTAACCGACGCAAACCGCCGGCGCCCCCCCCCCCATCCGGCTGCAGCTCTTTTCAGGTTTGTCAGTGGCAAACACGCGGCTTCTTGAGACAGCAACGCAGACACCAAACACAAATTGGTGTAGGGATCTGGTTGAGTTGCTGGTGGTGCCTGGGAACCTGTCGAAGTTGGGAGTTCTTCCTTGCAGGTGATGGAGAGAGTGTTGCTGGGGATGCTGGGTTTTGGCGTCAGTTGGCTTGGCGTCGGTTAACGTCGGTTGGCCTCCTTTTGCGTCAGAAAGCCGTCGGTTGGCGTCAGTTGGCGTCGGTTGGCCTTCTGTGGGGCTTCAAACTTACTACATTTCGACGCCCCGAGCGTCAGAAAGCCATCCGTCGGCATCGGTTGGCGTCGGTTGGCCTCCTTGGGGCTGCGAAGTTGCGACACTTCAGCGCCCCGAGCGTCAGAAAGCCGTCGGTCGGCGTCAGTTTGCGTCGGTTGGCCTCGTCAAATTTCGGGCCTCAACAATCTACGCCGTGACTCCGCGAGCGTCAGAAAGACGTCGGCGCAAAAATGATCCCCTGACAAAACCCCAGCTTAAACAAGCCCCAAGCACCATGCTCTGGGGTCGGTGGATCTTGCGGATGGGCCACGCGTGGATGTCTGTGTGATGAGAGCTGTTTCGCGCTTTGTTGACCATCTGCTGTTGACCTGTATGAGGGGCTGTTTCATGATTGCTTTGTTGACTATGCAGGGCTTGGCTGCAGGGTGGCACGGATCGCATCACCCACGACATCTGCCGCCCCCGAGTTCCGAGAAACTGGCAAAGCTTTGAATGGATCAGTGCATACCTACTTACGCAGACCAAACGTTTTGTGTGCTCCTAACTCCTCGCCACGCCTGGAAGGCTTTTTGCGACTGGCAATGCGCCAGTGTGCCCGCCAACAATTGGATGTTGCAGCTGCGCTTGATTGTCGTAGCCTTCGCCGCACTTTGCGTGCTACGCGCCCGCCGATTTCTCCAAAGGCAGCTGGCAAGGCAATACCCTATTGGTTGGCCGCCGTGTTCTGAGCTAGATCAAGCAGTTCCTATTTGCGCGGTCATACACAAGCGTGTGCTGCCAGCATGATGAACGCCCAGTCTTGTCGCAGGCGCAGACTGAAGCAGTGCACGCTGGCTCAAAACCGAGCTTTTGTGGCTGCTCCTGCCAAATTTCCACCAAGCGGTTCTTTCTTTAACTTTGCGCCTTTTCAGCACTGAGCATGCAAAATGGGACGGGGTTCACGATTCTGTTTTTGTCACCTTGAAACCCTGGCTGCGACTGGTTAGGGTTTCGTGGGGCGAAACAGGCAACTCCGCGCGCTGTTGAACGGAGAAACACAACTTGTACCTACCAGGTAAACGGAGGCACAGGGAGCTCCTACAAGTCTTGCTCACCCTCCCCGTTGACTCCTACATTCAACCCCTCGCCTAGTAATTAGTGCGTTACATGAAAGCGAATCAAATGATGTTCTCTTGGGGCCTCGCAGGCAGGGGTCGAGAGTTTGGGGTGTGTTGGGGTGTGGGGGTTGTAGCTGGATCAAGCGCAAGACCCCGAATTGGTAGTCCGCCCCGTGGTGAATCGGGAGCCTTAGGGATTGGTTGATTAGTATGTGTTGTTCTCTTTTTTGAGGGGGATCCTTCCTTGTTTGGGAAACACCCGGTGTCGACTGTATTTGCGACATCTAGCACACGAAAGCCTGTAGCTGGTCCTTGGTGACCAAACCGCCTTGTGCTCCCCTTCAGCTCAACAGAATGCAAGATGCTTCACAGCCAGTCTGTCAGAAGGTTTGTGGATTGTTGGATCTGACATGGATCTTGGGCGGAGAATGGAGTCTGTCAGAAGGTTTTTGAAACTGACATGGTTCTTGAGAGGTTTTTTGTTTTTTTCCGCCGAGAATGATCCCTTTAGAAAGTTCCATGTCGACTGGGAGGCCTGGTGCCCTGTGGGCCAGCCTTTGGATTGCGAACATGGCGGGATCCGGGCCCTGACGTGATTAAACACGGAGGGTGTCGGGTGACTTGAGACAATGCTCCTTCAAACGAACCGGCTGACACGTGAGACGGGTTCCGGTTTCCACTTCTGCCTCTTTCGGAGAAACTCTTGAGAATGTCAAAACAAGAATGGAACCAGTTTTTGCCGTTGCCACTTTTTTGAGCGTACTAGTCCTAGTCAACTGTCACCAGTGGAGATGGATGATTTGCCACACTTAAATGGGTGCAGCCGCCTTTTAATTGTCCTTCTATGGGTCTGGGATTATGACCATTTGAATACCGATCTGTTTTGATTCTGGCTCACTTGGTTATGTGTTTTGCGGATCCCCTTATTTGAGCTTGGATCCAAAGAGAAACTTACCCATTTTAGTCAGGTCTCCAAGCTTGAGGCCAGATTCTTGGAGCCTGAAACTACCCATCGGTTCTTGCCCCCAACAACTTCTGGTGTGCCCACTACCCTCCCACCAGCTAACATGGAAGTGCACAGACTTCTGACAGACTACTTTCCTCTTGGTTAGCTGGCCTTTTTGCACAAACCGAGGGTAAGGGTTGCTGGAAGGTCTACCCATTCCGGTCCTCAGGCAGGCGTTGCCGTCGCACACGATCATCAAGACCTTGGTCCTAGGCGGGGAGCCTGAAGACCTTATCTGAAACCTAGGCTTCTTTCTAGGCATGTTCCTTTTTTAGCAAAAGGTCCACGTCATACACTAGAGACTGCCATGCAAGCTTGTACTGGTGGCAAAAGCCTCCATACCTCCAAAGCTCGTACCTGACAATGAACTATAGAAGTGAGCCCCAACTTGCAGGATAATTTGCCGTGAATCTTCCCACTTTTCTGGACGGTGATTCCTTTTTCATTCTTTTCAACCATTGTTCTTTTCAAAAACCGGATACGTTTTCCCTGGGTTTGCCGGGGAGGTTTTCTAGAAAGATCCGGATCCCTGGAAAGAATGGGGAAGGTACCCCTAGATTCTTGGGTGTTCGGCAAAGTTAGCAAGTAGGTTATACTCGCTTCCTGAGTTCATGAACTTTATTTTTTGTGGGAAGACCGGTTTATTGGGAAACATACAGTTTGGACTTTTGTGGGCCATCCACTCAGCAAGTGAGTGTAACTCTGCCTGGAGTCTCCTTTTGACCCTTAAATTATGGTGGGTCATTACCCCAAATACTGGGGGCATTTTCCCATTTTGTAAGGGTCACAAGGAGACTCCAGGTGGTTATAAGTGGGTTAATCTCCTTACAGCAATAGGTACAGCCTATACTTACTAAGTCTGTCCACGGTTGTGGGATCACTCGGGGTTTATCCAACCACTTCTGTAACACAAGGGCATCTCCCCCTTAAAATCGGGGCGGGGGGGGGGTAGTCTGCGGGAAGCCTGTTTTGTTGTATCACAGAAGTGGTCATTTTCCACAGCCCTGCTTCTGTCCATGAAGGGAATTAGTAAACCCCTGGTTGATTCTCCGGGAGTGTCCCCTTTTTGGTGGGGATTTTTCACTTTCCCCCCCCCAACTCATATGACGGGTTTATTAATCCGGGGTCAACATTAACATGGAACCCACCACAGGGTACCTTTTACAGGAGAATAGTTCAACCCAGGACCCCGAAACGTCAGGTTCCCTGCAAATGGACAGGAGGGCAGCACGGACCCTGTTTGTTCCAACGCAAGGGCCCTGCTTTTTTGTTTGTCTACCCAACCTGGTTCTTGACAGCCCATGTTCCTCTTGGTTCCAGGACTGAAACAGCAGGTTGCGGCTCGAAAAAGCGTCGTCAAACACAAGCTTTGACAATACGTGGCTTCTTGGATGCTAGTTTGGGCCACAAAGTATGGCTTGGGTTGCAAATTATAGCGACATCACGGCCAGGGTTTGCGACTGCACCCATGATGAAGGTAACTTGCTTAGGAACCCTTCTTTTGGGTCGGCGTTTTGTATGTCGTAACACATGATTCGCCCAGGTGGTTTCTCCTTTGAGCATTCCAAGCAATGAGGTTCCCTGCTTGTTGGCTCTACACCTGTGCGCCTTTCCATCGCATTGGCGAGCAGCGAGTTGGGGCATATCGACCTTAAGATACGTAGCACACCTTTGCAGCTGCGGCTCGCAGATCACATGTGTTTTTTTGTTGCGAAACTTGGTTCCAGGAAGTGTCGGCCTCAAGAACTAAGAAAGTGTGCAGTGATGGAGCCAGAGGCTCCTGCCAATTACCCCCCCAAAGACCCCTTCAGGATTTGGGGCCTATGGCTAAATCCGGGAGGTCGAAGAAAAACCCGAGCCCAGGATATCGTTTGCGGCTTTTGATAAGGCCCTCGGATTCAGGGTCCAAGCACCTCCTACAAGGCGAATTGAGGCCGAAACACGAAAAAGACACCTCCTAGGGAAAAGGCGAGCTGGGGTCGAAACCCGAAAAAGACACCTCCTAGGAATAAGGCGAGTTGACGCCGAAACCAAAAAAAGACCAAATAAAACAAGGCCGAAGGTTAGAGAAGTCAGCTGCTCGGGCTGCTCCCAGGCTGTGCCTCCGTTTTTGGTGTGCCGCGGTGCCCCCAAATTCGCCTCCCCGCCCCAAGCCCCGCGGATCCGCAGACGTCGCAGGCGGATACGCGGGGCCGGGGCTCCACTGGGCACGAGATGCGGAGGTCCGAGCGCTGAGTGCGGAGGATGCCGCCCGTCCCAACCGAACTCGCGGCGCTGGAGAGTTCTGCTGGCGGTTTTGGCGGCGGGTTCCCTGTGAAAAAGATACAACACTGCAAAATCAGAGGTGCATTTTGCTCGGATGTTAGGACTTTAACTTTTTGCCAACTAGTGGGTTTTCCATTAAACCGCTAAAGGCTAAAGTTTTAGCAGGGGAGCAGACAGCAACCAAGGTTCCCTGTGAAAATAGCACTACAAAATACCAGTATCCCGAGTAGCCCTAGGGTTAAACCCCCACCAATTTGGAGGATGAAACTCCTGAACGCTATATGGTGGTTATATGAAGCCCGTTTGTTTCAATGGTGGTAACTGGTAACTGAACCCTAGGGAGAATAGTAATAGCAACCACATGTGTTTCCTATGGTCACTGTGGGGTTGGACAAGCCTGCAATTTGGAGGAGTAATCTTCTTTTGGGCCTTCCTGCGTCCCGTTCATAAAACATGCAGAGCATGCCACGCAGTTTGTTCCAGCGGATTCCGCCTCTGTTGTTCCATTTGTTTGGTCGGTAGTGTCGACGACTAGCGTTGTTTTGCTAATTTGCTCATGTTGAGTTGTTATTTTCCATCTTCAATTGTCAAGTTGCTTCATTTGCTTCCCCTGTTCCCCTCTGAACATTGCCAAGTTGGACCTGATTGAAGGACACAACATGCAGCACGAAACCAGTTTGGCCAACTTGCATGCCTCAGTTACCACTAGATGCCAACCGGTAACCAAAAAAAACGACCGAAATGACTACAGAAGTCTGTAGTTGCCTATAGAGACAAGTGGGATTGCAGAACTGTAACGGCAAGTGGGATTTGTGGACATTAGTGACCTCAAGCATGAAATTGGGGGGTGGGTGACCCCTGGATTTCAATTTGTGGTGCCATTTTGCCGTTTCGTGTCGTTGGGGGAGCCCCCACAACCCCCCAAATTGGGATGTTTTGCCGTCCAGTGTTTCCACTGGAGCGGCGGTTTTTTCAGCCACAAGCTAATTTAGTAAGGAGAGGGACACGATTCTTGAACATGTGCACCACGCCACACGCGGAAGCATGCGGAAGGCTTCGCGGAAGGGGTTTCTTTCGCGGAAGTTTTTGCGGAAGCTTTGTGGTTGATATGAGCATATTTTGTCAGTTTGCGTGGAAAAGCACGCAGAAACGATTGCAGTAGAAGCATACAGGTTTTGCTGTGTACGAGAAACGCAACGCTTCCTAGAAGAGCAGTTGCCACCAAGCCAAGACGACCAAACCAGCCGGCGGATTTCACGGAAGGTTCGCGGAAGCTCCGCGGAAGAGTGGCCCCGTGTTTGCATGCAAGTGCCCACGTAGCACGGGTAGTCCAATGGAGCCCAGAAACATTACTTTCCTTACTACTTAAACTGACTTTCCTTTCGCGCCAATACTCGAGGAAGCAAATCTTGTAAAACACACGCCACGCAAGGTTTGCGGAAGCAAACAATGACAAGCATGTGCCGCGGAAGTTTGCGGAAAGGACCTCTTGGCCCGCGGCAAGGATGCGGGAGGGTCAGCGGAAGCTTGAACAATGTCCAATCAGTTTTGTCTGAGGATGACTCCGACGATTTTATCTACGCGCTCCTTCCATTTCTCATCGCGCAGAGGGTGCGTTTCCAGCATGCGCCGGCGGCTCATCGAGAATCTTAGAGTCTTGGGTCGGAAACCATGATGTAAAACCTAGAGGTACCTGGAGTCTCCATGACACTTTAAAAAAATGGGGCAATGACCCCTTCATTTTGGATAATGACCAACCATTTTTTAACGGTCATGGAGACTCCAGGTAGCCATGGCTGGTTTAGCACTGCTGGGATCCACTGGCTGGGGATGCCAAGCAAGTCTTCCATGAGTGAAACGTGCCTTTCCACGGCCTGGTGGATGCTTGGGCTAACTCACTCAGTAGGTTACTGCGCTTTTGAAGGGTACTCGGAGTCTCCATGCCGCTAACAAAAAGGGGTCCTTACCCAGCATAAAAGGTGTTTGGCTCCATTTTGTAAGAGTCATGTAGACTCCAGGTAGCTAGTTCTCTTGCAGCCAGGGTGATCCGAAATCAGTTTTGCAGATCGAGGGGGGGATCGGCTTCAAGAAGCATGGAAGTGGTCTTCGGCCGCTTTCCGAAAGTCGTGTTCCAACTGGACCTGCGCTGCGTTTGGGAGGGATGTTAAGTTTGCGCTGGGAATGATCTCCCTGGGGGGCCGCTTGGTTTAGTGGGAAATCATCACTTTTGGAGAAAACACACACAAAATATCAATAGGGCGGATTTATCAATTATATACTTGTTGACCGCACGACCCGCTGATCGATTTGCGGAACTCCGTTCACGGCCCCTAACTGGAGCTTTGCCTGTTTGACAATCCACTTGCTGGCCGAACATCGGGTGGACACACCCTTTAAAGAGCAGCCAGGCTGTGTTGACCATAGGTGCTTCACGTTGAACCAGGTTGGGCCCAACCCTTGGAGAGCTCAGTATGTGTCGAAATAAGAGGACTCCTAAATAGGTGTTCCTGGAGTCTCCTTCTGACCCCAGTCGAAAATTGGTCAATGACCAACCAATATTTGGGTAATGACCACGTTTTCAGGGTCACAAGGAGACTCCAGGGTTTGCTTTGGTCCCCTTCTGAGCCAACCCGGAAATTTGAAATTCGGCGACCCTCGCCTCACACGAATCGCCCCAGTCGCACCATCTGGCTGTGGCTCAAAAACCCGGAATTCCAAAATGGGTTGCCCTGGCAAGTGGAAACATGAACCAAAACCTGCGGTTTGCCCCTCCGATCGTTTTCTTTTTGAGCCACACCAGTAGAGAGGATAGAATAAGGGTACCCTTTTTTCTGTAGTCTATTTTAGTAGGGGAACTCTTCCCCAAAAAAGGAGTGAGAGGTCGGGCACTACTGAAAAACACCCATTTTCAGCAGTCCGCTCGCGGCAGGTGACTCCCACCTGTGGCGCGGCGGGAAGTCTCGCCTCGATGGCCAGTCTGGTGGTCTTCGACATTTGCGGGGAAGCGGTCCTTCGGAAGCAGCGGAGGGCCGGGCCCCGGGCCGCGGGCCGCGTTTTCGGGTGGTGAGGAACCTGTTTGACCCGAAGGAGGGGTTGGGTCAGACTGCACCAAAAAATAGAAGCCTGGAGTCTCCCTCTGACCCTTTAAAAAATCGGTCAAGGACCAGCCATTATTTTGGGTAATGACCAACCATTTTTTAAGGGTCATGGAGACTTCAGGAAGGGGTCATGATGCAACCAAAATGTTGATTCGGGTCATGGCGCTTCCAGGTCATTTCCATGGGCCCGAAACGCTTTTTGGGGCTGCCTGGAGTCTCCATGACACTTAAAAAATGGGGCAATGACCCCATTATTTTGGATAATTACCAACCATTTTTTAAGGGTCATGGAGACTCCAGGTGGGCTAAAGTATGGCCTCGTGTTTCGGACGGACTTGGAGACTAGGATCAGTGGAAGCGACCATGGCTGTTTGGAAGGAGGGAGCTCCGAGAAGCGAGGCGAAGAGGAGAGAAAGCAGCTGAATGATTTTTAAAAACATGTTTCAACCTGGGGTCGAAGATGGTAGATTGATTTGTTGTGTTCTATTTTCCTTTTCTACAGAACACTTTTCCTCTTGATTTCTTCGGCGAGGGGCGGCGGTTACAAGGATTTCCCAAGGATGGATTCGGAAGGATCCCAGTTTGATAGCGGGTGCTGGGTCCCCCGCAATCACTGATTTCCAGTCGGCTTCCCTTGAAATACCCAAAGTGGGCCCTCCACTTTTTGGAGAACTCGAGAATATGATCAACGAAGCCAAACACTTCCCAAAGGGTCCTGGACTCTTTCATTTTCGCCTCAGGACATCATGAGGTCATGGCACGACCATGCAGAGTTGAAGTTACATGGCGTGCGGATCTTCTTTGGCGCAAGGAATACCCAGATGTCGGGGTCCTTAGAAATGGCGGTCATGTACCTACCTGGAGTCTCCATGACCCTTAAAAAATGGGGCAATGACCCCATCATTCTGGGTAGTGACCCCATTCTTTAAGGGTCATGGAGACTTCAGGCAGATCTTCCTTCGGCATGTTTCTCTTTGTTCCCACCCCCAACCGGAGGCGTTTCTGCACATCGCCAATTTTTGAGGAGACCCGCGCTTTTTTGTGTCAGGTTTTTTTGTTTGGCTGAAATAAATGCTTCTAGGGGTAACTTCCATTTCAATTCTTTCCAGGGATCCTTCTTTCTAGACAATCACCAAAAACCCTGGGGAAATGGCTGGTTTTTGAAAAGAAGGATGGCTGAAAAGAATGGGGAATCAACCCCTAGAATGCTGGTTTGGTCGCTTCCCAAGGCTCCAGATGGCTCTTTGTAGGGCAGGGTCCATGTTCTTACGGGAGCTGGGAAAATCAAAGTCAAAACAGGATTTGTATTTTAGACGCAGCTGGTTTGGAGCCCACCACATGTCTTGGTGGTGCTCTGCCATCCCTTAGTTTTTGTTTCCTTTTTCGTAGTAGTGAGTCAACCACATGTGTTCAACAACCTTGTCATCATTGGATGTGAGTGCAAACTTCGCGAGTATCTTGGAAGACTTCGTGAACGGTTCGTATCTTTGTGCACAGGCACCGCTTAGCCAAATTCGTATGTGTCGCTTGTTTTTAGGTCGCTTTCAACCACTTTTTACCCATCATTCTGGTGTCCCTTGGTATCACAATCCAGGGAAAGACAGGGGCTGCGCATTCTACCTAAACCACTGAACCTGTTGTTTAACAGATTTCCACAAGAACGGGATATTCCAATCCATTTCTTCTTGCGCATTGGCCTTCTCCTTCGGTTCCCAAGGTAGATGCCACGATTTTCGCGCATGTTTACTCCTCTCCTTTACTTCACGGGATCGAGGTCCTGACCTCCCCGGAGCGTCTCTTGGGAGCGCAAGATGTTATTTCTTTCAATCGTTAAGTTAGATGGCAGCTACCCCTGCTCGCCCACAAAAAGAACGTCGCGCTGGTCATACCTGAAGTTGGTTGAACACTGCACGATAGGCTCTGGCAAGCAGCTTCCGTGAGCCAAAAGACCCAGGGACTTAAACCGTGGTCACCTGTCCCAGGTCCCCCGTCTACGTGCCCTTTCTCACCCTTTTTTTTGGTGGAGGGTTCCCCTAGTAAAATAGACCAAGCGGAAAAAAGAAGTTGGTACCAACTTATTCGAAGCTCTCAAATCTGGGTTGGACCTAGTGTCAAATCACCAGCTTGACCCAAGCAAAGCTCAAAGCCCAGGAAGCAGAAGCAGGCGGCGCAGAGCTCATGGGCCACGTGGCGCATCGACTGCTGGGCACGCGGATCTTCACTGCCGGCAGCTCCTGGTGCCAGGCACCGGGACCAGCGGAGGCTCTGGATGAGGCGCCGAGAAATGCCATGGCAAGACACCACTGGTTTGCAGGAGTATGTGAACCTCTGAAGGTCATGGAAACCCAGGCTCTTCAAAAAAAAAGAGTATATATTGCAGGGTAGGGCATGTAAGAGGTAACCCTTGGTTGCTCCCATCCGGTTCCTTAGCCTTTTAGAGTGTTTAGTTGTTGGGTTTCCATTTGACCCACTAAAAGTTATTTACTTGTTACGTCAACCCCCGAAAGAAGGTAAAATTCTACAGGGCTCCTCAAAATAAATTCATTTTGCAAACCATTTGAAGCAATTGCTTTTTCAACACCAAAATAAAGTTGGAAACCGGCAATTACAAGACAATGTTCAGGTGTATAATGCCAGGATCCCTGTTCTAGGGAAAGCTTCCCCAGTCTTTCCAGGGATGTAGGGGAAACTGCTGGTGTTTGAAGAGAAGGATGGTTGAAAAGAATGGGGAATCAAACCCTAGGGAGGAACACATTTACATACCTTCAACATATATCCTGAGAAAAGGGAAACACATATTATTATTATGTGTTTTTTTTTTTAAAGAGAAAGACAAATCAACAACAAGGCGGGTCCTACCCCTTCTGTGCCCGTCTTCAGGACCTCTCCAGGAGCCTTTGCCGCGCCAGCAAGCCCTGGCGCGAGTGGCCCATGTCTGAGGAGATCAGCGTCTCGGCTTCGACCGGAGGCATGACCCGTCCATTTGCTTAAACGTGGCCTGGGCCGATGGCGCGGTAGACCTTGGACTTTGACTGGGCTGTTCAAACAACTGGTTGGTCAATCCAAATCCATTGGGAAACTACCTGGAGTATTTGCTGAAAAATGAAAAACATAGGGGGTTAATTTCTATCCACCATGATTTACCTAAGGAGTTTCATCATCCAAACTGGGAAAACCCTGGAGCAAGGAACCCCAGGGTTACACTCCCTCAGACTAACATGGAAGCTCCCAGTAGCCCATAAATATCTACCAAATCCAAATCAGCAGAATTTCGCCCAAAGAACGGGTCCCCAAACAGATCCCAGTATACACCCCCTCAGACTAAGAGCCGGAAGCTCCCAGAAGGCCGATCCCGTAAATGGAACCAAGTCTTCCAAAGGGATCCTGGGAGCTTCCATGGGGTACTCCTGGAGTCTCCTTCTGACCCGAATAAACAATGGTTGGTCATTACCCAAAATTTTGGTTGGTCATGGACCCAGTTTTATTTCGGGTCATGGAGACTCCAGGTACTCCTGGAGATTCAAACACCCATAGATTTCTGGGCAGAAGCAATACAACAACCAAAGCACCCGTTCTTTTTCTAGTCGCTTGAAGCTGAGACTGTTCTTGAATCATGTTTTGGTTGACTATGTGGGTGTGTCTTTGTTTGAGGGTTCCCTTGTTTAGTGGTTTAAAGGAAGCCAAAAGGGCAACCACCAATGGGGGGACCAAAAGAAGATAACCTTCGCAAAAACAAGGGGGTCATGGCCATAGGTTAGTTTGATTGAGAGTGAATGGCACTAGTCTAGATGGGTTTTATTCCATTTACCAGGGCCATCAATTTTTCAAAAAGGACGCACATGGTCATGACCCCGTGTTTTGGGTTATTTGGACTCTTTTTTCAGAGTCATGGAGACTGCCGGGAAATTTGTCCATGGAGCTGTCTTCAAATAGCTCACTCCTTGAGTTCCGTTGTGGACTTTGGCGAATCCAACTCTGTGAGAAGAATATCGACGTCACCAGGGATTTGGATGGGCGTGCTGAAAGGTGTCCCTTAGAGGAGCCATTTCTTCTACTAAGGGTTCGGAGCGCATTGGAAGCTTGGTTTCCTTGACTTCGCCCTTTGTGTGTCAAACCGGCCAGCTTGGTTGCGGTGAGCAAGAATCTGTTGGGACCTCTTTTTTTGGGCATCAAAGGGTAGCGCAAAAGGGCAGCTTTGTTTTGAGCTACTTAGCTACTAATCTCAAGCACCGAGGTAGGGCAAGCGGGTGCCTTCCTTGTTCTTCCGGCGGTTCAGTTAGCGTTGGTTTTCTTGTCAATTCGGGTGTGTCTTTTTTGAGGGTATTCCAACCTCTCAAATCTGGAGGGCCTCGTTGGTTTCTCTTGAGCACCAAAACAGGTTCACCATTTCAGGCCCACCAGACACCTAGGGCTCGAGACGGAAACCCCTGGCCTTGGACACCAGGGAGGTGCCAGTATGATCAACCTGCCTGGAGTCTCCTTCTGACCCGAAATAAAAATCGTTCAATGACCAACCATTTTTTGGGGTAATGACCCCACAAATTGTTTAACAATTGTTCAATGACCCCGTTATTTTGGGTAATGACCAACCATTTTTCAAGGGTCAGAAGGAGACTCCAGTTGCTTGTTTGTTCCCTCGAGGCTGGGGGTGCATAGAAAACGCCTGCATTTGAGCGCGGTTTTCCCAGAGGATCACGGCCAAATTTGGCAATGGCTCAAAAATCCGGTACCAACATGGCTTGCCCTGGTAAGTGGAAGCATGGACCAAAACCTGCGTAACCCCTCCTGTTTAATTTGGTTCCACACCCATTTTTCCCGGAGGCTCCCTTGGTCCCTTGGTGCGTCCCGATGACGAAACTGCGGTCCCTTGGTGCGTCCAAGTACCAGGAACTTGGACCGAGCCGACAAGAAGCTGTCGAGCTCGCGGGAGGTTTTCAGGCAGTTTCCTACGAAGCTTAGGAAGACAAACCCAGTGGATCCCAGGCAAACCCATATAGATAGCCGGCATTAGCCGGCTATTCTCCGTGGGGCTTTTAAAGGGTGGTTCGATTGGCTGCGTAATTACTTTACAGGGAATGCAATCACTGGAAAAACAATTTCACGGGATCTGTAGCAATGCTTCCTTTTTGTTTCCCCTCTTGGTGTAAAATCGGGCATCTATCTCTGGAAATGCGTATACACATGTATTCTTCGTATCGGGCAATCGCCTGAGGCGGGGCAGAACGAAGTCACTGGCTCTTTGCTGATAGAAGCCCCCTGCCAGCAGAGCGGGCGATTTCGCTCCGCGAGCTTGCAACTTGAGCTTGCGTGTGGGACCCTTCGATTGCGAATGGGGGCCTCGAAGAATGAAAGGGGCCAACTTAGGTGGGTATGGGTCAAAATGAAACCACCAGAAAACCGCAGGTGTTGGTCCATGCTTCCATTCACCAGGGCAAGCCATTTTGGTTACCGATTTTTGACCCACAGCCAGGTTATAACTCTGGATATAAGCCAGGTGGCTGGGGTTGGTCCCCTTACAACCATGGTTATAACCGACTTAGCTTGGACAGCCTAGGGTTAGGTGCTGCAACTGCCGGGGTGGGCGGATTGAAGCGCCTTGGTTTGGTTCAATCTGCGCCGGAGGTGCAGTGCACTAAGCATCACTGGACCCGATTTGGGGACCTGATTTGTCTGTGGACCTGATTTCACGGTCCTATTTGAGGGCCCCAGCTACTTAGGGTGCTTCATTTGCGCAGTGTTTCAAGCAAGGAGCCAAGAGACTATCCCGGTGTCTCTCAAAGTTTTAAAATAGTGGTCCCCTGAACCGGTGGTGTCCTTTTCATTTCCCTTCCACCAAAACAAGTTGGGTCTATCTATCCAAAATGGGGTCTATCTTGAGAAATCCTCCAGCCCAGCTTCTTCAAGTGGAAGACTTAGGCCAAAAGGTCAAGGATTCAGATGCCTGGTACATCGCCATGAGCCATAGACAAAGTCGCCTGCCTGGAGTCTCCAAATCTGACCCGTTAAATAGAAATGGATCAATGACCAACCATTCTTTTGGGCAATGACCAACCATTTTTTAATGGTCATGGAGACTCCAGGTAGATGAAGGCCAGCAAGGGTACTGTAGTCCCAACCATAAATGGGTGCCTTCGCGTCCTTTGTATTTCCTGAAGCATGCTTCTGGGTCCCGAGCATTTTGATAGCGATCAGTTTTAGTTGTAACTACGACTCATTGTTGCGTTTCCAGCGACATCAAAACGTGATGTGTGGTTTCTTTGGCTTTACAGTGCCTCCTACTTAGCACCCATTCCCTCACCAAACAACCGAGACATTTTGCCTAACCCAGGCTCGGCTGGGCTCAAATTTTGAGCCAACGACACGGGGAGCAACCGGATTCAAGGCAGTTAAGACTCTTACCCAGTGCTTCCATGCAAGCCACTATACTACGTAACCATGGCTTCCTTCAGGTTTTACATCATGACCCCTAGTTACCTATAGTGGCTTGCCTAGCACTGGGTTTCATTCTGGGTCATATCGCCGTGCAAGTACAACGTTCAATGCTCAGCTCAATGATGGCATTAGGAGGGAAACATGTGTGGGCCACTCTAGATTACTTGGAGAGTCAAAAAACATGTTTGTCTAACAGTCGGGTTTTCTTGGGTTTGCAAAAAATATTGTCCAGGGTTTCGAAGTTTCCGGGGCTTTCCGTTGATTATTTTTTTTAATTGACGTGCATGGACTTCCATACGCACTTGGTTCCTCCTTGAGCTCTCGATTACATCCTCTTGGAATATACTCCGTGACACCATTTATGATGGTTTCAGTGAATAGATTATCCCTTCTTGTTCAGAGCCGCCGCCTATACTCAGTTCACCCCATAATGTTGGGCGGCAATAACTCATTTGTTTGAGTAGTTTGTCAGTATCCTCGTAGTTTGAGGAAGCCCTTGGCATAGCACCGCCAATTTGGTAGGCTTCTGCCAGAACTGGATGGCCAGCTACAGTGGCACGCACTTCGATCTCGTTGAGAATTGCCGTCCCTTGAAGAGAAGAATAGCCACGGGCTTTGGTCAAAGTTGCTGTTGTCCTTTTCGGGGTTGTCATAATCCTGCTCGCTCAGACCCAGAGGGTCGCAAAGGGTACGGCTCTCGGGTTCAGTGAAAACGGCGGTTTGTCAAGTACAGATTCCAATCCGCAAATATAAGCAGGGCTCCTTAAAAGATCTCCATTTTGCCACCAATTGCCACCATTTGAAAAACATGTTGCTTTTTCAACTCCAAAATAAAGTTGGACACCACCAGAAAACAAGGCAGGCGATGTTCAGGTGTTTTTCAGGATCCCTGTTAAGGTACCAAGGGAGCCTTTGGGTCTTTGGGAGAGGCTCCGGTGTTGTGAGGACATCAGGTTTGTGTTTGGGTGCCGGTAATTCGCTTCAAAAACCACCGATTGGGGGTTGATTTTAGAGACCGGGTGTTGGTGGGGATGTGATTTTAACATGAACAGTGATACAAAGCATTTGTCTGTGAAATTTTGCCAGGTAAGTGTTGGGGGCGTCACTTTGACTGTCTCCCTGGGTTGCTGGACATGTTTTGCTATTGGGGACGACTGTAGTGACAAACACCGAGTTTGTGGATGTTTTTTAGTCAATCCACTGGATCGGAAGTGAGAGATCCTTTTTTTGGTTGTAGTTTTCTTCCGCAGATTGAATTTGGTACGACACAGGCCATAGGATGGGCTGCTTTTTTTCCATTGCGCACAAACAACCATGCAAAAAAGCAGCGCACACTAGGCTTCAAGTTAAGATCTAAGTCTTTTTTGGAGAGAGCCCGGCCAAGGGGGAGTACAGACGAGGCCCTGGTACTTAATAATGCAATACAAGAAAGTTGCTTATGTTATACGGAAGAATATTATCGGGTCTCCCCAGGAATCGTTAGACGGGTAACCAAAACTAAACCGACGCATCACTAAGCGATACAAAGCCAAGACTAAACCAACACTAAGAGAGCTGGCAGCACTAAGAAAATTGCAGTACTATACAGAGAGGACTGAAGCGGGACATCGATTTTAAAAACACAAAGCATACAGCAATACTAAGCCAATTGGAAATCCACATTAAGGCAGCACTAAGCAATACGGCACCCATACTAAGCCAGTACTATCCCAATACTATGTCAATACTGAACTAGTAGACTAGTTGATGGGGGGGGTGGAATATGACCCCCGAATCGTTGCAGCGATTTCCTGAGTGGGTCCCTTTGTAAATCAGTCACCCTTTACTCCTGGATCCGGGCAGTTTCCGCTCTGACATAAAGCGGTTTTTTTTTGTTTTGTCTGAAACCATGCCGTTTGCTCATCCGTTTGGGGGTGGGAGCAAACAAGATCATGCCAAACGTACTTCAAGGTCCATCTGAAGGAACCTGTGCTTCAGCTTGGAAAACGCTGCAAAATTGCCTGGCAAGTGCTCGGTTCGCTTTTGGGTGGTGCCACATCGGCTATTGCTTGGAAAAAGTGTTCGAGGAGCAACTCTGCATACCTGGAGTCTCCTTCTGACCCTTTAAAAATGGGTCAACGACCAACCATTATTTTGGCGAATGACCAACTATTTTTTAAGGGTCAGAAGGAGACCAGGTACCTTCAAGCCCGCAAGTAGTCGGGCTTGTGACCACATCCATGAATGCTCGCCAGAAGGGGACTCCTTGTGTCAAGAGTTTAAACTTCTAGGGGTACCTTCCCCATTCTTTCCAGGGATCCTTCTTTCTAGAAAACCTGCGCAAACCCAGGGAAACGGCCGGTTTTTGGAAAGAACGATGGTGGAAAATAATGGGGAATCAACCCCTAGAAAACTCAGCTGCCCAAATCGACGTTTTGACTTGACCTCTTGATTTTCCCACTTCGATCCATGTTTAATCATAGCCCAAAAAAGAGGTATCCTTTTATTCCTCCGTTTATCCCACGAGTTGCCTCAAGCGAATCGAGCCTTTTGACTTTGGCCCAGTTAGTGAGTCACGGCCCGAAAAGGTCCTTTTATTTCCAGGCCCATCTGCACTGGACTTGTTGAAATGGCCTCATTTTTTTAGTCATGGCCCATTTGCACCTCATTTTGGGCAAGTGAATTTTGTTGAAGCAAGTTGCAAATCCTTTTTATAGATCACCGGGCAGCTAATGGCTTTCCATACACGAATCCTATAGAAAACTTGATCCCTACCTCTCAACCAATTTCCAAGAGGGGTGGCTCGTTTTTTTTTGATGGTGGCCCTGTTTTGTAGTTTTAAAGGAAAGCCATAAGGAACAACGCCAAAGACGAGCCACCCTAGCTTCAAACCATTTGCCGCTCAGCTGTGCGATTCCTGACTCCCCGATTTTGTTACAGAGGCTATAGACTAAATGTGAAGCTTGAACGTGAGACTATTACGGTCTGTGCACCCCAGATGTGGGCTCATTGTGAGAAGCCTTTTGAGTGGAAAGCAATAAGTTCCCAGCCGAAATTCCAGGGTCTCAGACAAGTAATTTTTACCACACGCACTAGATCTCACTCCTTCCGTTCCTGGACTCCAGTAACTTTGTGGGGCTCGACCATAGGTAAATCTCTCGTTTGGGGGCGCTTTTGGCTACACGAACTCGATTGGAAGTGAGATACGGTGGGATGTGTTCGCGAAATCCAGAGATCGCACCACCTAAGAAACCATGGGAAACCATGTTTTTTTTGGCATTTACGGGGAACACATCATTCAAGGGTTTCTTAGATGGTGCGAAATGGATTTCGCAAACATGCACAGTATGTGCAAAAACAATGTCAGAGCATCTTCGGCTTTTGTCGTGCTTGGGGTGAAATTTCAGGTGAAAGATGTGAGAAGGAGAGCAGGCGGGATGGGTGTCTTGATGCATTCCTGGGATAGGAGCCATGTTCACATGACCGGTTCCTCTAGGTCGCATTGGCCCAGAGTGGCCAGTGTGCCACGGTTGCAGGAAGCCCCACACCCCTTTTTGCAGCGAATGTGGACTTTGTGTTTTTTGAAAGACCAAGTGGGGTCGGATGAAAATGCGGGACCCCAAAATGCTCGGTCTCCGCATTTCCCTTTCAAACTGCCCTTTGGGGCATCAAAAGCCCGCCATCCCATTTGAGTGGCATCCAGAAGTCGGTGGCTTTCTGTTGGGCTCGCAACTGCCACCTTGGAACCAGCGATGGTTCCGGGTTGAGCCTTAATAAGCCCGATGGGACCCCGGATTTTTTGCATGAACCCGTCGAAACAGAAAAGGGTGGGTGTCCCCTGTTTTGTGGTTGGATTATGGATTCAGACCGTGCCCCACCCCGGAATAGGACAGGTTTGTGAAGCCGGGCTCAACATTGATGCCTGAACGGTTGGTGAGTGAGAGCAATAGGAAGTGATATGTGTTCGGGAGACCCCATGTTTTAAGTTTCGCTCCAATTGGTGGTTGGGAGCCCGGTGGTTTGGTAGTTAAGGACCCGTTTCCCATTTACCCTCTACAAGAGCCAGGGACCCGTTCAAGTTCCACTCGGGATCCAACCACCAAGTAAGGGTAAGCCAGTAATTGACCATGAACGTTGTTTTTGCCAACGTTTACTCTCTACAAGAACCAGGGGTGCAACTCCCAACCTGTTTTTGCAACAACCCAGAGAAGGATCCTTCGATCCGATGCCCATGCGACAAAAACAATCAATTCGCGGCAGGTGCCGTGCCTTTACCTTTTACGCGGGCAGCTCCAAGCGCGGCAGGCATTGCTACCTGCAGCTCGCTTTCATCAGTTGCCCAACGGATCCATAGACCTGAGGTAACCAAGGGCTCGGGGGAAACACCCCATACAAAGACCAAAAGGGAAGTACCTACAATCGGAACTGGAATCCATTGGGAAGTGTTAGTTGCCCCCACCTGTTGTATGTGTTCTGCTTTGACTGGGATTCGGTTGTTCTTTACTTTGGTGCATCTCTTTGCAAGTGTCAGTTGCCCCCAGCAGCACCTGTTTTTGTTTTTCCTTTTTATTTCCCCCTTTTTTTTGATTATCAGTTGATCGAAGCCACATGTTGACCTAATGTTGGTTCATATTTAGTCATGTTGGTTCATATTTAGTCAAGGCTCCAAACGGCTAAGCTTTTAGTTCCTTTGGGCATCCAGTTTTCCCAGTGGATCCCAGGCAAACTTATATAATTAGTAGGTAACCAACTTTTTCCTTTGGTTGTTAAAGGGTGGCAAGCCATTTGTTACCTACTAGATAGGTAAATGGATCCACTGGGCTGCTTTGAAGTGAAAGCAATGTGTTTTGCTTTATTTTTTCCACCTCTCTCTCTCTCTCTCTCTCTCTTTCGTCCTTGCATTCTTTGGTGAAGGGGTTCCCTTTAAACTCAACCTACAGAGCGGTTTGCTTGTTTTTGGTCGTACAGTACCTTGCTATTCATGGAACAAGCTCTACCCTTCGTTGTCCTGCTTTACAACAAGTAATTGTGCATGAAGATTCAACCACAAGCATATATAAACTACGTATTCCTGGTGTTTTCATGCGGCATGTTCAGATTCCGTATGTCCTTGAGGCTACAACATCATACTGTGGATGGTTGCGAAATCCGTTTCGCACCACCGTTCAGAACCCCTGGGAACCACCGTTCAGAACCCCTGGAACCACCGTTCAGAACCCCTGGGATGATTCGATTTCCCTGCACATATCAACAACGAGCGGCTTCAACCATGGTTTTTTCTTAGGCGGTGCGAACCGGATTTGGTCCATCCACACGGCACGGGGGAAATTTGTGGCTCCGAGCTGAGGTCTGAGGATTGCATGCCTGGAGCCCCAGGGTCCACGAGCTCGGGCGATCGGGCCGTCGGGCCGCTTCGGGAAAAGCCGCACGGAGCTCACGTTGCTTTGGCTGGTACTGTCAACTCAGATGGTAGAATTTTGCACTATCTAAACAAATCCGGAATGATGATTCCCCCGTAACAACTAACAAACAATGGTTTCAACCATGGTTTCATTTCGTGGTGCGAACGGATCTTGTCAATCCACAGTAGTTCATGGTTGTTGTTGGGAAACATTTTACATTTTTGCTTATTGTGGTTTAGTGGTTGAAATCCCACCACTTAACAGCTAAAAATTCGATTTTGTTGCTCCCCTTTCAACGTCAACCAAGCAGATGGTAGAAAAGTAATACCCTGATTCTGTTGGGAAAGAAAAAGGGCTTGCTGGGCAGGGAAGTAGCCCTTTTCGATTCATTGCGGGTGTATATCACAGGAGTAATCGATACGCCTCCGAGCAATTGTCAAGGACCCACCAAATAGACTCTCCCCAATTCCGCTATCCCCAGATGGACTCTCCCCAATCTGAATAGGGGCTAGTAGCGACAAATAGGGTCAATTGGGGTGGCGAATAGGGTTTTAGGGTTTCTTTTGGGGACCACAGGGCGTCCCCTGTTTGCGGGGGCACCTGACAACCATATAGGATTCCTTAGCCATCCTCATATGTGCGTGATGGTGATGCCAATCGGTTCCGACACCCAGTGCCTTTTTTTTTTTTTAAAGGAGGTTTTAGTAGTGCCCCTTTACCCTGGGTTTCAACTGCTAAAATAGACTACATAACACAGGGTACCCTTATTCAAACCTCTCTACTGGAAGACCTAGTTTCCCTGGGTCATCAACCAAACAACAGAAGGGCGGGCGCTCCACTCACTCCATTGGGGTGGGACCTTGAGCAGGGCGCAAACACAAGAAAAGGCTGCCCTTTGTTTGGGCGTCTCGGGGATTTTTAGTTGAGACAACCGCCGAGTTCTAATTTCAGCGAGCCGAAATGAGTAGGCGGCATGCAGGAAAACACCTCAGTTGCCCAGTAGATTCCGCCCCTTTTTCGGTATTCTTTCTTTTTGGGGTGGAAGTGCTACCCTTAAATTCAACCAACCAACAAAAGGATGCCGATTCTTTTTGTCCCATGGAAATCCACTGGGCATCTGACACCCGTACCAACGAGATTCAGAGATCTTGGTGCCCATTTGCTGGAACCGATTCAAGGGGTCATCCAGTGGATACCCGGGAACTGGGGTTGGTTTGGCGGTGCTTTGAGGGAAGCCTCAAATTTTGGGTGGCTTCCCCCTATCTTCTTTGTAAACCATCCAGAAAAAGAGTTCCAACTCCAAAAAAGGACACCTCCTTCTTCAGAAGAATCCATGCGAGCAGAGCGGCTTAAACTCGACCGCGCGACGCCTGAGGCTCTCCAAGTCCTTTAAAGGCGGTTCGGTGTATGTGAAGACGCAATGAGGAGCCCTAGGGTTGCTCCCATCGGCGAGCCTCGGTGCTTTGAGGCACCGACTTGTCCAAAGCTTTCGACTGTCAGTACGTGAACTAGTGTTTGTTTATGTTGTCCCAGTGGATCCCAGTTACCATAGTAGGACCCAACCCGTTTTTTTCCTGTTGGTTTTTATAATTATCGGGTGGCAAGCCCTTGGTTTCCTGCGAGGTAAATGGATCTGGCTGTGACGCCATCTTGTTGAGCGGAGCAACCCTGCGGAGAGCCGGCTGTCGGCTTCGGTTTCACGGTTTCAGCCAAACAGAAAAGTTGGCGACTCAAAGCTTTGCTTCAGAATTTGTTTCTTATGTTCCCTTGGTGGTTTTCCAGCAAATCTATCGCTAGACATATGTGTTGTTTTCCCATGGACTCAAGCAAATGGAAGAAAGAGTCGCGTGCCTGGTGTTGCTTGCAGGTCAAATCAGAAGCTCCAAAAAGAGAACCTCAGTGAGGGACCCTTTCTGATCATCCGTAAGGAAAATGCTCACTTGCCCAACGCGAATCAACCTTTAGACCTTTTGGTTTGCCCTGCTTGGTCCATTTTTAGTCATGGCCCCAAAAAGTGATCACCTTTTATTTCCAGGCCATTTGGGCAAGTGAGAAAGGAGGAGTTCCCCAAGCAGGAGCTTTTCTCAGCGGGGTTTGATCAATCATGGAGCTGACATGGCATTGCACTTGGATCATTTCCTTCCCTGGGGCTTGTGGGCCTCATCAGGTGGCAGGGTCTAGTGCCTCTACATGCTCAGACGCTCCTCGACTCAGTTGCCAAACCTTTTTGGCCTCAGTTGGAAGAAAGCAGCGGGCACGAGTCATCACAAGTCCTTTGGGTTCGGTCAGTATTTCCACTTAACTTACCCAAAGAGAAAGTATGCCATCTAGCGTCGCCCTAACTCTTTAAACCCAGTGCTTCCAGTTACTGTGGTAGGGCAGTTTTGCCTCTGGATTGTACCGTGCTTGTTTCTCCTGGTCACTGGTTGCCTGCCAAAGTGGCTTGCCTGGAAGCACTGCGCATGGTTTGGTCATTTTTCTTCCCAAATGCTCGCAGCATTTTGGGGGAGAATGAGGGAAAGAACCCCCCCAAAGCAAGTCAGGAAAGGTTCTCAGACCCCAGGTTCTTACCCCGGGAGCCCAGACACTAAATAGGGCTTTGAACTCGCTAGCCTCAAGGGCTCCTAGGCTTAGAAGTATTCTTCGAATCATTGTGACCAAATGGGTGTGGCTCAATATTAAGCAGGAGGGGTTACGCGGGCCTTGGTCCATGTTTCCACTTACCAGGGTTCCATTTTGGTACTGGTTTTTTGAGCCACAGCCAAATGATTAGCCCTAGGAATGCCATCAACCGTTTCGAGCTCGCAGGCACGAGCCCCTGATCACCAGATCGCCGATTGGGCCCCGATTCGGCTCAGACATTTGTTCATTGCCGTCTGCAAAGAACTGTGGCGACTCGGCAGATTGCGGCCAGAAGACATGTGGGTCAAACATAGGTACCTGGAGTCTCCATGACCCTTAAAAAATGGGGCAATGACCGGGCCCATTATGTTGGATAATGACCCCATTTTTTAAGGGTCATGGAGACTCCAGGTAGCCAAAATGGATCCCAATGGAAAGGATCAAAACCTATGGTCCATATCCTGGTGTTTTTTTGACCCAACCCACGTCCTGTACTTCCATTTGGTTAAAACTATGTTGGTTTCAACGGGAATCTGTCACTAGGTTCTTAAGCAAATGGAAGTCTAAGTGTTCAAATATTATCACAAGCTCATGGGGGGAGGCTAACACACGAGCACAAGGAGTAGGTCTTTCACTTGGGCCATTCGTCATTTCAGGTCTTGGAATCGTAACAGAACCAATGCCTATCAAAAGTAGAACTTGTTGAGACGAACACTTGCTTGCGTCATGTCATCACTTCCGCATGTGGTAAGGCATGGGCTGGGTAACATCAGAGCATCAAGCAAGGAAGCCTTTAGCCTTGGATTTAGTACTATGGCACTCACGGCTTTTCATTGCACTCAGACGATCAAAAACCACGAGCAGCTTGCTGTGTGTCTTGAGCAGTGAAGCTTACCAGTGTTGCCCCTAATTGAAACAAAATTGGCCCGGGGACAAACTCCGATCAAACAGCCCACGCTCGATGTCGGCCTTTTGATTTGTTTGACGATGTGCAACTTCCTAGTTGACCAATGGTGAAGTGTCAAGTGCAAAAGTTTAGAGGGTAATCTTTACTTTTCGGGGCGGGGGGGGGGGCGGGGGCAGCCCCGAAAAACAAATGAAGCACGGGTGCTGACTCGTAAAGGGGGTCAGCGGTCACGGCGAAAAAAAAGATAATGCATTTGTTTCTCAGGGGACCTTTTTTCGTGGTCTGATGTTTCAACTCCAACGAACGATACCATGTGGGTAGCATCCTCGAATCCGTTTGGGTTCGTTTTTTCTTGAGGGTACCCGTTTTTGTGGTTTCGAAGGAACAAAAACACATGGAAATCCGCAACTTAAAGGGGGTTGTTACCCGCAAAAGACACCCATTTTGGGTGACCGAGTTTTGTCTGTTTGGTTAAAGATGGGAGCTGCAGGTTTGTGTTGCATGTTTAGTCACGGCCCGAAAAGGTGAACCTTGTATTTCCTGGCCCTTTAGGCAAGTGAGGTACTGGTAAGCAAATTCTGGGCTAGCTCAGAAAGTGAGATGGCAGTCCAACCATCAGAACCCTACACCCCCCCCCCCCCACCCCAAAAACAGCAAAGACATAGACCTCCTCAAGGGCTGCGTGATAGCGGCATGGAAGGCTTTTCTTTGTCAGACCAATGGCTGCCACGATAATTTTGGCCCATTGCTAAAATGGTTTGGATGCGATTTTATCTGCTCTTCCCCCTGTAAGTTCTTCGCTAGTACTCTTTCAGTACTCTTTCAATATGCTGCATGGATCCGCAAAACCCACATTCAACCTAGTTTTCTAGAACCCCCGAAAAGTCTTCCTTCAAAGACACCGAAATCTCAAGCTACACCGAGCCGTTTCCCTGTTAACCTTCAAAAGTAGCAGTGTCAATGGACACCAACCACCAACAAGCTCAGGGACCCAACCCCTCAAACCTGCAAGGCCTTGTTCCGCCTGTGTTGCCTTTGGCCAGCCCTTTCTATGCCTCGATGAGGAAAGAAGCTTTGCATTTCAAAGGGTCACGGCTAAGTGTACTTTGGTGCATTTTGCTTGGCTGTTAGGACTTTAACTTTTTGCCAACTAATGGGTTTTCCACTAAACCACTACAAGTTAAACTTTTAGCAGGGGAGCAGAAAGCAACCGAGTGTAGATGCTAGTTGGAAGATCAGATTGTACGACTGCAAGTTTGCGTGGCTGAAGTTCGTTTGTATAACTACTGCGGTTTGTTGTTTGCGTTTTGGGGTCTACAAATTAAAGGGCACAAAAAGACTGAAAGAGTCAGTCATATTCTCTTCCAAGGCCTGCGAACTACAATGGCCCTGCGGCTTTTTTGGGCGTTTTTGCGGCGCGGCTGCAGCTTTGAATTCTCCAGCCAGACCGAGCCTCAAACTACCCCCAGTTGGTGGTTGGGATCAAGGATCTGTTCTCCTCGCTCTTTTGATGAGTTTAAGCATGATGTAAAGTAGACGCCGGATGGAATGTGGCTCTTAAGCGGCTGAGAAAAACTACTCATGTTCAATTGCTCTCTGTTTGGATAGGTTCCTCGCTCTTTCACTCATTTAAGGTGAGTTTTTTCTGAGCTACGGATGTTTAGCCGGGCTTGTTGTGGTCGCGGGACGGCTTGAGCTTCCCGAAGCTAGCGATTAAAGAGGGAACTATCAAGACCCTGAACAGATGTCCCGGCAAATCACGACGATTTGTCAGAGTCTAGGATTTCCCGGCGGCTTATCCATGCTCCTTGATGGTGCCTGCGAACTAACCCATTTGCCAGTTTTCCTTGTGGGTTTCCTGCACTAGTCACTAGCCCTTGTACGCAGCTACACTGTCTGGCCGAGCGTAAATAACAATGAATACATATATATATATACACACATATCCATGCATCTACACAAGTATATACATACCACACATGGGTGGTTCCAAAATGGAAGACTCCAACTTAAACAGCGGTTTTTGAAGAATTTGATCGGTCAGTATGGGGTTTTACATCCATTGCATCCGCAGTGTGGCTGTTCAAGCGTGAAAATGTGCGAGCAGCGCACTTGGACGGTTTGTTGTTTCCTTTTGGGCCCCAAACCGGTAACCCTTGAATCTATAGGTTATCAGCCGTAGGCCCCTAGCTCCAAGCAATGGACGGTTCCCTTGTGCCAGTTGATGGATCTAACATGCCTGTGGATGCTGCCGGAGCTAGCTCCGACAACGCCACCGGCGGCGGTGTGCGAATGTTCGCATCAAGCGCTAATGCGCAGTACAACCGCACCCTGATGAATTCCCTTCAACTGTACAATACCGCAATCTTTGCTTTTGGGAATGATGCAGCCATTAGGTCTGAAGCCGAAGCACTGCATCAAGCAGCTGTCACGCATTTGCAAGCGGAAAACCGTGAGGAGCTCCGTGTCGCACAGAATCAGCTGCATGCACACTACGCTGAATGTGTGCAAGCCCAGTCGCATAGAATTCGTGAATACGAACAGCGAGTGAGCGATGAGTTCATGCAAGAAGTGAACTTCGCTGAAGCTAGGATAAGCCAAGTGTGTGAGGAAAATGCCCAAGCATTGCATGAAGCGGAAATGAGACACAAAACAACTGAGTTTAGGCAAGCCATCGAATCCACCCTGGCGGAAGCCCAGCAGCTCCCCCATGAGCAAGCTGCTAAGCACGCCGATGACACAGCCCGTGTTGAAGCGAAAAACGCCAGGACGATTGACATGATAGCCCACCAAAACGGGCTTCTGCAGGACGAGCTCGATGAGCTGAAGAAGTATCAGAAGCAACACGACCTCCGCGAGGATGGATCGAAGCCCAAAGGGGTAGGTGATACCCGAGAGGATTCACCAGAGTTGATGACCGACGACATGAAGTCAGCTCGGTCCCAAAGGTCAATGTTGGACCCGTTGTCCCATCCGTTTCAATATGCAAAGGAAAAGTTGAGGTCGCTTGTTAACTATGATGGTTACGGGGATGAATATACCCCTAGCGTGATTCCAACTGCCGAATGCGATGCACTGCCCGCAGATGCTCGCGATCCGCAAGGACCAGCTGAAAAGCCATCAGGTAGTAGCCGATCCCCGGTGAAAACAAGTGCACCGGTCCCGCCCCTGCAATTCTCTCAGGGGCCAATGTCAAATGACCGCAAGCAGGGTGGTAAGCCTCCCGGCGGTCCGCCACCTGATGATGGTGGCGATGGCGATGGTGATGAAGACGAAGGTGACGGCCTCGGGCCTAACCTCGGCAATGAAGCATTCGCCAAGATGTTGATGAAATTAGTAAAAGGCCACACGAACGATGAAAAGCCCAGAACCCGCGAAAGCGAGACGTTGCGATTCAAGGAGATGCCAACTCCTGAAACGTACCGTGAATGGAAGACATCGGTTCGTGAGGACGTCCGCGCTGCATCTGACCGTCCAGACGAGGCTTGGCCTTGGATCATGGAAGTCTGGTCCGATCGCGAGGACAAGAAGAAGCTGTTGGAGGAGCTCGGCGAACCGGGAAAATTCGTGACCCTAGACACGAAGATTCTCGCAGCGCTCACGCGTTCAGCGAAAGGCGATCTGGCTCAGCGAATCCTAACAGCAAAGGAAGAATGTGCCAAGGAGGGAAAGGCCATGAGAGGAAGGCAGGTCTTGTTTATGTTTGACCAATATTTCAAGACCAGTGAAGAAGCCGGAAACCTCTACTCCTTGGAGGACCTGTTGCGTGTCTCGCGACACGGCGAAGGAATCATTGATCTCAAACGTTTCCTAAACGCTTGGGATTCCGTGATCGCCGGCATGAAAAGGCCGCCGGAAGAAAAGGTGTTGAAAGACATCCTGCTTCGCCAAGTGAGAAGCTGCCATCTGTTGCGGTACGACATTGACACATATGATCGTTGCCGTGATGATGATCCCAACAAATCGTACGATTTCCTAATGCGTTGCATGAGGGATCTAATCGAGAGGGATAGGCTCCGCGAGAACCGAGAGCGCGTGTCCAAGGTCAATGCCAGTAAAGCCCCAACGCCCAAGGCTGGTGCTGCCGCCCCTGAAAAGAGGGACCCCAAGAAAAAGAGCGCACCTAAGCCGAAGGACACCGAGGAAAAGTACTGCTTTGACTTCCAGAAGGGCTCGTGCACGAGGGGGGCAAACTGCCCTTACGCGCACCGCAAGGAGCCGCGAGGACGCTCCGCGACCCGCGGCAGGCCAAGTTCCCCCAAAGGCGGTAAAGGAGAGAAAGCACCGTGTTCTTTCTTTGCCCAAGGGAAGTGCACTAGAGGTGACAAATGCAAGTTTAGCCATGCCTCCACGGGCGGCAAATCTGCCGCTGCGGCATCGAGCAACGAGGCCAACGCAAATCCTGCGGCCAAGAAGCGTGCAAATTCGCCTAAGCCTAAGCCCAAGGCCAAGGCCGCCGCAGTATGCACTAGGTACGCCATGTTTGCCAAGCCGATCAATCCCATTGGGGTGTCGTTTGACACCAATGCTCATGTGCATGAGATCCCCGCCGAAGGCGACGGTTTCAAGCTTGAGTACGAGGAACGGCAGTATAACAGGATGTTTCCAAATGCTAAGGACTGCCCTAGGCCGACCAAAGGGACTAACAAGGCAGCGCGCAAGGCCGCGAACCAGTTGAGTGCCGTAGTCAAAGCCATTGAGAATGGAGCCCAGCCCGCTTGTGGTTTCATGTGCGATGTGGAATCCGATTCCATCTCAAGCCTATCGTGTGATGAGTGCCTGAGAATTGCCATGCCGCCTCACGATGTTCGCAAGGATGTCGAAGCGCCAAGGGCAGCCACCCCTGCACCAAAGGGAAAGGACGTGTGGCTTATTGATTCCGGTAGTGAGCAGGACCTCATCAGCAAAGCTGCACTGAGGAATGCGTCCAAGGCAATTCGGAAACAGGCACCTCAGCCTATTCGCCTTGTGACTGCAAACGGAAACATTACTGCTTCCGAAATCGCCGACATCAATGTCGATGCATTGTGTGAGCCTGCTCAGCCTTACATCCTCGAGAGTTCTCCCGCAGTGCTGTCGCTGGGTGTGAAGTGTCTGGATCAAGGATATTCCTTCCATTGGGAATCCGGGAAGGCGCCAACTATGGTTCGCCCTGATGGTGCTCTGATCCAGCTCAAGGTTGATGGTCATGTGCCATACATGGATTCCAGCTGTGAAGCTGAGCCATCGTTGAGTGCAGTAGCAGCATCCAAGCCAGCGCCTGCACTGGTTCATGACGAAGGCATCGACGAAGGTGATGATCCCGACGACGAAGTTGAGCGGTTTGTTAGATCCCGCAAAGAGCAAGATCTGGTTGCCGAAGCGAGTACCAAAGAGCACTTGTTTGCACACTATCCGAAGAATCCCTTTTGCCGCACTTGCCAACGTGCCAAGATGCTTGCCCCATATGCAAGATCGAAGGGCGGGCAGGGAAGGCTCGAGACGAAAGCGTTTGGAGATCACATCATTGCTGATCATGTGATTCTCAAGGCCAACATTGAGCAGGGTATCAAAGGTGAATGGTGTGCTCTTGTGATCAAGGACGTGCATACGCAGTTCAGGTACGTTTACCCATCGACCAGCAAAAGCACGGAGCAATCCGTTGCAGGGATCCAGCATTTCATTTCCGGTAGGGATGAGGTTGAAGTTCTCTACACCGACAACTCCCGGGAATTGAAAGCCGCAATAGAGCAGTTGGGGTACCGTCATCAGACCTCCATTGAATATGTTGATTCTTCCAAATCTTTCGTGGAAAGGGAAATCAGACATCTGTTGGAGGGAGCACGTGCGAACCTTGTTCAGTCAGGGTTCCCACTGTCGATGTGGCCATTTGCTATCCAGCACAATGCAGTTGCGACCAACATCCTGCCACAGTTGAATGGAAACGATTCGCCATGGTACCTCAGGTTTAACAAGACCTTTGATGAAGCTGAGATACCTTTTGGAGCAAAGGTACTGTTCTGGAACAACCCTGCACGAGCTGACAATCAGGCAGGCAAGACTTCGCCAACATCAAACGAAGGCGTGCTTCTCGGGTACCACATTCAGCCCGGGTTCGCATGGAAAGGTGAGTTCCTTGTTGCAAAACTAGAAGGGCTTGATTACCATATCGAACATGCGTCCCTCACGGTACAGCGAACAAAGCGCATCGAGCTTCCGACTGATGAGTTCATCTTCCCGATGAGGTTGTTGAAAGACCCTGCATCTCATCCACCTGTTGCCAATGCTAGGACACGAGATGATCCTGTGCCGTTGGAGCGTGGGCAAGCCCACATCGAGGAACCCGCCGCATCGGAGAAATCCGAAGCGAAGATCAAGCCTGTCGTGCCTGATAAAGGCGGCGCATTCGACCCAAGCATAATGCCCGATGGGTCACCAGTACCCGATGGCTACGTGTGGGATGGGGTTCGGCTCGTCCGTAGGAAGGCTGGATCCAAAAGGCCTCCCGATATCCCGTCCGACATGTGGGTCATGCTCGGCAGCCAGGACCGAAAGGCCCTAACCCAGCAGTATGAAGATCAGCTCCGTGCAGATGCCAAGAAGGCTGTGCTCGAGACAGCAGTCTCATCGGAGGCCAGATCCGAGCACCCCGAAGCAGCATCGAGTGCAAAGCCGACCAGCGCCGCCCGCGAGGGCGAGCCGACATTGCCTGTGATCCGGCACGCGCCTGCGATGTCCGTTCTTCCGGAACGGGACAAGTCATCAAAGGAGCCGCATCGCCCGCAATTGCGCGAGTTGGTCAAAGAGCGAATCAAGAAAGTTGAGTTTGATGTTGCTCTTGAACTGTTCAGTGCAGTCGTTGCAAGGCTTGTGCCAAAAGCCGAAGTAGCCAATACGCCAAAGGCCCAAGCTGCCCTTGACAAGGAATGGGAAAACCTTCGAAAGAAAGGCACTTGGGATGAGTTCAGAGTAAATGAGTGTAGGCGCGTCATCAGAGAAGCCCAGAACAAAGGGGAAAAGGTCCACATTGGAAGGATTTTCGAGGCTTGTTACGAGAAAGGTAGCGAGCTTCCCGATGATGATCCCAACAAGAAATTCAAAGGAAGGACCGTTTTCCAAGGGAACAATGTTTATGATGAAAACTCTGTTGCAGCATTATTTGCGGAGCTAGGGTCCAGCCCAGCGTCAATGGAGGCAGCCAAAACCCTCGACGCTTTCGGGTCGCAGCCCGGCTACCGCAAGGCGCAAGCCGATGCGAAGCAAGCCTACATCCAAGCTCTGTTCAAAGGCGTTCCCACATGGCTTAGATTGCCTAAGAACAGATGGCCCAGCCATTGGAGCAAACAATACATTGACCCCATTGTTCCACTTGTGTTAGCCTTGTACGGACATCCAGATTCAGGGGGGCTTTGGGAAAAGCACCTCGAAGATGCCCTCAGCAAGCAAGGCTTTGTAAGAGTGTTGCCTGAAATATGGACATCCATTTTTCATCATCCGGAACTCGACCTGCTGCTTGTCGTATACGTTGATGACTTCAAGCTTGCAGGACCCGCCGGTAGCCTTGATAAGGGATGGGAACTGATTGGGAAGGTTGTCGAGATCGACGCGCCCGAGCCATTCGGCAGATACTTTGGGTGTCATCACATCGAAAAGAACAATGTCAGATTGTCTAAAGAGGAACACCCTTTCAATCACGTGTTTGAGGGTTCTGCGCAACACGCGGGTGTTTGCTCTCAAAGAAGAACTGAGGACTACTGGGAGCATGATGAGAACACGAAAACGTGGACACGCTATCACTTGCAGCCCAGAAAGTGTCTTTTCCGTCCCAAAGAGCAAATGAGTGCATTCGCTTGCAGCCTTGACCCCCAGCGTGTGACAATCAAAGATCAATCCAAAGCAAGTCCAATTTGCGATGAGTGGTGGCGTCATGCAAATGATCGCATTTCTGCGGACACCGCGTGGTGGACCGGACGTACTGTGTTTTCCTACGGTGAAAATCAGGAAGCAGCATTGCAATGCGCATTGCCCTCAAAGCCTGGATCAATGAGAGACAAAACCGCGGCTAAGAAAGAAGTCAAAGTTTCGAAGTTCAAAGGACCCGAAACGATATGCGACAAACCTGTTGGTTGTATGACTAAAGAAGTCAACATTGTTGAGTACGACATGTCTGATTTCCTTAAGTCATGCGTTGACGCATACTGCGAACTTGCCAAGGTTAGCGTTTCCTCGTTGAGTAAGGTAAGCACTCCGTTCATTGGTTCGAAGGTCGCGAGACCTGTCGTAAATGAAGAGGAGCCGAAGGGCAGGCTACAAACTATCGCTGCAAAGGTACTAATGAAGATTCTATTCGCAGCCCGCATGGCTAGGTATGACCTGCTAAGAGCCACGCAAAGCCTTGCCTCGCGTGTGAGTAAATGGTCCACTGAGTGCGACAGCGCTCTACATCGGCTTGTGTCTTACATACACTGTTCGAAGGACCTTAAGATGCGAGGTTTTATCGGGGATAAGTTCTCTGATTGTAGGTTGTGGTTGTTCGCTGATGCGGATTGGGCAGGCGAATATGACTCGCATAGTACAACTGGTTGCACCATGATACTGGTAGGGCCAAACACGTACTACCCACTAAACGCCTTCAGTAGGAAGCAGACAGCGACCGCAACAAGCTCGACTGAAGCCGAGGTCATCGCTGCGAACCAGGCGCTCAGAGCAGAGGGATTGCCGACGCTGTCGCTTTTCTGTCAGCTCAGCCTGTTTGGGAAAGAAGCACATGGGTATGCTCAAAAGGCTGGAAAAGCCTCCCTTGATGTGCCCGATGGCATTGTTGCTCGCATTGATCCCGAGTTGGATGAAATTCGGTACGGAAATGTTGATGCGGGCACAAGTGTAGCAAACATCAATGCCCTAACTGTGCATCTCAGTGATAAGTGGAAAGTTAAGCTGATGGAAGACAATCAGGCCACGATCACTATCCTGCAGCAGGGACACTCACAGAAGCTAAGGCACACGGATAGGACCCAACGCATTAGCTTTAGATGGCTCCAGGAGCAATTCGTGAATAGGCAGTTCGAACTAATCAATGTTGACACTACCCTCCAAGCTGCAGACATCTTGACCAAGGCGTTTGACAGCACCCCAGTGTGGCATCATGCACTTGAGCTGATCGGTATCTCCCCCAATCGCCAGGCGCGAGCCTGTGCCACCAGTTTGCTGCTCCCTCCATGCGCCAAGGCCGGAGAAGTTAGTGATCAGGGGGGGCAGATCGCTGCGTTATGCAACGTTCAGCCCAAGCGCCTCCTTATTGAATTCTGTTGTTCGACGACCTCACGGTTGGGCGAATCAAGAGACTCTTCAAAAGGTTGCCGTGTCATTCGGGTAACTGAAGCCGAAGACGGGTGCTCCGATACGTGCAGGCAGTGGTTAGGCCGTGAAATCGCCGAATTCAGGAGCAAGAATCCTAAGGGTGCAATCATGTTCTATGTTTCGTTGCCATGCACTGGAGGTTGCCCGTGGGGTTATGTCAACCAGCAAACTCCCAAAGGTGCCGCCAAGATTGAGGGCCACATCAAGCAATTCCGATCACTGTTGAGAGGGTTCAAACGCATTCTCAATGATGTCTATTCTGATGACGTTAGAGTTGCCTTCGAACTCCCCAAGGCGTGTCGTTATTGGAAATGGCCCGAACTATGGAGTTTCTTGACTAAGTACAAGATGAACAAGTATGAATTCCATGGTTGCAAAATCGGCATTAAAGGGAGAAATGGAAAACCAATGAAAAAGCAATGGGTCGTTGCCAGTAATATGCCCACTATTTCCGTTGTTGAGTACTTCAAGTGTGATGGTTCTCACGAGCATGATGAAAGCCGTGGCACTCACTTGAAGGAAGCCGAGGGATACACGTACGTTTACACTGATGCCGTTCACAATGCATTTTCCGAACATGCCACCATGCAGCCGTTGCTTTCGAGTGATTGTGCTGCATCTTTTTCGCAATGAGCGGCGCAACGGCTATGGCGCATCCCGCGAGGGATTGCGATCCGGCATGGAGGAGGTGGATGGAGAATGTCGCTACCACATCGGTATGCACGAACGGCAAATACGACGCTAACCTCGCCGCCACGGTCAAGGGCCTCCTGGAGACGACCTCTGCACAGTCGCTTATCCATACATGGGTGCAGGACCAGCCGCACTTCCTGCAGTTGCTTACACCCCTGTTAACTATAAGCGAACCTTACTTGAAGGTTGTGCAGGCCCCACGTGTACCAGATCGCGACCTCCTTATCTATGTGACTGTCGCTGATTCAGGACTGTCCATGGTTTCGGGCAAGAAGAAAAAGCTTCGCAAGTATGACTTTGCGGAGCGTTTGGATGCTTCTCGCCCGGCGCGTGTCGGTGCATGGAGGTCAGAAATGCTTTGGGGCAAGGGCTTACAACAGCTGTGCAAGCGGTTGGCCGCCCTCATCGACGAGGTGCGTACCGACTACCCAGCAGCCACCATCATTCCGATGATTTACTGGAATGGCAACGAGCTCGTTGGGAAGGACGGCCTCGAGCCCACTGGTACATATCCATTTGATGCCCCCACCGGCGAGCTCGGTCAACTTCTTGCTGACTCCAAACGGCACCTGGCTTGGACCAGGGACTTCGCGGCCCGCAAGGGCTGCGCATGCCTTGGAGCCATGACCGGCGCGAAAAGCTATCTCTACGGCTTCTCTATGATTTGGGACCGTTTCATGACGGAAGTCCGGGATTACATCATCGGCGACCCCAATCATATGTTTGTGTACGTAGATGCTACACCCTTTGTTGAGACCATCGATTTGCTGGACAGGTATCATATGTGCTTCAGTGACGACAACATCACGAAGACCGTCCAGTTCATGCGCGGAACCCATCACATGTTGTATATGCTTTCTATCTTGCGCCCCGCAATGGGCAGCGTAGCCGAGCTGACACGTTCGCATGATTGCACCATGCGTCCGATCGATGTGCTCGAGGTGCGCCACCAAGAAGATTGCACAGTCAACGTTGAGGTTCTCGCGTACTGCAAGGAGACGCTAACGAAGTGCGGTGTTTCTTTGTCAGAGATGATCGGGCTCCCTTTCACCCGTGAAGAAGTGGAAGTCCGGCAGCCCCTCGATTTCGCCCCCGTCAACCCAGCCGAGTTTGCAACTACAGGTGAGCCTTCCGGTGCTGATGTTTCCGAAAGTGTTCGCCCGGCGCAAGCCGGTGCAAAGGCGGCTGCGGTGGCAAAAAGGGACGAGGAGGCGAGCAGGCCGGTACCACTCGACTCCTACGGGAGGAGCGTGACTGGGGGCCACTATGACTGCTGGGTGTATAGCATTCATGATGGCGTGAAGTATGTCGACTACGGTGAGGGCCCCAAGAGACTCGACATCATCAAGCAGCCCTCCTTTGATTACGACCCTTCCGTCAGGAGAATCAGTGACGAATACCATCGTTCCCTGACGTGCATCTCCAAGATCCTCCGTGGTCGTGGAACAGAAGGATGCGGGTATGTGATGGATGAGGACGGCTACATGGACCTCGAAGACCTGGGACTCGCGCTTCGCAAGGAGCTGCGACATCCCATTCCATGGAACATGCAGAATATCATGGACATCTTCAAGCTGGACAAGAAGCAGAGGTTCATCGGGCTTGGTTGCCCGGACGCAAGCCGGTGCGGAGACGTTCCATGTTCTCATTGGCTTTTCAAGCTGAAGGCCTCTCAAGGCCATGAGGACTGGCTCCAGATCGACGACTCCGGCATCGCGAAGGAGTGGTACGTGAACCCGGGGACCGACCTCGGGCGCTGGTCTGGCTGGAACGTTTGCAGCAGCCCTCCTACGGTGCTTTATCACCGCACTGATAAGCGTAACTTCGCTAACATCATGCGGAACGGACTGCTTCCAGGAGGAGGGGACCAGCACGAGACAGGCAGACCTCACGTTTTCTTCGCTGACGTCCCAAGCACGAACGAAAATTACATCTCAGGTGTACGTGCGAACAAACCCCTGGAGATACAGATCGACCTCAGGATGGCCATTCGCGCAGGGCTTTGCTTTTTCAAGACGGAGAGCGACGGCGTCCTTACGCGCGACAAGGTGCCCAACTACACGATTATTTCTGTATTGGACGCTACAAATGGCGATGTATGGTACACTCGCTCCGAGCAATCGGATGCAGGTGCACCAGCTGAGGCGACTGAGGATGAACCCCAGGGGATGAAGCGCGACCAAGCCGTGGTTGATGATCGCTCTACAGCGCTGGAACGTATTGCTACAACCCGCACAAATGTGGCTTCTCCTCGCGCCCCGCAAGGGGAAGCGAAGAGACAGAAGACTTTCAACCCAATGGAGAACGTTGAGCTGAATGTCGCCACGTGCCCGGTTTGCAACAACAGTGTCTTCGAGGGGCAGGTGCACTGCTCATCATGTGGGCAGTTGTCTCCCCTCAACCCACGCCTGTTGAAAGAGCAACAGAAGAATTACATTGTGCAGCGTTCCAATTTGCTGAAGAAGATGGGCCTCAGCACCCATGTCACAGCTCAGGTCCTGGCATCCGTGGGAACATTTGACCTCCGCGAGGAGGATCGTAGCAGCATCATTCGTGGCTTGAACTCCCCGGACAGTGCTGTTATTCAGGAGGCACGGAAGAAGCACAAGTCCGCCCTGAAGAACGGCTATCACTCTCTGCTTGATCGCTATGAACTCGACCTTCAATACAGGGTTCGTATGCTTGAGGTGGGCCGTCGGGAGGCGGACATGCTCCGCATGGAGTTGAGCGCAAATCTCGTCTTGGCTGCTCCAAAGCAGTCGCAAGCCCAGCGCACTCTGGGAGTTGGCCTTGGATCAACTTCGGAGTCGCGAATCGCAAGGCTCGCGTATATCAAGACAGAGTTGGAGTTCTTGCCCAACGAACTTCAAGATGCGCTTTCCTCTCGCTGGATCATTATGTTCCAAGGGATGCCTTACAGCCCAAGAGCTTTTATCAACGTGGTCTTTGAGCAAGACAAGCCTCGCAGCATTGGTTGTTGGAATGGCATCATCCATCTGCGAAGCAACACGTTGGACAACCTCCGCAACGAGATGGACTGGATTTTCAGCCAGAATGAGCGGTATGCACGCAACTCGATCGAATTTTCGAGGAACGAGAGCAGCAAACACCTTGCTCGCAATGCCGCTCGCTATGCCGAGACAAGAGCTCCCGCCGCCCGCGAGGGTGAGCATTGGAGCCAAGGCAGCTGGCAGAATTGGTCCGGTTGGAGCGGATGGGACAACAGTAGCGGTAGCTATTCTACGTGGCAGTGGCGCTGAAAGCGCAACTGTCATGGTTTGCATGTAACAATGGTTCCCCTGACCTTCTCCCTCTGTTGTGTTACTGTTTGGCTGCTTTGTGAAAGGCCCCTTTAACACGCAGAGGGGGGTGAAGAATTTGATCGGTCAGTATGGGGTTTTACATCCATTGCATCCGCAGTGTGGCTGTTCAAGCGTGAAAATGTGCGAGCAGCGCACTTGGACGGTTTGTTGTTTCCTTTTGGGCCCCAAACCGGTAACCCTTGAATCTATAGTTTTAGCTTGGCTTCCCTCTTGAACAACCTCCCACAAGCGCTCTCCGCGTTCCCGACAATGGAAAGAGGGCTTTCCCTTTGCCTTTCCTTTAAACAACCACAACAATGGGGGTACCCTCAAAATCACACACCCATATTATGAATGGACACAATCCACGCCGATCGACACCGTTTGGGACGGATGCAAGCCGATTTCAGTACTGGGACGAGCCACCTATCCCCAGTGGTGCGAAGGTTTTGTCCACTCACAGTGAGATCTTCATTTTGGTTCCGAAGGGTCGTTGATTGACATGTCTGATTAAACAGGTCCTTCTCTTGTGCAATATTGTGCCATTGGTGCCCTTGTTCGCAGGATCGGGAGACATGTCAGCCTGTGAATCTGGAAATCCATGTTCAGACAGACCCCACTACTTCCTTGGTTTTAATGGGAATCTATCACGGTTTTTTTCCCAAGGGAACTTAAGCAAATGGATGACTAGAGATCACTTCCCTACCAAAAGGGGAATCGCTGATTGAGCCTGGTGGATTCTGCGATTGCTCCCCCAAAGAATGAAGACGAGCCGCGATGTCTCGTCCAGCCCGCGGAAAAGGTGGCTTGGGCTCCAGGGGCCAGTAACCCAAACGGCATCCCTGGCACTCGGTTGCTTGTAGCCTGGACGCAACCCACCTACTATGGTTGTAAGTCGCCTAACACCAGGGTGACTAAACATTTAGCCATGTCCCAGACCATCTAAGTCGGGTTTTTGGTACCTTCCCCTAAAATCACCCTGCGATGAACAGAGACTCCCTTCAAAACCGCCAGGAAGCTGATTCTAAGCCCTCTCACGTAAACATTGTTATAAGCGGAGTAACCAGGGATAGCCCCCGTAGATAACCAGGCTTATCACCTACTTAAGTAGCTAGAGCACCCAAGCTATTAAAACAACCCCAAGGAGTATCCTGCCAGCACCTACGGGTAAAGTGAATGCGTACCAGGTCTTACCAGCTATGCTGGTTTGTCCTCCAAATGGTTTTTCCAGTTTAGGGCTCTGGGCACTTTTGTTTGCTCGTTGCATGAAATGAGCGGAAGCCTTGACTTACCATGATTTGGGCAAGTTTTATCCCGGAAAATGAGCGGACATCGGCGGGAAATGAGCGGAAACCAGTGAAACATCAGCGGAAATTGCGGACACACACCAGAACAAAGTTCCAATTTATTGTTTTTCTAATTGAGCTTTCTTAGATGAGCTTTTGTTTGCTCGAAACTGAAAACTGCACAAAAACGCCCAGCGACGACCTAGCCATCGGTGTAGCCAAACTTGGGCCAATGTACATAACTGCTTCCTGTGTTGCCAACTCTGTCCAGCTCGCTATTGGAATTAAACGAACGGATGACATCTGAGGATATGGCTGTGGATCAAAAATAGGTACCCAAAATGGAACCCTGGTAAAAGGAAACACGGACAAAAACCTGCGGTCCCCTGGTGATTCAATTTTGACTCACAGCCATATGGCAAAAGGCCATTGTTTTTATATTTTTGGAAGGTCCAGCGCTTGCACTGAAAGTATGCTCGCTTCCTCCGTTTCCGGCTTGAGATGAACGTGCCAAGCAAGAAGTTGAGACCTGGAGTCTCCTTCTGACCCTTAAGAAATGGTTGGTCATTACCCAAAGTAACGGGGGTCATTGACCCATTTTTATTTCGGGTCAGATCCGGAGACTCCGGGGACAGGTTTTTGGGTTCCGCTCAGGGCTTGCCTTCCATTTGGCCAGGCTTCCTTGCGCCTCTGCCATGCGGCTGGAGAATGACATCATGAATGAGGGCACCGACTCTGGGCCGAAGATATTGCTCGACCCGGGTGGTTCGACGTGTGAGTCAATCTGAAACCACCAGGAATTGGACCGCAGGTTTTAGTCCATTCCATTGACCAGGGCTTGCGCCATGCCATTTTGGGGTTACCGTATTGACCACAGCCGTGTGTTCGCACGAGGCTTAAGGAAAAAATTCAGCAGCCGGCGGCTGCGAGGTTGCGAAACCAAACATGGGCGCAAGCTCGCAACCCAGCGGAGTACTTTATAGCCATTTGGTGGGATCTTTGGATCTTTGGACTTTTTGCAAAATAGGGGACTTTCCATTGGACCGCCACATGTATTATTTTTGTTTCGCAGAGGGGCAACAGGAACCCAGCGGCGCCGGCGGAAAGCACGCCTTGATGAGTCGCTTTACAGGAAGCTTCCAGCCGGCTGGAAGTTTTCGGCCGCAGCAGTTCCAGCAGCTTGCATCTATCGTTGGTTCTTCCCGACTGCTGGACATATATATTTTTTGCAGGGGGCTTAACGCAAATGGAAAGAGCTAGGCCCCCGGCTAGGTGCCCGTTTTCACCCCTTTTTTGGTTGGGAGGGTTCCAAACTACTAAAATACACTACAGAAAAAAGTTGGTACCCTTATTCTAACCTCTCTGCTGGAGGACCTAGGAATGAGGGAATAAGAGCGGTGAAGCTCGCTCTCGCATAGATAGGGGCGTGCCGGCAAAGAATGCAAGCCCGAAGGAAAACGTGTCGTGAGGCTCCTTCTCGCATTTGGGTTTGCTAGAGGGTCTGGGCTGTGTAGGATTTTAGATTGATTTGAGGGCTGGTGAGTCACGAGGAAAATGTATAACAATCGTTACCATACGCCATACGGTCATGATGGCCATGATCGGCGTGAAGTTTGTATGCATGTGACCCCTGAGCTGTAGACAGTTTCCGTGGTCGACACGAGGTTGTTGGCATACTTTAGGATACTCAGCCAGTGCTTAGTGACCCCATATTTTCCCAGCTTACCGTTAAGTTGTCCCAGCTGGCCGTTGTATAAGCCCCCGCTCAGCTTGTTCCTCACGTGAATCGATCGTCTGAAGTACCCAATTCCTCGGGTCCCTTGGTGCCTCATATTTGCGGATGTGAGGAATCTGCAATGGACAAGTCTCGAAGAAACCCCAACGCCGTAAAGGCCAGAACAGGTCCAAGCCTTCAATTTCCCAGAGGGTCCCTTGGTACCTCGTATTTTCGCGGATTTTAGGAATCTGCAATTGACAAATCCCCTTGAACTAAACTTACAACCGTAACTATGGGGTACCAAGAGCACCTCTCCTCGAGAACTCGAACATTGCGAGATTGGCACTTGAAAGGTCCAAGCGATATTGGCTTCAGGTGCATGGCTTGAACTTCAGGTAGCCTTCGACCCGAAAAAACCAGAACCGTGTCGGCCGACCTATAGGCCTTGGCTGTTAGCAAGGCCTAAACCTGCGCAAATGAGACTTCTGGAAGGAAGTCATGACCAGCAGCCCAGAGATTTTTGACGTAGCTCAGCTATTTCGAAAATAGAAACACGTCTCCATTTGTTTGCTTGAGCCTTGTTTCAGACAAAGCTCCCACCATGCACGCATGTTTCTGACAACGCTGGAAAAGGCTGTCGGCCGCTTCCGGTTCCAATGATAGGATCTACGCTGGATTTATAAATCCCTGGTTTTATTAGTGGGTGCCCCTTTTTAGGGGGGGTCAACTTTTGGAGGGAACACTCTCTATAAACAAAACGTTGTTTTATCCGGTGTCAACATTGGTTCTCAGGTTCAGCCCCATTTGGACTTTTTGTTGGGCTAACGTTCTACATCCTTTTGAAGCAATGCTGTGAGGGTCCCTTGGTACCCCATATTTACGGTGTTGGGTTTTGTTCAAGGGGATTTGCCATTTGCAGATTCCTCAAATCCCTGGGATAATTACAGGGCGCTGCGCATTCCCCTTGCGTGATCTCAAGATCGCCTTTTGGTGAATGGGCTGAATGGATACGCCTATATATATATATATGTCTATGACCCCTTGCTATGAACCCCTTGTTCATGGGCTAATTGGCCGTTAGTTATTCTTTATTTTTGGATATCTGCCTGCAAGGGGTCCCAAATGGCCATGGGTTCATACAATCAGCCTTTGATTAGGTGCCATTTGAAGATGAGTTTCAACTCTGGGTGTTGTGTGACGTATCAGTGGATAGGGTCACCCTTTGTGGTGCCTAACCTGAGCAATCATAAAATCTAGAGGTACAAGTCCAGGTTACCTACGCGGCAATTGGATCCACCCTGTGAGGTGTTTGGGCGGACGCAAGGATACAGTTTCTCCCCCGGTCCCCCGCCTCCCCGCCAAAAAGATAAGTAAAAAAACATAGATTTAGTACGCTTTGTAGAGTGGCTGTAAAAGTGGCAGCACATAATTTCCATCAACCTGTTACTGTAGGGGATTCCCACTCACTGAAAGATCTCCTCCAATAGGGACCCTCTTTCAAGTTGGACCACTATGCGATTAAGCCCCGTCAAAGGCTGATCCTTTATGGCTATTTGGTTGGATCTTTAGACTTATACACTTTTTTGGAAGCAGTGGATGTTCCATCGGACCCACAGAAAGTTAAACTCTTACAGAGGACACACACTCATACAAGTGTATACAATCGACCTTTAGGAACCTCTCTTCTTCGTAGCCATTCTATCAATATCGGTCTTTCTGGAGTTACCCTTTTTTGGGGTTGAGTTTGCGGGGTTCAAATCTCTATTCTGGCCGAGCCAAAATATGAGCTGTGCTTTTTTGTGTGGGCCCGAAACTCTCTACACTGGGAGCATACCACCCATTTTGTGGGTTCCGATTCCTGAGACAACACCATATTGGTATGCCTCAAATGTAGAGGGTCTGGCTTCCCGTCAACCAGTTTAGTTGACCCCAGACAACGGCATGTACGATATTTGTTTTCAACCCCAAACAGGATAACCTCCAGACACACGAGCCCAAAGTCCTTGATGTGTAAAGTCCTCTTTGGGCTTTCTTTTTGGGCTCCTTTTGTAAAAAGGCGGGGGAGTACCCGAAAAGCGGGGGGAGTACCGTGCACCCATATGAGTTTGCCTCGTTGCCCGAAAACTGTCCCTTGAAGTTCTCTTTAATCACCAAAGGCGGTTTCGTCTCAAACCAAGGGAACTTCCCAAAGCTGTCGTTTTTATTTCCCTTTGAACCAACCCAAAACAAAAGGGAACTTCCCAACACTGTTCTTTTAGTTTCCCTTTGAACCAACCCAAAGCACAAGGGAGCTTCCCATCACTGTTCTTTTAGTTTCCCTTTAGCCCCACCCAAAACAAAAGGGAACTTCTCAAAGCTGTCCCTTTAATTTCCCTTTGAACCAACCCAAAACAGAAGGGAGCTTCCCAACACTGTTCTTTTAGTTTCCCTTTGAACCAACCCAAAGCACAAGGCAGCTTCCCATCACTGTTCTTTTAGTTTCTCTTTAACCCCACCCAAAACAAAGGGGAACTTCTCAAAGCTGTCCCTTTAATTTCCCTTTGAACCAACCCAAAGCACAGAGTAACTTCCCAACACTGTCCTTTTAATTCCCTTTGAACCAACCCAACACACAAGTGCACTTGCCAGAACTGTCCTTTTAGTTTCCCTTTGAACCAACCCAAAGCACAAGGGAACTTCCCAAAACAGTTCCTTGAGTTCCCTTGAACCCCACCCAAAACACAAGGGAGCTTCCCAAAGCAAGCAGTTCCTTGAGTTTCCCTTGAAGCCCACACAAAACACAAGGGAGAGCTTCCCAAAACTGTCCCTTGAGTTTCCCTTGAACCCCACCCAAAACACAAGGGGGAGCTTCCCAAAACTGTCCTTGTTGTACGTGGAGTCTCCATGACCCATGGTCATTACCCAATATACTGGGGTCATTGACCCATTTTTTAAGGGTCAGAGGGAGACTCCCACACAAAAAAAGGAGACTCCATTTTTTAAGGGTCATTTTTAAGGGTCATGGAGTTCCTTGAACCAACCCAACACCAAAACTCCACGCCGAGGAGTGCACGGCGAGAGAGCGGACCTTGCTCTGGCAGCGCCTGGGCATCGGCAAGGCGTTTGGGAAGCCCTGCAGCCTGGAATCGGAATGGGGCAGCTCCATGGCGCCTTGGCTCTTTTTGGCTTTGTTGTTTTTGTGTTTCTCTCTTCTTTGGCTTTGCGTTTGTTTTTGTTTTTTGGTTTCTGTTTTGTGTTTTCTATGGTTTTGTTTGGCCTTGTTGTTGTGTGTTCTATATATGGCTGTGGCTCAAAATTAAACAGGAGGGGCAAACAGCAGGTTTTGGTCCATGTTTCCAGTTACCAAGGTTTCTTTACTTTGTCCTTGTTACCAGTTGTTGTCCTTGTTTCTTGACTGCTATTGGGCAACGGATCTTTAGACTTTAACTTGTTGGTTGAAAAATATGTGTTTTCCACTAAACCCCCAAAAAGTTTTCAACTTTTTGCAGGGGGGGCAACAGCAACCAAGGTTTTTGTGTTTTCTATAATATATATATATAGTTGTATATTATATTTTGTTTGTTTCTTGTCTCGCGAGAGGAGAGGACTTTTCCTTCAGCCGCTCAGTGGTTTCATGTAGTGGTATGGGTATCTGGACAGAATGTGAAACGAATATGTCTTCTATTGTCCCCTGTTGGTCTTTAAGATATTCTATCACTACTGGAAACACGTGCGTATTTTATTTGCAGGGGGCCTAAGCAAATGGAAGATTATTCACCCCTCATTCCAAACACCCCGGCCCCTTTTTTTCCGGTGGTATGTCTTGGACAACCATAGCAAGGGTTGGGTTTGGCTCAAGTTTGTTTAGTTGACATTTCTTTGTTTAGTTGATACACCCAACCCCAGAGGGGTTTCTTGGTACCCCATAACTTCAGTTTTGGGTTTGATGACAAAGGTGGTTCATCAAACTCCCGAGCAAATTCGCAAATATGAGGTGCACGAACGGACCCTCTGAGAACTCAGACCCGGTCCCTTTTAGGTGGTGTGCTTTTTGAAAACCGATCGGTGTTCCAGAATACTGTTTTTCTTTTTTAGTGCAGGGTCGGCTTCATGCCTTAAAATAAGCGGGTATTGGGTAACCAAGGAAACCACCCAAATCCCAAAAGCTTACCATCCCGGTTCTATCTCCATTAGAATGGTTGACCCAATTTAGATGCCAATCCTTATGTAAACAATGGTGGTGGAATCCTGCCTGATACTGTCCAACAAGCAGCGGTTGGATCCCGGTGCGGAATAAACCCTCATAATTTCAAGGTGGCTTGAATGCCACCCAGTGGATCCCAGTTAATGTTGACCCTGGATTAATAAACCTGTCCCATTATTAGGGGGGTCTTCCTCCAAAAGTGATGAATCCCCACTAAAAGGGGACACCCCCTATTAATCAACCTGGGGTTTATTAATCTGGGGTCAACATTACCCATACAGTAGGCAACCAGCTACTTTCCTTTTTTCTTTTTTACTGTCCGATCGATGGAATATGGGACCCCAAAATGTTCGGTTGCCAAGCCCCATCAAACCCTTGCAGGCAACCTTTTGAAAGGGAAAATCAGCTTCGCGAAAACATGAGGCGCCTGGAGCCCCAAAGGCTGCTTTTGGTTGGGTCAAAAGGCGTTGCTCGGAGCATACGCAATAATAAAGCAAAGTTGTTGCTCTTCCCTTTTTTCCCATATTTGCTCGACAACCTACGGGCTTTACACGACCAAATTACGAGCAAATAAAGCAAATGACCGAAAACTAAAGAAACAAACACGTACAGGCAAAAACGAGCCAAGTTTCCCCTGTGGCCGAACACACATTCCTTTCGAGGCTGGAGGGAGTGTGCTCCAAAACTAGTTTATGATTTAGGGGCTCACCCCCAGCTGGCCGAACTTGAGCCGAGATGCTCGGCCAATCAAGAGTGAGGGTCTGTGTCACACTGAACCTCCAGCTGAAAACATGATCAGGTTTGCCCCTACCTGGAGTCTCCATGACCCTTTAAAAAATGGGTCAATGACCCCATTCTTTTGGCTAATGACCCCATGTGTTCAGGGTCATGGAGACTCCAGGTACACCCAAAACCCACTTTTTCAGGGTATAGGGTATGATGTTAATCCTTGACAAAGAAAGGGATGGGTCCTTGTAATGTTTGTATTGGAGGGGGTCAACCCCAGGTGGCCTGCGCCCTTACCCACGCTCCGGTTTCGAGAACGGGAGACGCAGCATGTTTATGAGTATATAACTACCCCCAACTCCGCATACCCTCTTTTTTAGTGGGTATGGAAAACGCCTGTTGTTTTAGATGATACCAACTAAAATACGTGGGTATTTGGTGTAGGGCGTATAGTATTAAGCAACAGCAAAGTAGACGCCGATTTCCAAGGTGGGTGCTGGTTTGGGTGCGCCCTGAGAAGGTTCTAAGAACCCTAGGGATGAACCAACATGATGCCTCGAACCTCTCTTTATCTGTTGTTTCGCGCCACGAAGATGAATTTCGGCGTGCCCTGTTTTGAAGGCACCCTTTTCAGCCTGGTTTGGGGGGTCACCCTACTTTGAGGCTGTGAAATTCTCAGGGGTCCGAATTCTGTCCTCCTTTTGCCGTTTTTACTCAGTACCTGTTGGTTGCAATGTTCATTGAGTTTTGCTTTGAGGTGATGCTTGGACATGAAGCCTGATTCCTTGGAACACTGGAACCGAGTCAAGCGCAAGGCCTCAAAAGCCTACCCAAAACCCATGGGAAGCAAAAGGCCGGTTTGCCCTGGCCAAGAGGCTGCGGGAGGCTTTGCTTCTGAGAGCCTTGCCCGAAGTGAACAAGCGACCCTCCAAACAACTTGGTGTTCCAATTGTTGTGTTCCTTTAACACCAGCAAGTATGGGGGCTACATGGGGGTACACTCAAACAAGACACACCCAACTTGTGTTTTTGTTTTGGCGGGGTGGTTCCCCCACGGGGGCAATAGATTTGAACTTAATTCACATGGTTGCCCTAACACTTTTACCCTTGAAGGGTTTTCCTTCAGATTCTTGTTTTTTCCACGTCAGTCTTAGCTCTCTGCGGGTCAATCCAGGGCCAAGCGGACTGCTATCCTACAAGAGGCGAGTAGTTCGCGAGCCAAGACTTGCTTTCACTTCAAAGAGTTCGACTGACTGGATGTCGGATGCTTTCCGGATGTTTAAACCCAATACCAGTACGGCGAGCGCAAAGCCTTCTTTGCGCCCTAACACAGGAAATAAGCATGGGTTTCTGGTTTCGTGCCCCAAGCATGCTTTCCCTCAAGATGAGAGGGTGTCTTTGCAGAGCACGTGCCTGGCATAGAAGGGGACACAAGTTGAAAGCAATTGAAGGACAAAGGCTAGCGGCTATGTTGTACGAACCTCTGTCGAAAACGCGAGTGTGAACCCCCAACCTGTTGGTTAGTGGGGCATCAACCGGTACGCATGGCCAGGCTCTTTCCATCAGCCATTTGGCTATTTGCCTCGATTTTTCAACGGCTCGGAAAATTTCCCATGAGATTCCACAAACAGTGATTTTCACTTTTAGAGAGAACAGCAGCAACCGGTGGTGAGGCCTCGGTATCCGAACGGCACAGGTTTACAACAATCCGGCTTCGCCCAACACGGTGGCCCTCTTCCTCTACCCAGAAGAGGAGAGCCGAGAGTTGGGGAGTTTTTGTTGGGTCAACGCGACAGGCAAATATGTTTGGTCCTTTTCAACTGACCACCCTCCGGGTAAGCACACAAAAGAGAGCTTCCTGGACCCGCAAAATACCCAAACAAATGGGACATCACTGACATCACCCCAAACTATTGGGACAATACTTTGATGGTAGTTTGAGGGGCAAGGTTGGGATCTTTCCATGTTGCTTCTGACCGGTGTCATGGCTGTTGCTGAGATCTTTGGGCTAAGGACACACGACACATCACGACTGATTGCAGGTTTACTTTTGCTAGCTGTTCGCAGCATCTCCTTGACACTTCATGTTCTTTCATGCTTCAGGCTTTGAACATACATCGACATTTGTTGTGTGAGCTGACGGCCGAAAATGATGGTTCGCTGGTTGGCGTGTGTTTGCAAGATTGTTGCAGACTACTGCGGATGGACAAAATCCTGCACCACTTTGAAACCATGGGAAACCATTCTTTATTGGTATTTGCAGGCGGATCGAATCATTCCAGGGTTTCTTAGGTGGTGCGAAATGCATTTCGTCCACCCACAGGGAAGTATTGGGCATGATTGGGTTTTCACCAGTACTCAGGGAAACCAACTAGCAGGGATACAGGGGGGAACCAGGGATCAGGGATACGGGAGGATACCCCCTAAATGCACCTTGACTAAGTTTGATATGGGACATGGCGCCAAGTTGGAATCCCCCCATATCGGGACCCGCTCCCTCCGTATGTTCGCGGAAGTTTGTTTGTCCCAAGTACCCACCGTGATCTGCACCCAGGCTTACGGCCCAGACAAAAAGCCCTGATTGACTATGGCTATTTGTAAGAAACTTGTCACGACGAGTTTTTATGGCTATTTGGTTGGATCTTTGGACTTCAATGTTTTGGGAAACAGCTCAAATTTCCATTTGACCCACAACAAGTTAAGGTTGCAGAGGAACCAGGGGGTACATATTTTTGTTCCGGTGGCCACCACGTGAAAAGTGCCAAATGGGTTTTCGTGGATCCTCAAACTGCGCTGAAACAAAGAGTGGCATCCAAGAATTTTGGGGCAGCGACCCAGTTTTACGGGTAGCTTGCATGGTTGTCGTTGGGAAACATTTTTACATTTTTGTTTATTGTGGTGTAGTGGTTGAAATCCAACCACTTAACTGCTAAAATTCTTCGATTTTTTTGCTCCCCAAATATAACTTAAATAAACAAATCCTTTCACAGTCAAGTTGGTTCTACAAACTCGAAAGTAATTGACCACTGGATTGAATATTCAAGGTTCACATCTTTTCCGATAATATTGTCTCACTTTGAACCCAGAAGTTGCGGGAGCTTGGAGAAATGCATATGACTGCAGATGGGTGTGCATGGTTGCAGAAGTATGTATTGAACACCTAGGGTACTGGGGCAGCCCTGGGATGTTTCAAGAAAAATAGAACCAAATCCGGAATTGACCAAAATCTGAACAATTGTTAAACATTCCCGGGTTCCAATATTCTGAGATGGATGCAGACTCTGTCAGATGGCAGACGTTGATATCGTTGCTTATATTACATATGCATGCACACATGGTACCCCCCCCATAGACCAACCGAACAAGGGTACCTGGTTGTTCTAGCTACTTCGCAACTAGGATATAGCCATGGTAAGGCCATTATAACCATGGTTATAGCTAGGAACCTACTTACCAAGTTGGTTGAACATCCAAGTAGGGCCTCCCACAAAGTCATTGGCGTCCTTTAGGCTTCCATCTTTAATCAACCTCAAAAAGGGTACCCTTAAAAAGACGCCCATTCTTCTGAATTTGGGGAGCAGCCTCCAACACAGTACCCTCAGACTCTGCGCACCCTCCCAAAAAGTACTCTTAAACAGATTCCTCTGAGTGGGAACCTCAGGACCACAACGGTGCCTTTAACATCTGCGACGAACGCAAGTTCGACCGCGTCCTGTGCACAAGGCGCGAAGCTATCATAGGTAATATGTCAATGTGTCTCTTTACCAAGGGCCTGTGTACCAACGTTTGACCGGTTTGGAGGGTAAATGTGGGTGAGCCTGCAGATTGGTTGAATGCTGAATGGGAAACCAAAAGGAAAAGCCGCCACGATCCCCTTTTGAGGGTGCCTTTTAGGGAGGTGGATTTCGCACCACAAGAAGAAACCCTGGTTTCGGATACGACTCCCCTGTAAATGCCACCTGCTAAAAGTCTAGGTTTTAGTGGAAACTACGACTAAACCCCAAAAGGCTAAAAAGCTGAGGAACCGGATGGCTGGGAACCACCAGGTAAGGTTTAAGTTGTGGTGTCATAAGCATTCTCTCAAAGTCTCAGGGCATCTTGCCCAGATCCCAGGCGTTTCGCCCAGGTAGGTGTCCCTTCGCTACCTGGAGTCTCCATGACCCTTGAAAATTGGTTGGTCATTACCCAAAATAATGGGGTCACTGCCCCATTTTTTAAGGGTCATGGAGACTCCAGGTACTTTCCTTTAAGGGGTCGGGAACCCCTTCGCGGAATACAAGCAAATAGATCCACTGGGTGGACTAAGCCAAATACATTTTCTGATTCTGTCTCAGACCTGAGGTTCCAGGACACCTTTCTCTGCCCGAAGGACCCGCAACAGAGAGTTACCTGTTGGGCAGAAAACAGGGATCGGTCCATTGGGGATTTAGCCGATGTTAAAAGATCACATATTGTACCAGGACCTGGGGTATGATCCATGGAACAGGTCCAAGCCGCCCAAAACGCCATCTCTCGCGCGATCTTGCTCCGCATGAAAAGCTCTTGGCATACCAGCTGACAAGGAGCGAAAACCGCGGACGGGCTGCAAGCGCGGGGCTAATTCGGCTCCTTAAATGATACAAACCACCTGCTTTACGAGAGGATCAGAGAATCCTCCAAATCCTTTTGAAATCAGGGCCAAGTATATCCTTTCAGGGACTGTCATCTACTGTAGGTGTCCGTTATAGGCTGGCTTGGATCGAAATAAATGGAACTGGTTTAGATGGGCTTTCTTCCATTTGCAAACGGCTAAAAGGACACCTATGCTGCTATGCTTGTTTATTGTTTGGAGGTGGTTTCCCTTTAACGGGGTCTAAAGAAGGGCGTTGTGTTTTTTCCATGGCCATTGGGGGCATCGCGCATCGCTGGTAGGCGGACTTTGGGAGGTTAGAACTCAGTTTAGCGAAGTTATAGCGAAGCTATGGCCCGATGCATTGGGGGGTAGGTGAGGGTGGGCTGGGGTGGGGGTGGGGGTGGGGGTGTTGCAACCTTTTTTTGCAGAGATGGTTATTGAGAGCCCGGTTTCTTGCAAGTTCATATTTTTTCAGAATGGGCCACATGCGCACGGCCAATACCAGTGCTGACCCATCCAATGCACCGAGTTCGTCCGACCAATTGGTTCAGCCCCTAAGGCATATTTTTGTTGGCATGCCCAGGTTTGTATTCCAGTGCTTCCAGGCCCTTGCCACAAAAGGTAGGCCAGGGGAAACCATGCATGGTAAAAAAAAACAGAAAAAAACTAGAGCTAAAAACAATTGAAGGGTTCCCTGTGATCGTGGGAACTGGAAGCACGTATGGAAAGCAAGCGCCAGAGTCAGTTGGCAGCATGCCTTGCAGGGAGTGGGAAGTTGAAGTTGGGGGGTGTTGAAAGACGCCCAAATAACAGGGTTCCTTAAAAGATACATGTTGCCTTTTTGAAACATGGCTTTTTCCACTAAAATAAAGGGACGCCACCATTTACAAGGCAATGTTCAGGTGTATAATGTAAGGATCCCTGAATGATTAGACTAGAGTTGTGGGGAGTGGTTATATAAAACAATTTACCCCGTGATCATGGAGACGTGTAATTCTTTGGTCCCTGACCCAGTGGGTCCCAGTCACTTACCCAGTGGGTCCCAGTCACCATTATAGTAGGCAACCGGCGATTTTCCGTTTAGTTTTCAAAGGGTGGAAAGTTCTTGGTTGTCCACAAAACAAGGTAACTGAATCCACTGGGTTAGAGTCGCAGTTTTCTGGCCAGGCTGTTCACTCAGACGGAGCACTACTCATTGCAGTTTCATCGTGTCCCATCCGTGGAGGGGGCCACGCGAGTCGTGAGCCTTGGATTCATCTTGCTCGGTTCCAAAGGGAAAACCCGAAGGAAAGGCCATGATGTTACGAAATCGTTTGATTTTCCCCTGTTGGCTTTAAAGGGAATCTTACTTTCAAGGGGCCCTGTTTTGTACCCCGAGCTGTTTTGTTTGCCAGGGCTAGAAGGAGAAACCATGCTTCTTGTTAGAGAAACTAACTGGTCCCCCGTTCTTTTGGAGCAACAAAACGAATGGCACTGGTAAATTATTAGAACGCAACTAGGCGTATGTGTGTGTGTGTGGTGTGTGTGTGTGGGTGTGTGTGTGTGTGTGGGTGTGGGTGTGGGTGTGGGTGTGGGTGTGGGTGTGCGTGTGCGTGTGCGTGTGCGTGTGCGTGTGCGTGTGCGTGTGCGTGTGCGTGTGCGTGTGCGTGTGCGTGTGCGTGTGCGTGTGCGTGTGCGTGTGCGTGTGCGTGTGCGTGTGCGTGTGCGTGTGCGTGTGCGTGTGCGTGTGCGTGTGCGTCTGTTTTTTTTGGGGGGTCCCCCAAACATGGTGGTTTTTCTCGTGGTTTGCTTTAGACCACAAAGAAGGGGGGGCCTTCAACCAAACAGAACCACTGAAGCTACTGTGGACAAGATCCACCGCTTCGAAACCACTGTTTCTTGGTATTTACGTTGACTCGAATCAGAAACCGTTGGGCTTCTGAACGAACGCTGCGAGTTGCGCGGATTCCGGAACCATCCACAGTCGGGAGTCGGGGGACCCCTCATGGGCATTTTGCTGGGCCAAAGGTCGGGATCTTTTCATGTTTTTGTTTCTTTTTCTTTTTTTTATACTTTTTTTTAAAGGTCCATCTACCTGGAGTCTCCAAAATGGTTATTACCCAAATAATGGTTGGTCATTGATCCAATTTTTATTTCGGGTCAGAAGGAGACTCCATATATCGGAAGGCGCCCCACAAAAGAAAAGGTAGCACTTCGGTATGAATCGCTACCTCTGGGTTTTACATCAATCCCAGTGCTTTCAAGCAAACCTCTATGACCCTATGGTGGGCAACCTCTGGGTGCTTTATGATGGTCTACTGTGTGGCGAAACGCCGGAACCTGTGATTTTTCTTTGAATTTACACCAGCCTTGCTTATTTTGAAATTCCTCATTTTGGATTCTCATTTCTGTGTTTTTCTCACAGATGAAGCGAGCAAGTAAGCGAGTGAGCGAATGGTCGTCGCAAAGAAAACAACACCTCGGCCCTTTTGAAATCACGCCTGGGGTCATATTCTTTTTAAAATCACATTTATTGAAATCGCGCCTGGGGGGTCCAGGTGCCTTTTTTTTGAAATCACGCCTGGGCAGTTTTTTTTTTTTTTTAAATCACGCCTGGGGGGTCCAGGTGTTCGTTTTGTAAATCACGCGTGGGTGTTGCATTCATGCCTGTGGGCCGGGGAGTTTCTTTTTTTAAATTCACGCCTTGGGGCTCCGCTTTCCTGTTTCTGAATTCACGCCTCTGGGCCAGTGCTTTTTCTTTTGAAGTCACGCCTGGGGGTCCTAGTGTCTTTCTTTTTACATCACGCCTGGGCGTGATTTCAATAAACCAAACACCGGAGCCCCCAAGCGTAACTTCAAAAGAACAAAACCAGCCCAGAGGCGCGAATTCCCAAAAAAGAAGCGGAGCCCAAGGCGTGAATTCATTCAAAAAAGCGCCCCGGCCCACAGGCATGAATGCAACAAAACAAGCACCAGGACCCCCAGGCATGATTTCAAACAAAAAACCACCTGGACCCCCCAGGCGTGATTTCAATATATGTGATTGAATAAAAAATACGAGCCCAAATCGCCTGGAAGCAATGTGAAGGATTTGGTCACTGTTCTTTGTGTCTTGTCCCCTTGGTGAATCAAAGGCAGAAAACGGGGTCTTTGGGGCTCCCGGTTTGATGTAGTGTCTGTTGTATTTTCAGGGCTGTCCAAATGCGCGGAAACAACTTGACCGCATGAGCTCACTTGCCCAGCGCCCAGCGGTTCCATCTACCTGGAGTCTCCATGACCCGAATAAAGAATGGTTGGTCATGCCCCAAAATAATAGTTGGTGATTGACCCATGTTTGTTTCCTGTCAGAATGAGACTCCAGGTACCTCTATATTGCAACTGACCAAGGCCCCCCAGTAGTGCCCTTTCTCACTCCTTTTTTGGGGGAGGGTTCCCCTACTAAAATGGACGTAAACCTCTCTACTGGAGGACCTTGATGTATATCCGAGTTGTTGGGTCCTCTTGTGTTGTAATTACTGTCGTCCTACTCAAAAGGAAAGCGTCCAAAGCGGCTGGTTACTGATCATACTGGCTGGGACCCACCGGTGCAACCAGCAGCTCTGTTCAATGAGGGCTCGATATCCTTTCGATACGACCCCTTGATACGACCCCCGGCTGTTTTGAGGAAAGACAACCCCACCCAAATTTGAACAGTTTCCAGGACCAAGCCATGGTGAACTTGTAGGGTGCCGGGGGACCTTTTTATTTGTTCTTTCTTTGTTCAAAGGAGCACTGTTCATGTTCTTTATTTCTTTCTTTCTTTCTTTCTTTCTTTCTTTCTTTTTTTCTTTCTTTCTTTCTTTCTTTCTTTTTTTATTTCTTTCTTTCTTTCTTTCTTTCTTTCTTTCTTTCTTTCTTTCTTTCTTTCTTTGCTTTCTTTGGGGGGGCGGGTCTAGCTCCATATAGTTGGAACCTAACCCTTGCCCGACACGAGCAGTAAGTTGTCCTCAGTCACGGTTTTGTCGTCCTTTAGTTGTCCTCGACCAGGGGCCAACTGTCTCCCCTTGTGCCGTTCACGACCCCGTTCGTGGTCCATTCCAATAATTCTGCTGGACAGCCCCGCCCCCTCCCCCCCTCCCACCCGTAACAAAAAAGGAAGAAAAGACAAAAGCAGAATAAAGCTTCTTGGCGCACCCTTCAAGGCGAGTGACAGGGATTTCAGGAGCAGCATTGTTCTTGGATGGTGTTGCAAAATAGCTCATAGATTGCGCTTTTCTCCAAACACAACCACAAGGGGGTGCCTGCTTGTTTGATTTGTCCAGACCCGATCAGGGGAGACTTTGATAGAAAAACGGAGCCACCTGGAGTCTCCTTCTGACCCTTAAAAAATGGTAGGTCTGTACCCAAAATAATGGTTGGTCATTGACCCATTTTTTCAGGGTCATGGAGACTCCAGGCACTTCAGGGGGACAATTTGTCAATGGAAATGGGCGCTGTCGAAGCTCGATCCGCTCCCCAAGGGACGGGATTCCAAGCGATGTCACCATCAAGCACCTGGTTTTTGCCTCAGTCCTGGTTGCGTCCCGCTTTTAGCGGTGTCAAAGGGATGTGACATTAGTTGGGTTGGATACACGGTGTACTTGGGGAATCCTTTTGCAAAATCACAGAGTTTGAGGTTACCTCTTGGGCCAATTTCAAGTGCGTTCCTTTCAAGTGAGATGGGGATGTGTTTGGGGACTTATCAGGTGCCCTACTGTGGATGGACGGACTCCATTTCGCGCCACCTAAGACACCCTGGAATGATTGTGTAAATACCCACAAACGTTCAGGTTTCAGCCATGGTTTCAAAGTGGTGCGAAATGGATCTTGTCATCCACGTCCAATGGGGCGCCAGGATATATGTTGCTTCGAAGCAAAACATCACCAAAAGGGCCATGGCACGGACACAATTTGGAGGAGTTACTCTTGGCACTCTTGGCTAATACTGGTGGGCATATTAACCCAACCTTTCTTTTAAAGGTGGGAACTGAACGCCGGGGTAGAACACGATCCACACAATTACACACACCCGGTCGTTTTTGAGGGCCCTTGGTACCTTCTAAGGTACTGAACGACCCGTTTGCACCCCCCAAAAGCCCATCCTTCAAAGGTACCACGGGACCCTCTGGGTCTCCGATTTTCCCTTTTAGTGCCTCTCCTCGCCTCCGAAAGATGGAATGGGAAGGTGGGAAGGGGGTGGGCTTGGACATCTCCAATTGTGTCTTAAGATGGGGACCTTCCTTCGGGTTTCCCTGCAAAAACATCAAGGTGTACCCTGAAACAAACGCACTCACACATTTAGAACTAGCTTTCCTTTTCCCTTGGATGGCCAAGAAACACTTTTCCCCCTGAATTGACCGCTGGGAGCCAGCATTCTCCTCGGTGAACCAGTGCAGGGTGAAGACCAGTTGCGAACGTTGGCCCAGTGGATTCCAGTTCCTGCCCATATAGCAGGTAACCAGCTATGTTCCGTCACTGTTCTTGGCATGTTTTTTGGTTTTTTCGTTTGTTGGTTCTGTTCATATTTACTGGGGGTCTGCAAAAAACACAGTTTTTAGCTACCATACCAAGAGTAGAGATGTGTCCTTTCTTCATTACCCTATGCAATATACAGATGGAAAGGGTTTCAGTGGGAGGGTTTTCATTGTCTACGTTCATACTGCAAACTGTTGCGAGAAGCTTGAGTTCTGTCGCAGCCCTGAAAAAGAACGTCAGCTTTTTTGTATGATCGTAGCCTATACGAGAACAATATGGCCTCGATGTGGAAAGCCGACCTTTTAACCTTTTGGTTTTCCAGTTTTGGACCATGTTTAGTCATGGCCCCAAAAGGTTAGCCTTTTATTTCTGGGTCCTTTGGGCAAGTGAGATGATTTAGGCATGCGAATCGTGGTGTTTCTCCTCTCTTGGAACCATGATTCTCAGTCCAGGCCGGTGGAGCCTCTCAAACTCTGACCCTTGATTTAAAGGGTTGGGTTACAGGAACTTGTACAGGAAAACTGCTTGTTTCGGAATTTTTGGGGCCATGCCCTGTAGTTCGTCCTGTACCCAAACCCTTTGATTTGAACTGCTTCTTTCTTCTGTTCTGCGCGCTCTGGTCGTACTTGAGCGCGATGCAAAGAGCCGCCGCGCCAGGCGCTTGTCATAGGCAATCAGGGGAAACCGTCAAGTAAAAACCTAGAGGTCAATACATGGCTACCACGAAATATCTCAGTGGATCCATTTACCTGTATAGGTAGCCAAGGGCTTGCCACCCTTTACAAAAGCCAAAGGATAGCCAAATAGCTGGTTACCTACTATATGGGTTTGCCTCGGATCCACTAGGTGGTAACTGGAAGCACTGGGTTTGTTTGAGCCTCTTGCCAAGGTTCTGGCCGGCCACGGAGATCCAAACTCCTTGATGTGGGGTTCCGACGGGCCTGGAATCACTGGATCCTTGAGTGTGGAGGATGACGCTTGATGGCCAAATGGTGCCATGCTTTGGACACAATCTTGCATCAGATTGAAACCATAGTTGAAACCGTTGTTTGCAGACATTTACAGGGGAAATCGTCATTCCAGAGTTTCTTAGGTGGTGCGAAATGGAGTTCGTGCATCCACAGTACCGCTGGGCGAGGATACATTCGGACCAGTTCAACCACTAGCTGATTTAGAGCATCCACGTGCAGGTGATGTTTGGATGTATATCATGGGAGTTAGATTTGATTGTCTTGATTTCGAGGGGTTCTCAAGAGTACTTCTGAGGCGGATTAGAGTAATGATATCCCCCCACCCCGCTGTGGTGCCGAGGGTTGTCCTTTTGAGGCTACCTTGTGCCAAAGTGGGGGGTTTTAACAAGGGCGGTTTCACAAGTTTGGTAATTTGGTTTCCTTTTGACTCAACCTGGAACTTGAGAAGGCTACCCGCAAAAACACAAACCCTGCCGGATGGTCAAAGCTAGCCATTGCTTCCAGTTACCACTATACCATATAGTAGTGAGTATGGCTACCTCTAGGCTTCACATCTTGGGGAAACCCCTGGCTACCTTCATCATCACCATGATGGTGGTCAGTATCGTCATCATCATCATCATCGTCATCATCATCATCGTCATCATCGTCATCATCATCGTCATCATCATCGTCATCTTGATAACCATCATCGTGCATCCTCTGCATCGCCAGCAGTCATGATGATAATTATGTCTACGGATAACGGTGATGATGACGAGGACGATGACGAGGATGATGACGATGATGATGATGCCGATGATGACCACCATCATGGTGATGATGACATGCTCATCGTCATCACATCATCATCGTTGTGACCTGCTTGGAGATGTAGATGAGCGTGTCATCATCACCATGATGGTGGTCATCATCGGCAAAGACAACACATGGTGCGCTGTTGGTTCTGTCGCAAAATTCGCTTTCCGCTTCCCCTAATTCATTTTGCGGGCGTGACGACCGTGAGACGACCATGGCTGGCAGCGCCTTGGGGCCCCCGAATGGTAACTTGCTTCTTGGGGGGTTGATAGCATGGCGATGGGTGGCTCTTCGTTTTTAGGAATCGGACCTCCCAATTTGGGATGGTCTCACGGTTGGTTCCCTTTACAACCACCAAACATGGTGTACCCCGAAAATGACACCCATTAAGCCTGCGTAGCCATGTTGGTAGAACACGAAAAAAAACATTTTGGCGCTGATTGAGAAGATACAGCAGAGGGAGAGGGAACCGCCTGAAACGCTGAAGCAGGAAGCCACCCTTTCGAGAATATAGCTCTTTGCAATTACTGGGCAACCCGATAGATGCTGAACTTGTGGTTGTTTTTGCAGTTAGCAGTTGCCAATCCTACTTCGTGCGTGTTACATGATGTGTGATGCTCTCAAGTTGTAGACTGTGGTGTCCTGCTGGCTTTTAGAAGGAATGGCCATGAGTAGGAACAGGAACAGAATTGCAGCCCAAGGTTTGGGGGGGGCAGGTGGAAAAAGACACCTTAAGCAGTTCCTTTCGCTTTCTCCTGAAAACAGGGCAAATCGGTGCCTCCTGCCCTCTTTCAGTGCTTACCATCTGGCGTGTCCTTACGAGGAACAAAGCAGATGTTGAAATCCTACTGTGGATGGACAAAATCCTACACCACTTTAAAACCATGGGAAACGTTGGTCGGTATTTGCAAGGAAATCATGGTTTCTTAGGTGGCGCGAAATGGATTTCGTCCATCCACGGTAGGTTTTGGCTTGACCGTTGACCAAACCAGATGCACTTTCCAGTTCTCAGCGCAGGCAAAATGCAGTTGCGACCTGAATCGGGCTTGGGGTGAAAAACCAATTTCACCCATGACTTGTGTCTCGAGTTGATGAACTTTGCGCAGATTTGGGAAGCTCTTTGAGAAGCTTCGCCTCAAGCATAGGTGTCCTTCTTAAGACATGTTGCTTAGATTTTATGCATGTTGCTTAGATGTGGGTAGAAATAGATGGCACTGGTTTGGTCTTTTTGTTTCTACATTTAGCACGGCCATCTATGTCCAACAGGCCAGCGATTTCCAGTCCGAAGCCTCGCAACTTGAGGATACTACGGACGGGTTTCTGGACAAGGTCTACAGGCACATGATCAAAGCGTCTCGGCGCGATTTGTTTTTTGTGCGCGAGGAAGAAAAAACTCTCCCGATTGGTTTTTTGGGGTAGACAATTTGGGTTTTTGTCGACCGGAACCGCGCGAAGACGCGGTTTTTATTTTTTTTGGTTTTCACTTAAACCAGATTGTCTTTTTGAGTTCCTGGAGTCTCCATGACCCGAATCAAAAATGGGTCAATGACCCCGTTATTTTGGGTACTGACACACCATTTTTTAAGGGTCATGGAGACTCCAGGTAGACGAATTGGGTTTGTCGACGGGAACCCCGAAAAAAAAAGTGGTTGCGCGGTGTCAGTTTTGTTGGTTTCCACTTAAACCAATCCAAACCGGGACCACTCAAAAAGACACCGAGGTGTGAAGCAGATCCTGAAGATATGCTTTATGTGTCCCGGAGTAGTTCCAAGCATTTGCATTTCCCTTTACGTCAACCCGATTCAAAACGGCATGTGGAGAGACAGAGCCCAGAGGGCCCCAAATGGCGCCTCAAGAGCTTTGCTGATTTGAGGCATGGATGTTCGACCAGCGTCCGGCAAGCAGGTTACAACCATGGTTACAAGCGACGATCAGCCGAGCTACCAACCACTTAAGACCATGGTAACCTACTCAGGCATTGGTGTTTTGCACATCCAAGGAGGAATCCCCGTTTTGACCAAACCCCACTGGATAACACATATGGGGCCCGTGCCGTTTGGGACAGTGGTCAGAGTCACACCTTCCTTTTGTTTGGATTGTAGACCTGGGATGGCGACAGACTAAAAAATATGCGCCACTAAATCATGGAAACACCAGGTCAGTTGGTATTTACAGGGCAATCATCATAAACCCGGGTTTCTTAGGTGGTGCGAAATGGATTTCGCAACCATCCACAGTAACTCGATCCTGTCAGAGGCTCCAAGAAAGGAGCCCAAAACGGCTGAGACTCTTAGCCTCCCACCATGGAAGCTGGGGGCCCTTTCAAGGGACCCCCTAGCAGGTTCCATGTTGGGTGGGAGGGTTGTCATTAGCGGTTGGGATTGGCAAAAGCCCTTGGCAAGTGGAGCAACAAGATTACTCGTCGAGTCTAAACATCACATTTCGGGCTTCTGGGGCTTTTGCCGAGTGCCCAAAACCAGCTCGAGCTTTGTTTTTTTGAAGGTTAGAGTCTCGATCAATGTGCTATGTTAACGTGAATGTGTTTGTGGTTGGGTTCCTGTTGGTTGCCTTGTGCAACCAAATATGGGTTCCATGGGTTTTGAGTAAAGACACATTCGAATACACAACTGCATCGGAAAGTATGATTGGGGTTTGTTTGTTTTTGCAAGGCGCCATTCTTTTTCATGGCTTCAAAGGGAAGCCAAAAGGACCACCCACCACTTTTTTGTGTGTTCTGCTTCCTTTTTTGCGACCAACCCATGAACCCGCTGTGGCAGAGGCTTCGGCTTACCGTCCGTGCTTTCCTCAGGGCGGGGACCACAGGAGCACCGTCATGCTGGATGCCTGCTTGAACGGCCAGCCCGTCGATGCGCCTCGGGCTGGCTTCTTTTTGCATGTTCTGTTCTTTTTCTTTCTGTGCCAAACCAGTTGGGTGAACCCCAAGCTGGCTTCGGAGCATATATTGTTTTTGGAGTGCGGGGGTTGGTGGGGATGTGTTTTGTGCTGGAACAGTTGTCAACAGAGATGTAGTTTACAGTGGTAGCTTTTGCTTTTTGGGGGTTCCCTTCAAACCCAAAAGGATCCCCTCCAAAATACAAGCACACAACACACACACACACATCGAACATGGTAGTGTCTGTTTTTGGTTTCCCTTTAAACCAACATTTGCGGGGTACCCTCGAACAATGGTCACCCTGCAGGTTGAGCCCTACGTGGGACGCAAGACCCAGCCAGCCTACTCAGCTGGCAAAAGGCGTATAGCAAGGGGGATGGCGATTTACGTCATATAAAAGCCAGCATTGCCACTGCTATCTACGTATTTGTATGTCAGCTAATCAACATGCAGCTTGAGCAGGAGGCGCAACTTACTTAACGGGAAGGAGGGGAAGGAGTAGTAGCCACCAAGTTATCGCTGTAAACCCCCTCGAGTAACTTGTCCAACACCAACCACTTGCCTGACATACCCATAAAACGACAGTCACGTCCCAAAAACTAAAGGTGTCCTTAAACCAAAAAGGTTTCCTTACACCAAAAGGTTGGTATTGACTGTGGTCCGTGGTTCGCTGCCCCGTCTTTTGAAATCCCTCACAGGGTCCCTTAATAAGGAATTGGGGATGGAAGAATGGAACAATGGACTTGGGGAACCCCCCACCCCCGTTTCGGGTTTCTTACGGTTCCTTAGAACGCCCCCCTAGACCAGCCCCCTACCAGCCCCTCGGGATCTTTTCGAGCAAATCCACCATTTGTTTGTGGTTCCTGTAGCAAAAACACGCCCATATTGACTGTGGTTCACTAAGCACTCACTTGCCCAGAGCCAATTCTTTCTGTTTGGACCATGCTTCCAGTCATGACCCCACAAGGTTCACCTTTTATTTCTGGGTTGTTTGGATTGCTTCTGGGCAAATTAAAACGCCGCCACTCGGACCATGTTGACCGTTGCTCACCAGGTGCCCTGCCCCAGTGCTTTCAGTTACCACTATAACAAGGTAAGGGTTCCAGGTTTTACATCATGGTTTGCCCTGGTCACCTATCATAGTGGCTTGCCTGGAAGCACTGTGCGTGGGCCCTTTTTCCGAATGCCAAGGACAAGAACATGTTGCAGCACGTAGCCCATCGCCTGGCCGGCACAAGGGTCTTTGCCTCGACCATCTCCTGGGGCAACGACCAATTCTTCTTGGTCAACGGCAAGGCGCCGCTAGCGCTGACCCGTTTCACCGCTAGAGTAGGTATGAGTAGGGGTCAGGTACCCCAACGGCCATCAAGAATCCAAACCCATGACCCAGACCGGGGTTTGCCAATGAACCCTTTGAGGATTCCCTGACACTTGCTTTTTGCTCAGGGAATCCGGGAATGAACCCGGGCTTTGATCTCCTTAAAGGAACCCCCAAGGGAAGGTTGTCATTAGGGTCATTCCCTCATTCCCTGCCTATCGCACCAGCAAGCCTAGGGGTTCCTTGCCCCCATTCAATGGACCCAAGTGGGAGGATGCTCCTGAAGGGTAACTACGGGTGCAAGCAATTCACCCACTTTCACTGGTTCGAACCCCAGAGGCACGGCTTACCTTTGAAAACCCGGATACAAAAAACAGAAGGGCACACCCAAGACGTCCTGAAGCTGGAATTTGGAATGGGGGCGGACATCATTCGCGGCTGTGTCGTTTTAGTTGGTGCCGCGTTGTGTGACGTTTGAAAGGGCAGCCGCAAGGCGAAAGCCGAAACCGCCATTGTGGGACCTCAAAAAGACGTCCAATGGCGGATGTTTGATTTCACCTCGCGTAGCTCGGGCCATGCCAGCACCCGGGTCCCTAGCAACTGAAGTTGGTTATCAAGGGGATGTTGGACATGCCTGAAAAAAAACAGTTGTTGGAGGGGGGCGGGAGGTACTGGCCTTGATTTGGGTTCCAAATCCATGATGTCAACCCCGAATGCCCTTCTGTGTTTTGTCATTTTGTCGGTTGCCGTTCCCAAGGGTCGACTTTGAGATGAGGACGAGTCGCGCGTGTTCGTTCGCCCGTCCCTGGAAATACTACAACCCGATAGGGAGGAACAGAAAGCCGATCTGAGTTGTTGGGTCCTTGTGTGTTGTTACTTTCTAAACTTGGCACTGCTTTTAACTCAGGATCAAGAATTCGTGGGAAGCATGCATCCAGCAATTGTTGTAACCAAAGGTCCCGGAGTCCAAAAAGATATGGGGCCCAAACCAATGGTCAACTCGACAGCCAACTGATTGCCAACGCACTAGCCATCCCAACCCCAACCTCTTGCTTAATTACTAACATTGACTTTCCATTTGAGTGTTTCCTTTTTGCGGACCCGGTAGCAGTTAGCCCCTTGAAAGACCAAGTGCTTGATCGCTAAGTGTTCACATCCACTGTTGGCTGAGTCCACTTGCCTTTGGGGGACCTCAATTCTCCGACCAATTGCACCGTCGTCTCAGCCTCATAGTTCTACATTTCACCAACGAGCTAGCCCAGGAGTCTTCAGTGCATTTCGACAAGGCTTGCGAATGTGCGGCCTGAGCGTGCCTCCAAACAGTCAACCCAAAGTACCAAGAGGAAGGCGATTCGAGTCGCTGTGGACATCTTGAATCCGAGGGTACCCAAAAAGCCGCCAAGATTGTTTTAAGAGCCAAGGGAGCACATTCGGCGGCAGTTCGAAGGTTGACTCCCCATTCACCCATTGTTATCTTCCCATTTTCCCAAAAATAGGTTCCAACTGTTTGGTTTCGACGGATAACAGAAGACAGCGCAGCTAAACTTCGTCTTGGCCAGTTGTTTGGGTCTTTGTTTTTTAGTTTTGTTCATCTTTACTGGAGGAAAGTCTTTTGGAAGCCTATACCAAGATGAACCCAGGGATTCCCCCTAAACGAACCCAACTCGGTGATGGTTTAGTTCAGGGTCAGCAAGCATTTCTCATTCGCTGCATCTCTCGCAGGAGTTCACCGCGAAAATCAAGAGCAAGGGCAAGAACCAGATGAGGACGCTGAGTTTGGATGACCCGGAGCTGCAGAAGTGGAACTTCTACCCCAACGAGCCGCGGAGAAAAACCATCACAGCGTATGTTATATACGGGAATTTGTCTCAGAGTGTACTATGGGAATTTGTATTCAGTTTCTTTTCTCCAAGTTGCTGGCTTGGCTGCTTGGTTGGATCTTTAACCTTTGACTTGTTGGGGAGATGTGGGTTTTCCGCTGACCCACAGAAAGTTGTTCGCTTCTTGCGATGGGGTTGTTCTTGCTGCCCGGGGGCCTGCCTCTTGGCCTTGGCGCCGGTTGCGCTTGCTTCATCGGGTTTTTAATAGGAAATATTTTTTTAAACGACCTTCGGGGGATTAGACGTGATCCAAAAACAGCACGAACGACAACTGTTGCGCCGCCAAGTTGGATTCCTCGAAACATATAGTGGATGGACGGAATTTTGCGCTATCTAAAACAATCCGGAATGATGATTCCCCCGTAACAACTAACAAACAATGGTTTCAACCATGGTTTCATTTCGTGGTGCGAACGGATCTTGTTAATCCACAGTAGTTTGTCTGTCTCAAAAACGGATCCGTGCTTGGCTTCCCTGCGGCTACACAAAGGCTGAGAACGTCGAACCGAGCACCCTTCTCGGTTGGACACTGTTGGGCGTGTCTCGTTTTTGAGGCTACCCTTGTTTGATGCTTTTGAAGGGATCCCAACAGGAAACTAGCCAACATGTTGGGCGTTCCCCCGATTTCAAGACACCCCCCTCAGATTTTGATCCAAGGATATTTGAATTGGGCGCCCGAATTGGAGGACACCATTTACGCGTTTTCTTGTATAATGTCCACCAACCATTTTGGAGGGTGTTCCCCATGAACAGCTTCTGGTTGCTTATTTGTATTCTCCCTGTTGTGTTTCAAGGGAATCTTTTACGATTGTTTTTCAGGGGGCGAAAGAAAATGGACGAGCGTCACACCCAATCGACTTGAGGAATATTGCTCCGACAAATCCCCATCGCCGACCATTGATCAGAGCTTGACCACCTGTCGCCGCCTGGCTTCCGAACTGGACCGAAAGAAGCCCTTGAGATGATTCGAGTGAGTGCGTTTAACCTTGATTGCCATTGGGTTGGATCTCTTCAGACTTCAACTTTTTGGCTGAAGTCAAGAGCTTTCCATGAAACCAAACAGCTATTCACTTTTTGCAGAGGGGTCCTTGCAGCAACCAAGTCAACGAGGCGATCGATTCGCTACATCAGGCAAGTGGGTAGCCATGGTGAGATAACCCAAAGTCATGATTATAAGTCTCCGTTCAGTGAGCCGATCGCCCCTTTCAGTGGGAGCATCAAAGAAGCGAGTGGGGCAACATGTAGTTCCGTGGGAGAAAGCAGAATTCGAGATGGGATTTTCATGTGGAAATTTCTCTCATGTGGGATGAAAGCATTGTGTTACATTGGTTCTGTTCTTGGGGATCAAAGTCGGCAATTGGGGTTAGGCTACCACTTTATAAGATGGGGCCAGTTCAGGACAGAAAGTGTCTTTGTTCCCCGGAGGGCAATGTGTATGTCGGGCAAGGCCGCAGTTTGCATCCCTATTTTACTGTCTTTCCCTAGCCCAGTGCTTCCGGTTACCACTATAGCAGGTAACCTACCACTAGATTTTGCATAGTTTCTCCTAATTTCCTACTATGGTGGCTTGCCTGGGATTCACTTGATCCTTTTAGCACCCAGATCAAAACCGCAGGGTAGAATAATGGTTTGGTTTCCTTGGGTTGTCTTTGGAGCAACTCCGACAGAAGAAAAGGGATCTTCTTGAAGGAGACGTGAGGAATGGCAATAAGACGGAAGTGAAAATTGATTGGAAGATGTGTTTGATTCCAGGGTATCCTTTTTGAGGTTGGTTCAAATGGACATTAACAGGAGGCCCATTATTCGGGGGGAGTACCCCTGTTTTGACACATCATGTAGAACATAATTGTGCTCAAACAAGCACTATAAGTGGTGACAATTGGTAGCTCTTCCGTTTTTTTTCTCCCATTTTCTGAAAGGAATGTGATTTGTTGTTTCCCATACCGGTTTTCAAAGGAACTTAATTATCTTATTTGTTCCAGGCGTGAGCAAATGGAGGCGTTTTGTATGGTTATTTGGTTGGTTAGAGGGCCGCAGGCGGTTTTTATCTTCCCCGCAGAGCTATGTTCAGGGCACCGGGGCTTCAGTCATTTGTTCCAATACATGGTTGTTGTTGGGAATCATTTTACATGTTTGCTTATTGTGGTTTAGAGGGAAGTCCCCACTTAACTGCTAAAATTTGAGTTTTTGCTCCCCTTCCAACGTCAACCAAGAATACGGACCTTTGTTCCAAATGGACCTGAGCCACGTGCAATCAAAACCGATTTGGGGATTGATGATCCGGTTAAGGGGCGGTCCCCTTGCCAGAAATAGGTGCGGAATTCCGCCTTCGGAAAATTATTGAAGCATGGTTCTGGGATTACAACCATTTTAATACTATGTTTTGATTGTGACTCACCTGGGTTTAAGCGGTAGAACTGCCAAAGGAAGTTTCATCCCTTCCCGGCTCCTCGCAAATGGAACTGGAGAAGGAGGATGCCGACACGTGGACCTGCTTTCTTGTTGCGCTTGTTGTGGGTACGCTTTGTCAGGTTGGTTTAAAGGGAAACCAATTGGGAACCCCATCATTGCGGAGGAGCCCCACACAAAAAGACACAAGCTTCTCAAAAGTGAATGTTCTTAGATGCATTTCTCCCCAACCAAATTCACATGGAATCGAAAAAGAGGGGCCACAAAAGATTCCTCTAAACATACTATGGATGGACAAATTCCTGCACCTATTTGAAACCATGGGAACCCATGTTTTTTTTTTTTTTTTCAGGGGAATGGAATGCTCAGCCACATAAATAAACTGTACTCAGTTCTTTCTGGAACAATACGGGTCTGCTTGTTGAATAGCGAGCTCACCTGGGAGCATAATTATCGAGCTCACCATGATAAAGGTGCTTTACTTGGGGATCCAATTCTTGATCCAGCTTTTGGAATAGTAACATTTGCTGGTCATATGTGTCTGTTTGTTTGTGTGTGTTCGTAGCGGACCCTCAATACGCTGCCTTTTCCTTGTAACACCAAGCAAATGGGGTACCATTTCTGTTCGCCTTTCGGTGGGAGTTGAAGTTGCTCTTCACGTACCAAACGCGCTCGAATGAGGTGATTTTAAATCCCGAAGGGGCATCCATGACTGCGCACGAAGAACGACAAAAATCCTGGGAGCCCAAGACTTCATTCTTTTTGGCTGCGAGGGTAAGGGCATTCTGGTCACAAGGGTTCTCGCGGGAAAGAACATGCGTAAACTTTCTTTTGGGCCAAACTCAGAAACTGAGATGGAGTCGGAATGAACCACATATTCTGCAAGTCTATCTTTGGCGGGTGTTCAAAAAGCTGGGCATCAGATGTCAGTGTTTCCCAGCTGAGATTCACCTGACCCTGTGGATCTTATTATCCTGTTAGCTTTAAATAATGGTTTCCTTGGTTGCATGCTATGCATAACTAAGGGGTTGTAGTTGTTGCTCTGAGTCTTCCCAACTCGTTTTCTGTTCCGAGATGTAAATTGGCACCCTTCGTTCGATGCGTCATAGACCTCCAACCGGGGCCATTGCGGGGTGGGCTTCCTGGATAAGCTAAGGAGAAGTTAAGGATAAGCTCTTAATGTGAACCCCAGATTAATAAACCCCTGGTTGATTTTGATTGGGGGCTGTCCCCTTTTAGTGGGGATTCATCACTCTTGGAGGGAACGGCCCCCTAATAATGGGACGGGTTTATCAATCCTGGGTCAACATTACTATGGCCTTGTTAGGGGGGCTTATAGGTGATAGCTTTCCCCATTCCGGATTTGTAGGTGAGGCCTGCGAAAGAGCGGGCATCCTCTGCAACGCCTTCGTCTTCTACCCGGATGGAAACGCCAGGGCCCCTCACAAGAAGTGCTACCTGCCCCTCGGCCGAATCGGTCTGGAAGGAATCGACTCCCCTGAAAGTTTCTCAAAATGGATAAATGGCCCTCCTTTCGGTTCCTAGGGGTGCCTTACCTTACGTTCAAGAATTATTCGTAATCTGTACTTGACGATTTCACCAAACCCCAAACCGGTTTCCATGGTACTCTTTGGGACCCTCTGGGGGTTGGTAAATGGAGAAAATAATCAGGGGCTGTGCATGTTTGCGTGTTCTGAATGTTTGTGTTGCTGGGGCTATGCTTGATTGGGGGGCTTCTTTTGTCCTCGCACCTTTCTTTCTTTCAAAGTCGGCTGTTGATTTTGCCCCCCAAAAGTGTGTTTCTACCAAGGGGTTCGTGTGGCAAGGGCAAGGCTGGCTTAGCTTGAGGGTGCGCGTCGTGCGTCATTTCCGGTGAGTCGGCTCGCGCAAAACTTGTTTACCAAATCCTGCAAGTGCATTTTGACTTCGCAGGCTCGCAAAACATGGGTCGCGCGCACGTGTGGTTCGATGGTGCGCTCCCGCCGTGGTGCCGTGCGAATTCCGAAAACCGTGGATTGCTGCACCCGTTGTGGGAGGCAGTGGTTGGGCTGGTTGGGGTGTGTCAGAGTCCCGCTGTGGCACGGAATCTTCCAACAAGAGATCGTGCACAACGACCTAACATGAATCTTGCACAGAGCTGCGGAGGCTTTATCGAGATCCTCCTTAGAGATCTTGTACACTCATCTTTGTTAGCATCCCCACCCCCTTCAAAATGGAATTGGGGGAGGGGGGGAACCCCTGGAATTCCATTTAGGGTTCCATTTTTGGTTTGGGGGAAGACTGAATAAATGGAATTGTGGGACCCCCCACCCCCCTCCCCCGTAAGGTAGGCGGATTTAGAAGCCCTGCATGGGGGATCTAGGTTTTCTATATACATCTCAAGATCCTTCCAAACAAACACTTGTACACTGATCCTTGCAGGATCACACGGTTGGTTTTGGGATCATTTTACATTTTTGCTTATTGTAGTTTAGTGGGAAATCCAACCACTTAGCTGCTAAAAACAATGCTCCCCTTCCAACGTCAACCAAGATCAAGTAAGGAAATCTTGCGCAGGACCTTGTGAACATGTTCTGAAGCCATTCTCGGAAAAGCTCGAATGTGCGGAACCGTGCAGAAGTCCCCAAAGAGAACTCGACTTGCGCGTGATCTTCCAGTAAGGGCTCTTGCGCAGGAAGAGGACCCTTTGCCGAAATCTTGCAAAGAGACCTTGTAGAATAATGCTTGCTTGACGTTCCGCAAGGAGATCTTGCGCCAGACCTTACGAGTACCTTCTGTAAAAGGAGTAGAGCAGAAAAGACCTGGCACCGGAGGTTCTATTTGCATCCACAAGGATCCCGCACAGTAGCTTCATGTTCCTTTGCCCGCCGTTTGGGGGCGCTTGCCGCTGTTAAGCTGGGCTGGTCGTGGGGGCTGTTTACCTGCCCGCCTTTTGCACTGCTTGACCTGCAGGCCATGGACTTGGAAGCGGTCTTACCTTGATTTCCCAGTGGCGAACACCTTATTTTTGGTGCATTTTGATGTTAGGACTGAATAACTTTTTGCCAACTAATGGGATTTTCCATTAAACCGGACCACTAAAAGTTATTAACTTTTAGCAGGGGAGCAGAAAGCAACCAAGTTATGGTTGGTTGTTTAACTTGGGGTTGCTGCCGGCTCCGCTTGAGGTCACCGCAATGCGAGGAGCTGGGCCCTCAGTCACTCGTGGACGCCACACACACACACACACACACACGCGCGCGCACACGCACACGCACACGCACACCCCACACTCGGTTCAATCAACTCATTGTTTGGTGCTCGCAAGCCTGCATATCTAGGTTTGGCTCTTGGGTATTTCCCCAATTCAAACGGCTGAGTATGTCAAGCAAATCGTTTGGCGAACCACCACACCGCGCTATCTCAATCTTGGCCTACTTTTGGTGATTTGTTGTAGCAATCTTACGATGTGGGGTCTAAGGCTCGCGGGAGCTTAGCAGGAGACCATATTGTTTTTTTCATATTCGGGGCTTTGTTGTTTTGAGGGTACCCCTTAAGCAGGGAAACCAAAAGGAAATCCGGAGAAATTCTGGCGGGCCCCCTAAAAAAAAAGTATACCCATATTTGTCTCAAGCACGAAGCCAAGTCGTGGGAATAGTCTTTTTTTCCACCACTCCTGTGATACCAGGAAACCTGCCAATTGCTGCTCCAAATGCTGCAGGGGAACCGACATCCCTTGAACAATTGGAAGGTTCAATGCTCAATCTGTTCTTCCCAACCACATGGCTGTGGCTAGGGTTACGCGGGGTTTAGTCTTTTGTTCCATATACCAAGGTGCCATTTTGTTACATTTATGTCAACCACAGCCACATGGCTGCCGGGGAGTTCCTCCAACACTCAATTGATCTTCCACTCTTCCCCACAGATGCCTTCTCTTGGGAGAGAGGGTGGCTTCCCTGCAAAGCCACGGATTCGGACATCTGCCACCGCCACGTGCTTCGACTCCGGTTTGGATCAATGTCTATCTTTGAATATTTGGAGCTCCAGACTTCCATTTGCTGAAGTGAATACCTGGAGTCTCCTTCTGACCCTCAGAAAATGGTTGGTCATTGCCCAAAATCGAGGGGGCATGACCCCATTTTTGATTCGGGTCATGGAGACTCCAGGTAATTTTGATTTTCACCTGTTGGTTTTGAAGGGAATCTATCACTACTGGAAATATGTTCCAATTTCAGTCCTCCCATACCCCAGTGCATTCCTGGCGTTTCGCCACTATGGTAGGTAACCAGGCGTTTCCATGTAAACCCTACAGGTAGCGATTCATACCGAAGGGATACCATTTCCTTTTGTGGCCTTGCGCGCCTCAGTTGCAACCAGTCGAAACATGCGTTTCAAGTGAGCCATGGCTTGACGTTCAGACTGGAACCGATTTCGAGTCTGGCTTCCTAATCTTGCCGGTCAGAAGGGAATGAGAAACGGAACGACCCCGAGATAAACCATTTTCTGGAGTCTCCATGACCCTTTACGTCAATGACCCCATTGTTTTGGGTAATGACCCGATTTTTTAAGGGTCAGAAGGAGACTCCCGGCAACGATTTTTGTTCCGCCACCGGCGCTCCGCCGGATGTGGCGATGCGCCTGGACTGAGGACCGACGACTCCAGGCTGGGCTCCATGATCTTCGAGAAGTCGGACGAGCACACGTACTAAGCTCCGACCGTGGATCTGCCCGCAGCGTGCGTCCAGGCGTGGTAGGCTTTGGATGGAAACCATCCATGGTATAAAAAATGCCTGGGTGCCTACTGCTAACCCCGGATTAATAAACCCCTGGTTGATTTTGATTGGGGGGTGTCCCCTTTTAGTGGTTCGATTCAGACCACTTTTGGAGGGGAACACCCCCCTAAAAGTGGGACGGGTTTATTAATCCTGGGTCAACATTACTGATAAACCTAGAGGTAGCCATGCCCGGTGACCTACTGTATAGTGGCAAGCGCTGGAAAAGCTCGCCGAAAAAATATGAGCAACTCATGCAATCACGTGGGTCGGGTGAGAAAAAACATATTTTTGACACACAAAGCATGGCATAGCTCCCTACACCTAGGTGCGAAAACCCATCAAGGATTTTAACCCTTGTCCAGAGCTTTTTGGCTGAAACCTGGCCTGCCTGGTTGGCCGGCTCAGCTGATTTCTGGCCATGAAGATTCAATGCTCTCCTTCTTTTTTGGCGTGATGGACTCTTTCTCCTGCATGCCTTTTTGCCGAGTGCTGTTGCTCGGCCCTTGATTGACCTCCATTTGCTTAAGACCCGTGGGAAACATGAACATATTTACAATCGTGATAGATTCCGTTTTAATCCAACGTGGGAAGATAGCAAAAGAAACACTTCAGCAAGAAGTTGATTGCCTTGCGATTTCATTCCCTTAGCTTTTCATTGTTTTCCCCGCTTTTTGAGGCTGGGATTTCCGAATTTAACCCACAAGTTATTCACTTTTAGTGGATTTGAACACGGACAGCCCAGTACATGATCTGGTCGTTAGCACAGGGCGCTCCGTGGGCACAGGCATTGAGAGGAGGCAAGGAAGATTCCGCTTTTTTCTGCTCGCAAGATGCGTACCTGGAGTCTCCCTCTGACCCCAATAAACAATGGGTCATTGACCCAATTATTTGGGGTAATGACCAACCATGTTTGCAGGATCAGAAGGAGACTCCTGGTGTGCTTTTTGGGAGGGTATATCCTTGTCAGTTTAAAGGGCAGCTAAAAGGAAGACCACTATGTTCAGGGTCCCCCTATTTGGACACGCACACACACACACACCCAGTGCTTCCAGGCAAACCACTATAGTAGGTCACCGGGCTTTCTTCCCTTTAGGTTTTACCATGGATGTTTTCCCGTGGTTGCCTACCTTTTGCGGCCAAACGCCTGGAAGCACTGGGACACATAACCACTACCTGGAGCCTCCTTCTGACCCGAATAAAAAATGGTTGGTCGTTACTTTAAATAATGGTTGGTCATTCACCCATGGTTTATTCGGGTCAGAAGGAGACTCCAGGTATAAGGGGTAACCCGTGTAATGGTTTTGAGCTCACTTCGAGGTTGTTGTTTTTTTTGCAGACGCGTTCCCCTCGAAACCTCCGAGACGGCCAATCCGATGGAATCGCATCAGGCCACTGCCAGTCGCCGAAATCCGCACTCGTTGAGTCTGAGCTCCAAAATGGCTGAACCAGAGCGTGTCAACAAAGAAGCTGCCGTCCATTTGAAATGAATATGTGGGTGTGGGTCAATATTAAACCAGACCGCAGATTTTAGTCCATTTTTCCAATTACCAGGGTTCCATTTTGGGTACCTATTTTTGACCCGCAGCCATGTTTTTGTTTGCCCCTGTTGGTTTCAAAGGGAATCTATCACTACTGGAAATATTTACACCCATTTTTTCAGGGGCTTCGAACAATTACATTGGTTTCCCTTCAACACTACTGCCACTGGGGCATCCTGTCATCCATATGTCATGATGAGCCTCAATGCATTGACGCTGGGTTCTGGCCATACATCAGCTCAAAGGAGCTTTTGCGGTGCAAAAAGAGACGGATGCATTGCTGCTCCGCGCGTCGCGAGGTTTTCGTTGCTTTTGAATTTGAGGGCTCACTCCGGAAGAGCCTATTCCATTCTAGCTGTTTTCTTTTTTTTTTTAGGCACCTGGTTTCTTGGCTGATGCAATCCTGCAGCATGTTTCATGGTTGTCGTTGGGAAACGTTTTACATTTTTGCTTATTGTGGTTTAGTGGGAAATCCCCACTTAACTGCTAAAATTTAAATTGTTGCTCCCCTTCCAACGTCAACCAAGTAATGTTTCATGGTCACATGTGTGTTGGGAATGGTTCTAGCCGGAGGGAACTGTAGGGCATGTGCATGCAGAGTCATACACAGAAACAGTGAGGGCTAGACATGTTGCTCTAGCATATACCCTCCCACCAATTGGCATGGAACCTGACAGGGGGTCCCTTTAAAGGAAAGTTGTTTTGCAGCTTCCAGGAACCCCCTGTCAGATTCCATGTTGATTGGTGGGACGGTATTTACGGGCATGATCATGAAATCCAAAGCCCCATTCGCCGCGATCAGTCGCCCAATGAGTCCACATCCAAGGAAGGGAAAGCAGTTTCTGGCTGTGGAACATGAATGGTCAATCAGCGAGCTTGAGCTGAATCATTGCGCACAGGAAATTGACGTCATAGCACTCCAACTGAGTGCTGATGCCACAGATAAGCTGTAACGAGGAATTGCCCGGACTCTCCATGACCCTTTAAGAATGGGTCAGTGACCCCACTATTGTTGGTGATGACCCCATTTTTTAGGGTCAGAAGGAGACTCCAGGTGAATCTAAAAATCACATTCTCTGAGCAAATGTCACCTAGTACCTTGCCAGTCCAGCCACTCAAACTCGGGTCCCGATGGATCGACGCCAAATGGGCGGCTTTCAGTTTGGCCTCCCTTCAAAAAGAGCAGAACACAAAAAGGGCAGCCTCAAACAGAAAACACACATACACACCTTGGTGGCTCCCAGCCATAGCTTTCTAGCCTCTTAGTGTTTAGTGATAGTTTCCATTTAACCCACTAAAAGGTACACTTGCAGCAAGGGATCTGAGGGCAGCCCAGACACACACACACACACACACTCACACACACACACTCACACACACCCATGCCTGGCCAAAGTAACTTCCACTCATGCTGAGGCTCTTGGTCTAGAGGATGAGTATGAGCTCTGCGACAACCTGCAGGACAGATCGACGTGGCAACCCAGAAGCCTCACACTTTTCCGGTTGGACTGTTCTTGGGTGTTCAAGCTACTTAGTAAGCAGGTTATGACGATGGTTATAAGGGGGATCAACCCCAGTTACCCAACTGAAAACCATGGTTATAACTTATAACCCTACTTAGCAAGTTGGTTTTGGTTCCCCAAATAGGGCTCAAGCTCGCCTCCGAAACGGATGGACTCAATACTTGCGATCTGACCTCGGGATCTGACCAGTTGCTTTCGGTGCTTTAGCCAATCCACTTCGGAACAAACCGCTGCGCTGCACGGGAATGGTTCTCAGAAATGTCGGGCAATTGAACCTCAGCTTTGGAAAGGTGAAGCCCTCATCACCGACCATAGACCTGATCGGGGATTATGCAGAACCCGGTTCCTGTACCACACACTGAACTCGTTGCAGGTCAAAAGGACGGAATAATTAGTTGGCCACAGATTCCATGGCGTTTCGCCGCAAATGGTAGGGAACCAGCAAAACTCACCCATGGTATATAAACCCTAGAAGTAAGACGACCGAAGGCTTACCTAGCGACGAGTCACTAGAAGCGCTGGGAGGTTCTGTCCGGACCCTGCGGGCCTTGACCCAAAAGCCGCAAAGGAGGCCTTCTAGGGCATCTTACAAATGTCTCATTTGGTCAAGAATATTTTTGTATTTTTCCTGTTGGTTTTAGAGCAGGGTTGTGGGATCAAGGGGTTATCCCCACTTCTGTGATACAAGGGAATCCCCTCTGTACACGGCGCGGTAGTCTTTGGGGGACCTTTTGCTTGTATCACAGAAGGTGGCATCTCCCACAGCCCTGTTTTAGAATATGTATGTTTCCCCTGTTGGTTTTAGAGCATTTTCTGATCCTCCCTGTTGGCTTTAAAGGAAATCCACTGGACATATTTACTCATGGGGGCTTAAGCAAACACAGGCGATGTGTTTTCAGAGAATTCCCGGGTAAAGCAAACCAATGGGGTGGGGTTTGGACATCTTCAACGAGGCTTTGAAGGTCCCCAAACTCAAAGCCTCGGCGGTTTTGACAAAGCCGGATCGCTGGCTTTGCTCCGTGGAGTCTCACTTCCTGAGCTCCTGGACTTCAAACTTTTCAGGGCTGAACCATGTCAGCATGGTTGTCGTTGGGAAACATTTTACATTTTTGCTTATTGTGGTTTAGTGGTTGAAATCCCACTTAACTGCTAAAAAACATTTTGTTGCTCCCCTTCCAACGTCAACCAAGTCAGTGGTACCTGGAGACTCCGAATCTGACCCGAAGAAAAAAAATGGTTGGTCATTGACCCATTGTTTTTCGGGTCAGAAGGAGACTCCAGGTAGATATCAAGTTTGCTTGTTGCTGCCAATCCACTGAGGAAGTGAGGAGTGCCGTGCTTCTGTTTTGTGCCCAGTGCTTCCGGTTACCCTTATAGGTAGCCATGGTAAAACCATCCAAGGAGTCAAAATACCGAAGGGGTTACCAATTCTAGTGGCGAAACGCCGGGAAGTGCTGGGGTGCTTTGAGATTTGCTTTGCAAAGGCGTAGCGGTTTGTTGGTTTGGTTTGTGTGCCTAAGGAAGTGTTTGGATGATCTTGTTCACGTGCGAACTGTGTGAGTGTGTGTTTTTTGTTTTGGAGGTGTTCAGCACATTGTTTGGCAGCAACCATGCCAACTTGTTCAAGGTAGGAAGCAAGCCAACTCTTCTTCAAGGTTTCAAAAGGGATCCCTTGGCGACCCACCATACAGGTAAACGGAATTACTGAAAGCCTCTTTGACCCTTTCCAGAATCTGTGCACCATTGGCGAGCATAGACATCTGGATTGTTTTTCACGATAATATCCCTTAGAATCGGATTCTCAATTTTGGACTTGGGAGAAGTTGACCAAACCATCCAGGTACCCAGGTTTCTGGGAGGTTGATCTTCCTCGATTCAAGAGTATCCACTTGTATGCCAATCTTCAACGGACAAAAACATAGGTGGAGTCTTTATGAGCCTGAACAAATGCTTGGTCACTATCCAAATGAAAGGGTCATGACCCCAGTTGAGGGTCAGAAGGAGAATGCAGGTCCACACGTTCCATGGAGTGCGATGCTTTGGATTTTGTGGGTTTCTTTGTTGGTAAAAGACCCCATGGGCTCGTACCGATTCGATCTAGGAGTGCGATGAGAGCCAAGATTGCATGCTGTCGCCGGGGCCCGAATCACTCCGTGGGCCCGCTTCGGGGCCCCTTTCCTGGCACCAGAAAATGGCCAGGCTGTGGCTCAAGAAACCGGAAGTCCACAATGGAAAAACAAGCCCTGGTAAGTGGAAATATGGAAAACCTGCGGTTTGCCAGCCCCTCCGATCGTTTCATTTTGAGCCACACCCAGGTTAGCCTGAATTGGTGCTTTGGATTGGTGGTTCGGGATTTGCACCCCTGAAGAAACTTGGTAGATGCAAAGCCGCTCTCTAGCAAGCCACCAATGGAAACCAAAAATGGGAGCTGAAATGGAACTGGGGAACCCCTCCCCTCCCCCCGAAGCCGAAGGTAGAGGAAATCTCCGGCCGCGAGAAAGCTGCGAGGATGGAACCGCACCAACGGAACACGCAGCTAGTTGGGAGATGGGGGACTCTCTAACCAAACTTGGCGTTTTTGTTTTGCCGAGTGCTTCTAGGCAAGCCACAAGAGTAGGTACCCACAGGAAGTAATGTGAATTCTAGAGGCGAAATTCTGAAGGGTTACCTACTATAGTGGCTTGCGTGGTAGCACTGGGCTATATTGAATACTGTATTGTAGTAGCTTGTTGATCGAGCTGGACCTTGGAACCGCTTTGAGATGTCATGTAGGGGTCGCTGTGCAACCTCTCACTTCCGAATTCCGGCACGTGCTCTTCGAGGACCGGACTGTCCCCCAAGCCATGGTCCTTTGAGTACCTGTTTCTGGGAGATTGGTCTACCCAGGCGGAGACCACTCACCTTCCTCCATTTGCTTAAGAATACTTTGTTATTTTCCCTTGTTGGTTTTAAAAAGGGATTCATCACTACTGGACATATTTTTGTCCTGAGGCCTTAACCAACCAAATGTTTTTAGGGCCATATTCAATAACAAAATCTTCCCGGAATCTCCGGTCAGGACCCTCAAACAATGGTTGGCCATTCATCAAAATGGGTTCGTGGCAACCCACAAAGCGAATCGACCGTTTCATTTTTTGTTTTGCCCTTGGATTCCCGTTTTTAGTCATGGCAACCGAAAAGGTGATCGCCTTTCATTTTGGGGTCCCTTGCGGAGCTGAAGACTCTCAATTGCCACAAAACGGGTGACACTTTTTTCTTTGCGCGCCTGGAAGCACGGGGCTAGCAAGCACTGGGCTACTCCCCCTCTCCAAAGACAAGGCACTGGAACCAAACAACACAAAAACAATCAAACAAGCAAAAGCAAACCAAGCCAAGCAAACCAAACCAAACCAAACCAAGCCAAACCAAACCAAGCCAAGCCAAGCCAAGCCAAACCAAACCAAACCAAACCAAACCAAAGCAAACCAACCAACCAACCCAACCAACCAACCAACCAGAACATCTGCTACCCCCCCCCCACTCCAAACACGAGGCGCCACCAGTGGATTCCAAGTTCTCCTCGACTCGTGGCTCGTGGCCCCGACTCGTGGCTCGAGGTCCTGGAGCCTTTGGTCCGATTGCAGCTGCGAATGTTTCGGCATCAAGGAGCGCAACAAGCGCATCGCCCGGGGACCCGAAAGAAGAGCCCCAGCTGGACGCAGCATGTTCCTGGACTCACTGCTTCAAACGCGCCTCCTGGAGAAAAAAAAAAAGGGAAATCATATGTCCAGCAGTCGTAGATGACCTTTAAAAAGCCAACCAGGGAGAATGGCAATTGTTATTCAGGAACTGGAAGTGGACTTTAAGCTTGTTGGGAAGACAAGGTTGGTGCTTCGTTTTGCGTAAGAGTAGGTTTTATCTTCTCCTGTTGGTTTTTCAAACTGAAGAAGCTATTGCAAATATGTGTAAGTTTTCCAGGCAGCCCCGATCAGAGCCGGGTAGGGGTGGAAAACATCCAACAGAAATAGTTCCTTGGTCAGTCAATTTTGGGGGAGGGGTCCCCAATTGTTTGAACTGGCTGTATACTAGAATCCATCATTTTCTTTCGAGCTGAAGGGTGGTTTGCTTAGAAACCTATACAGGCAAATGGAATTATTCGCCGGGTTTCTCAGGCGTTGGCTGAATTGGCACAATCGCCCGGGGGTTTCTACATGGCGGACGCTAGACCGGGGTCCCATTTCGGAGTTGAGATTCCCCAGGGCCATGAGTGGCAAGAGAAGCACATGGGTTGCTTCACTGTTCTTGGCATGTTTTGTCGTTTTTCTTTTTTGTGGTTTTGTTCATTTGTTTGTTGTTTGTTCTGCTTTGTTGGTGTTTTGTAGTTGTTTGGTTCTGGGGGGCTGCAAAAAGCAGTCGGTTTTTTGCTACCATACTGAGACTGGAGATGGTTGTTCCAAGCCAAAAGGTGGCATTATGAGTTTAGATACCGAACCTCCTTTCAAGTCTTTCCCAGTGCTTCCAGGCGTTTCGCCACCACCTGGAGTTTGTCCCATTAGTTTGGGTAATGACCCCATCTTTTTAAGGGTCATGCAGACTCCAGGTATAGTAGGGAACCAGTGGTTTGACCATGATCTAAAACCTTGTAGCCATACCGAAGGGCTAAAGCATCGAGTTTGGTGACACTTCAAAGACCCCCAAGTGTTGATAGTTGGAGCAGACCCAACCACGGCCCCGACCTTCCCTTCAATGGAAGCTGACCATCGGACTACTTTCCTCTTTAGGTAGGTCTTGTGACTCGGTTTGCCAGCACAAAGCTTAAAAAAGGCCCCTAACCAGCGCTTCCAGTGCCACTAACCATAGAAATTAGGTAACCTTCGGTATGGCTGCCTCTAGGTGTTACATCACGGGGAACCCCCTGGTTACCTACTATAGTGCTAGCTGGACGCACATTTCTTTCAGAATATAGTTTGAATTTCCCCTGTTGTTTTCAAAGGGAATTTATCACTACTCGAATCATGTTCTCATTTTTGCCAGGGGGCTTAAGCAATTGGAAGAAGAGTTGTTTGAACCATCCCGTATGGCTTCCTTTATCTCCAGGTTCATTCCTAAAAGAACATTCCCTTCTGAGAGCCTTACACTCTTGAACCCGATCTAGGGGTGTTCCCCTCCAAAAGTGTGAGCACCCCGCAACCAGGGGACACCCCCTCCCAACAAAACAAACAGACGAGAGGTTTGTTAGAGGTGGTCCTTTTTTGAGCCAGCCTACAAGTCGGCTGAACAGCCAAGCAAGAACCCTTGAAAGAAAGACACATCCCATCGGGGGTTTCCCATCGGGCGCACTGCGCGGCGATTCGCGGAATGGCCGAACCGCTGGGCGCTGAGGTGCGCAATGCCAAGGGTAGCGGCAAGCCCTGCCGGAGCACCGAGATAGGGCACGCATCGGGGGCTCGACGTTTCTCCAAACTCAGTGGTTCCCAGCCATCCTCTTAGCTTTTTAGCTTTTTAGTGTTTAGTGGAGATTTCTCCTCCAAAAGCTGTTTTGGTTTTTCGGGTAGGCACTGAGATATGGGAGGGAAAAAGAGGGGTCGCCCTCTGCGGATCTGCATCTCATTTTTTTTTGGTAAGCTAAAAACATACGGAGCAGAGTCAGAAGAGCAGAATTTCAGAGCATGTTGGCTTTCTTTGGGTTGGAAGGAGCAACATCCATTGGAGAATGGCTGCCTTTGGCTTCCCATTGAGCTTTCATGGGACCAGTCCTGCTTGGGTTGGAGCAAGTTCCCACAATTCGAATATGATCTCTTTCCAAGTGTAGTGTGCGGACTCGAGCCCAAGCGGGAACATTGGTTACAGGGGTAGCCCACGGTTTCAGCCGTGGATCTGCAGGGAACCGAAGGCGCCCTTTGACCCAGGAAAGTTTCGGAAGGATCCATTGGGTCTGACCGTCACACCGCCACACCGCCACATTGGGGTTCGCCACGCCACCGCCACGCCACGCCACGCCACCGCGCAACCGCCACCACCACCACCCCCACCACCACCACCACCCCCGCCGCCGCCGCCGCCGCCGCCGCGGCCGCGGCCGCCCCCCCCACCACCACCACCACCACCACCACCACCACCACCACCACCACCACCACCACCACCCCCACCACCCCCACCCCACAACCACCAGACGGGAAGAATGTCGGATCCTGTACGTATTCATATGCCCCCAAATGGCTTCAGTTTCCCTTTGAGTCCCGTTCCAAAATCCACGAACAGGGGTACCTTTCAAAGAGGCACACTCCTAATATAGCTATGTGCTTAGTGAACCAGACCCCAAGAATAAAACCTAGAGCAGGCCATATTCCCGACTATAGTGTAACCGGGTGCACTGGGTGTTCTACTATTGTTTACAAACATGGTTACAGCGATGTCCCTGCCACAATTAACATGGAACCTGACAGGGAGCTGGACCAGGAAAATGTTCCAAACCAAAACCGGGAACCCCGTCTTCGTCAGGTTCCATGTTGGTTGCTGGGAGGGTTTTGAGGCCGCAGCTGGTTTTCCTCGGCGGTGTTGGGGGGGGGGACGCATGACGCTCCGAGGCAACGAAACCCTGAAGGAAGTCTGGCCTTGCAATCCAGGGCTGCGCGCTCGGAACCGAAGATTAGCGTGTCACGAAAGGTTTTGCCCAAAGGGGCGTCTCAAAATGGATTTCGGATTCTTCCTAGGGTTCCTTCAACAATGGCAAGGACCCCCCATTGGGATGAGGCAACTCCTTAGGTAAATCGTGGTGGTTATATTTACCCCCGATGTTTGAATGGAGGATTGAACTGTCCTGCAGCGACTTGGTCAGGGTGTCTCCATACTTGAAAGAACAGCGTGCCACCTTTGGGCCTTTGGGCTCATCATTCCCAGATCTTCACCTCATTCCTTCGAAAACTTGGGTTCGTCAATTTGTTTTTCGACACGGAGGGTGCCAATCATAAGTGTTATTTTTTGTTGCTTTGGCAGAAACTAGTTCCTGTTTGAACTGTTTGTTTGTGCAGAATCTACCAGGGCTAGCTATTTTCCCAGACAGAAATCTACCCCGTACACCCAACGCCCGCTTTTGTTTAGGGTATCATGTGAACCTCCACGGAAAGCCAGGTTTTCAACAGATTGCCCTACCCATGGCTTCCAGTTACCACTCTACTCGGTAACGGTATTCCACCGTTCTCTGTGGGGTTGGTCCCCTCAAAGCCATAGTTATAGCCTACTTCCTAGGTAGCTTGAACACCAAGTATCGGTAGCTGGAAGCTAAAGATATTTGGAGCACGGGGAAGGGTTTCTGGGACAACTCTAGTGTTTGATTTTGCTCCAGGATCAGGACTTGGCAAGCCCCATAAAACCGGGTCACTAAAAAGACAAACCCAAAAGGACAGGGTTTCCGAGCCATGTCCCTTTTTGGAACCTTTGAAGATTCTGTCGGACATCAGCCAACGACGCCCTTCGGGGGTCTTGATGGGTGGATGACTTCGAGGGAAGACCGCTGTCTTGAACTCCCATTCATAAAACCACTCCAACAAGGAAAAAGGGAACCCAACAATAGACAGCCGTGAGCACCAGGGTCAAACCACCCTTGCAAGGATGCCATGAGGTCAGGCAGGCTGCCACTGAAAAGGGGTCCTTGCCACTGAAAGGCTGCGCTTTCCTGGCATCGTACGCTTGCCATTTGTGTACTTCACATCTAGTTGTTCGAGGCATGTGCGGCTAAAGGGCTGGTCAAAAAAGCCCTGTTCTCTAGCGTTCGGGGCACTTCTTGCAACTGGGGAAAAACATGTTTAGTGATTAATCGTATACTGGTAGGTGGTTTACCCAGCATCTAAAACATGAATACAGATGTATCAACGTGTTCAACATCACATGCCTGTTTTTCAAGGGGCACTAAATTCCGAACCTGTGTGTTTGTTCTCGAGGATGCCCTTTTTGGCTTCGTTTTAACAAACCAAAGGGAAACTGGGGAAACTGGGGTCTCCTCCAAGTCATGTTTCGTTTAAGGGTTGACGAATGACTAAATATGACACTATTTCTGACCGACTGATTTGCGGAGCCCAGCTTGGGCCAAGACAGTCTCAAACTCAGGACCGGTGAGCATGTTCCTGTGAAGTGCCTCAACGAGTTGACTGCTGGGGCGGCTCAGTGCCATGGAGATCGATGCAAGTCTTATACCACTCCCGATATTTCCCTTGGTGGTTTTGAACATCACCTTGTGGATCGACCCATTTGACATGAGTTTTCTTAGAGGTGATGTTTAAGGGGAAATATAGGGAGCCCTGTGCAGTGCTTCCAGTTACCACTACCGTCCCTTTAACCAACCAAGGGGCACCTCCCTTTTGGTATCCCAGTGCTTCCAGGCAAGCTGGTATGAATTCCTGCCAGGTTTGACGTGGGGTTAAGAAGGCTAAAGGTGAAACATCATATGTTCGCCGGTACCAGATGGGCCAAGTTTCCCTGAAACCTTGAATCACAGTCCTTCGGCTGATCCTAATCAAGGCCAAGGTACCTGTGGGCCAATTTTCGACATACTTTGCTGTACCGGTTCCTGCCACTTTGGCCCGACTTAGGCTTCCAAACTTGCAACTTGTTTCCTTGTTGCTCCAGTTGGCGAACTTTTCCCGCTTCAACCGGCAGGTTGCTTCATAGTCCAGGCGACAGTTTGCACGTTTGATCGGTGAACTCAGCTGGTCCTTTGGTTTTGTACATTCCGGGGCGAAGGGAAGCCCTGGCCAGAGCTTCCAGGCGTTTCCCCACTATAGTGAGTAGGAAAAGCTCACCCAGCCAGCGGACACACTTTATATTTTTTTCCTTGGTGGCTCTCCCTGTATTTAGTGGCGGCCCAAAAAGTGTACACTTTTTTTTGGGCTCAGCCAAGTGAGAAAACCATGATGTAAAACCTAGAGGTAGCATGCTCTGCTGGTCCTTTGGGAGAATTGAAGCCGTGGCCTAAGAGCCCCTTGGACCTCTCGAAAGACTTGACCCCCTGGATAGCGCTGGAAGGCTTCTGCGAATCATTCGAGTGTGAGGGACTTTAATTGATGAGCCCTAGGAATTCCAACCGTTTCGAGGTCGCAACTGCTCCCCGAACCAATCCAAACTCGGGTCTTCTCGGTGGCCGATTCCCTGACGAGTTCCAGTGCTCCAAACTCCAAACTCGGCAAGTTTGCCAGGAAGATGTCCAAACCTTACTTCTCACTTGCCCCAAAGCCATTGGACCTGACCTGACCCTTTTTGTTGGACCATGTTTCGTCATGGCCCCAAAAGGAAAGCCGTTTATGCCAGGCTCCGTTGGGCAACTGAGGTATTTGTGTTGGTGTATAGTAATTTGCCCGGTAGAGAACTGAAGCATCTTGCATGGCCGTGTGTCAACCAAAACTCTCCCGTCCACCAATTCCCTGGACCCCCAAAGGAATGCTTCCTGCTTTCTGCCTTTGACCCCCGTCTGTATTTACTTGTAGGTGTTCCAGGATAGGGCTTGCCATAGGCAGGATCCCACTTAGAAACAAGTTTATGATCCTGTTTTGTTCAAAGTCTTTGTTTGTTTTGGATTGTGTTGTGTTGTGATAGACTATGGGTGTCTGCTGTCAGAATGGGTATGTGTCAAGCTCAGGTCCCCCCCAAAAGCGGCGGTGTTCCTTTTGTTTCTCATCAATTACCAGCAAGGGCACCCTCTAAACACCATATGGACCACCTAAGAAACCCTGGAATGATGATTCTCCTGTACATGCCAAGAAACGTCATGGTTTCCCATGGTGTGAAGGTGGTGCGAAATGGATTTTGTCCATCCACAGTACACGCATACGTCTGTCGGGCCCGAAGAAGGCTCCCGTACCAGGGCTGAGAAAGAAACCTGACAGCTCTGGCTTGAAGAGCAGGTAGAAAACTGGGCCCAGATGTCCAATGGAACTCAAGGGAACCTGCTCTTGTTATGATTAGTGGCAGAAATCTTGGACAAGGATTTCCTGGACCAGTGTGAGAATCCCCACAAGTGCGTTACAGTGCGCTTGGAGCACCCCCTCAAGCGAAAGTGATGTTCTTCCAGCGCCTTCTGTTTTTAAAGTACCAAAGCCAAGCCCCGTTCCAATTCATGAGGCCCCCAGCGTGTTTTTTTTTTTTTTTGCACCACCCACGCTGGACTCCCTTGGGGCTTCTTTTCACATGTCTGTTTACATGCCTTCTTGGGGGGCATTTCTGGGCACACAAAACCAAGGGAGAGAAAACGCGTGCACCTGAGCTGTGGTTTTGGTCCTCCTGAATGCTTGCCCTTCCGTTCCTGGATCTTAGACTGGCTGGGAAAAGCATCTGAGTGGTAAAGAAGCAGCTTGGACTTGCTTGTGGCAAATCAACTCGGCTATTTAAGAATTTGCAGGTCCGGCCCTGTTTCTTTCTTTCTCAGGAGGGCGACTGTAAGCTCTCCGATTGGAACGTCGGGACGCTAAGAAGGTGGTGAGTCACAGCGCAGTGATACCAAGCGATTCCCGGTTAAGACAACGAGTCGCAGGATGTAGGGATGGCTCCACTTCGGTGACACCAAAAGGGGGTGTTTCTTACAGTTGACAATCACACACACACACAAACCACATGCACAATGTCACCACTGTCGGGGCCGACGCACACTGTCATGTAACTGAGCGGTGCTTTTGGCAACAGTAACAAGCAAACTGTTCTGGTTGCTATGTCACAACAGGATGTGTCTCGAAATAGAGCAACTCCTAACAAGCGTTGTTTCCTGTAGGTGTACCTTTGAAGCAGCCCAAGAAGCGTTTCCCTCAAAACGACGCGCCCCAACTCACATCCAAGTTGAAGGACTTCTTGTTGGGAAGACCATTTTGGCGGGAAAAAAAAAACGTAAAGTGGCCAAAAAGAGAAAGAGAGAAGTTCCCAGACTTTTCTTCGGCCAATCCACGGGTTCGGAAGTGAGCCAAAATACTTTTTCGTGGCGCTTTAAAAAGGGCAAATCCCTCGGTAGCTTCCCTCGGTACTTGGCGTCTGCTCGCGATCCGATCCGGAGAGAAGAACGGGATCCGATCCATGTAGGTCCCATGCAACGAGTCCAACTCTTTCTTTTTTTTGGGCTGCACTTAAAACAAGAAGAGAAGAAAGTCCAAGCTAACTTGTGTTCCATTTTTGGGATGGACTTCAACCAAAATAAGAAGAACACACGCTCAAAAACAACCACAACAAGATCTGATATCAGTACCAGGTGGCTTGGAAAAGCGAATGGATGCTACAAATTCCAGGGTACATGGTTGCAAAGAATGACGATTGAAACGATTGAACGCAGTATCGGCCCCTTGAATACCACCCTTTGTCCATCAATTCCCAAAAGGAGGACTTCAAACAGCCTCCCTGTCAGTTTCCATTTGTCGGAATGCATTGAGGGTCATCCAAGTATCACAAAACGCGCCATCAACCTCCTTTGTTTGGTGGGTTCCCCCACTGGAACCAACCAGTCCAGCCAAGGGAAACCCCAACTGTCGATGAGCAGCTCGTTTGCCAGAGGCACAGCTATTTAACAGTTTATGGTTGACGAAGTCTGAGAAAAACAAAGCCGTTGTAGGCAACCCGTTCTATCACAGACAATACATGAGGGTAATATATACATATCATTATACACCAACATTTGACATTTTTGGAGGGCCAGTGTGGGTATATGCTACCTACCAACAAATGTCTGGGTCAGGATGACTTGCATTTTAAGCTATACACACATGTTGTCTGTTCTGGCTCACCCGCGAAGCCTTTGGCTTTTTGCTGAAAACGTGCCCAAAATTGCGGGCAGTTGCCTGAGACCCTGCGATCCTCCGGGCTAAACCAAAGGCGACCTCTGGAGCCAAGACGCCTTGGTATGTTTTTGTTTCTGGACACTTCGCGCGACATGTTGGCAAAACCCTTTGCAAGTGTTCTTCCGTTTGCCGTAAGAAGAACTGTCTATTTTTCCCATGTTGGGTTCAAAGGGAGTCTATCACTACTGGAGAAAAAGCAGCAAACACAATCTTTTTTTCCAGGGGACTGAATGGATGAAGTGAAGTTGGACTCGTTTCTGCCACTTAAGTGAGTTGTTGATTGCTTTCACGAGTGCTTCCCGCCAGCAAGGCAAAGCCGGACGGCCGAGACCGGTTGAGGAATGAACCGGTTTTGGGGATTCGGGACCGAATAAAGGAAACCAAACCGGACATGGATGGTTGTTTTCTTGTTTGGGATCATTCCATTAGTCCATTTCTCTCAACCTTTTGACCTTCGGATTCGTCTATTTGGTCCATGTTTAGTGGCCCCAAAGGGTGATATCCTTGTATGTCTGGGTTTCATGGGTGTATAACAAGTTCACCTGGAGTCTTCATGACCCTTTAAAAATGGGTCAATGACCAACCATTATTTTGAGGGTAATGACCAACCCTTCTTCAAGGGTCAGAAGGAGACTCCAGGCAGACGTTCTTTGGCCCATCCACTCAGGAAGTGACATAAGGATTGGACCCACCCCGCACCTAGAAGGGTTCAACTAGCTTGCCGAAGAAACCCGTCCCAGGACTGGACGGAATGCTCGGCCACCTGCGCTCGGGCCCACAGCATCCCACAGGCCATGATATTAGCCGGGCGTGGCCAAAGGCTTTTTTTCAGGCCTTCCCTTTGCCTTCATGCTTCACACTTGCCTTGAATACGTTTCGTTTGTCACTCTTATTGGTTTTACAGGGAGTTTTTCATCACTATCACTTCCGATTACTACTCAGCCACTTCTTTTTGCACATCACTACCAGCGGGAAAGCCGCGGGCCTGGTCTAGAGACATGCTTTGGGCTTGGAAGAGACTGACACCCTGATGGATTTAGATAGGTTTTCGGATTTGTGTTGTGGGTACTCATGACCCCGATTTGTGGTTTAAAGGGACACCAAAAGTAACTTCACCGTTTTACGGCTTTTTTGGTTGGGCAGTCCCCAGACTCTGGCTTGAGTGCCCAGACTTTGGACAGCAACAAGGGGCCTCCCTTGCCACGAAGCCTTTGAACGGGTATGTTGCCAAGAAGCCGAAACCTTGAGTGAGTCTAAGGTTGTGTGACTATGTACTTTGACCCCTGTTATCGCCCATGAAGTGGATGGGTTGATCGGCATTCCCGGCCCCAAAATGAGCATGGGTAACTTTTCCCATGTGGTGAAGATCTTTTTTCGTGTGGTTTTCCGAATGGTCGCCCCCTTTAAAGGGCCTTCTGAACACCCCCCACATCTTCAGAGGGCCTACTGGACCCTCAGCTAGGTCGAAGTCTGCCGGTTGGCCGAAAAAAGCATCTCAGGACGGTGGGGACCGCGAGCGCGAGCGCTCAGTGGCAGCACCGGCGTGGCTTGTGATCCACGAGGGCCGCCGCGTGTCGTGCCTGTGCGACCGCCTCGCCCCAAAAATCTTCCAGGTGCTTTCGATGTTCAGGGCTCCTCAAAAGATCTCCATGTTGCAACCAGTTGAAACATGTTGCTTTTTCCACCAAGATAAAGCGACACCTCCATTTACAAGGCAATGTTCAGGTGTATAATGTAAGGATCCCTGCTGTTTGTTTTGTTGCTTCCCCCAGCGATCGGTGCCGTTTCTTTTACCGTTTCTTTTTGGGGGGAGGATGCCCCTACCAAAATTGACTACAGGGAAAAAAGGGTACCCTTATTCTAACCAACCAACCTAGGTCCTCCAGTAGAGAGGTTAGAATAAGAGTACCCTTGTTTTTCCTATAGTCTATTTTTGTAGGGGCATCCTCCCCGAAAAAAGTTGGTAAAAGGGCACCTAGCTGGGGGACCTAGGTTGGTTTGATTTCTCCCGGGGACTTCAGCAAACGGAGGTTATAATACTGTAGACCTTCTGAAACAAATGGCTGTTTATTAAAACTACGAAAGGTCTAAGGACGTTTTGCTCAGGGGGCTTGGAGCAAGGCAGCTGCGGCTTGCTTTCATTCTTTATTGAATGGGGGAACCCCCTTTGAATGTATATACCCTCCTGTCCACGAAGTTCTGGAAATTCCTGGAAGACCAGTTTCCTCTAAAAGGGACGCTCTGGTGGGTTCCATGTTGGTGGACAGGAGGGTAGTTATATTCGTATATGCAGATATTTGGGCGACGGGACCACCCTGGAGCAGTTAAGAGGCAACAGGTTACCCCCAGATCACACAGCTCTTTACTCGAAGCGTGATTGCTGCAGCAGCCTGTTGGTGAACATGTAACCCAGTGCTTCCAGGCAACCACCACAGTAGGTAACCCGGGGAAGTCATGATGTAAAACCTAGAGGTAGCCCTACCTGGTTGCAGGAACCACTTGGTAACACAAGGAAGATAAGATTGACTACATTTTCGTAGCACTTCTCTCGAAGAATCTGAGCTGACTTTCGCGACACATCTGGACAATTTCCTCCAAAGCCTAGGCTGGAGCTCCCGGGCACATATGTTTTTTTCAAGACGGGGCCCTTTTGGTGGGTAATGTTCCCGGATTAATAAACCCCTGGTTGATTTTGATTGGGGGGTGTCGAATTCCTTTTAGTGGTTGGATTCAGACCACTTTTGGAGGGGTTTCCACCCCCCTAATGGGACGGGTTCTACTTAGATCCTGGGTCAACATCGTCCCATTATTAGGGGGGTGTTCCCTCCAACAGTGATGAATCCCCACTAAAAGGGGACACCCCCCTATTAATCAACCAGGGGGTTATTAATCCGGGGTTAACATTACGCACCAAACAACCCTTCTTGAAAGACTTGCTGCAGCCCGTTGGACTCTGCTGGAGCTAGGGACTGATGACGTCCATGTTGCACCAGCTAAGAAATGGAATGATTCGATTCCCCCTGTAAATACCAACAAACAATGGGTTTCAACCATGGTTTCAAAATGGGGTGCAGAATTTAGTTGATCCAGAGTATTCAAAAAACACTTTTACGCTTGAAGGGAGAAAGGGCACCACAATGTTGCCAAGCGCGGATGGCAGGTGTCGCCGAACAAGAAGGGAGGAACTCCATGCAACGACACTCTCAAGGAGGCGCAAGGCTTTTTGGCTTTCGCGCCGTCACCTGGTCCAAACATCCGCTGCCAGTGCTCAATGGCATTGGCATTGCCCAAACTTGGAACATTTGCTGATTTGTTTTAAGGGATCCATCCAACATCTCAAGCCTCTATAGATCTCCCATTAGGAGCCCCTTGGACCCACAATATGGGGGCCTTGACCCCTCAAAAGCATCAAAGAATGAGGTCGTCGGCTAGGGCATCTTGCAATGTGTTTTCCTTTTGGGATCCTGGGGTGTCTCTCGATGACCCGCCCCGTTTTGCAACTGCCGGCCTGCGACGTGGCCCAAAAACGATCACGCCATTTTAGGTAGTTCTACCTGAAGAAGTTCGGAACGAGTTCTGCCTGGTTTTGCCTGGTTCATTTAGTTGGTACCTGGCTCTACCTATCCATTCTAAACACAGGTTGCTAGGACCATGAAAGATTCCTATGGGTGTTGGGAATCGCCCCTTTGTTGTTGTGATCTCCTTACTTGAAGCGCACTGCACAGATACCCTGTTGACCACGTTTTTTCCATCGGAACGGTAAAAGGCGTACGTGCGACGGCTGTGTCGGGACAAGAGAGGTGTTTCTTCGATTTTCGGTTTGTATTCTTTGTCTTCTCCCCTGGCCCAGGGTCCTTTCTGGATGTTTCTTGGTTGGATGGGTGATTGGGGTTTGACCGCATGTGATGGAGGGCTTGTCATGAAGACATCAGAGTTTGACCATCCCCCCGGGCCTCAGCAGAGGAAGGCCTCCAGGGGAAAACCATGACGTAAAACCTGGAGGTAAGGATTGCTGGTTACCAGCTATAGTATTTGGAAGCAGTGGGTCTATTTGGCTAGCATTTGAGGTTTGTTGAAGATTGCCAGTGGTCTACGGTTTGTTTGTGAGACTCACCAGATTTCCCACAACAACAAGCAGGGTCGCAAGATGCTCCATGTCCGGCATGGGCATGTGAGCAGTTTTGCTTTCCTTTGGTTTTTAAAGGCGTCGGGAACTTTCAGCGCTGGGTTTATGATTGTCCTTTGAAAGAAAACGAGGCCTGGGATCCTTCAGCCAACATGGGCAGGTGGAGCCCTGCGGCACGGAGCAGTGCCAGGGGGTGAAGAAGTGTCAGGCCGATGAAATCTCGACGTCTCTTCCCCTCGTTGGAGGTTGTGAGTTGTCAGAAGGACGATGTTTCTTGCACTGGGTTTTTATTCCCCAACAGCTGGAAGTTTATTGTTTTGTTAAACACAAATGTGTTATAGAGAGTTTTCGTAACTAGAACAATGAACATGAATTTAATCTAAACCCAACTCGAATGGTTGCGCCTTTTCAATTGGGACATTTTCCAGGAAACCAAACCAGCACCCGCCCCAAGCACTGCTTTTTGTGGACCGTTCCAAGGGGATTTTGGTGGGGTGCAAAACCCAGGCTCAAAAAGATGTACCACGGATTGCCCTAGCTCTTTAACTTTGAGCCACGCCCAAATCGCGGTCCTCTGGGCCAGGCGCTAGAGGCGAGTAGAGGTTTCCCACGAAAGGAAGTGGTGAGGTTTCGCTAATCGCTAGCTCCGGGAGTTTTACGGATGGTTGGAAGGAAACCCCTTACCTATCCCAATCCCAGGCGGTTCGCCATAGAGGTCACCAACTATTCTCCTTTTGGTTTTTGAGGGTTGTTCATTCGCTTGGTTGGAAACATGGTTTCCCCTGCATACCTACTATAGTGGTAGCTGGAAGCACCCGGGTTATCAAAGTCGGGGTGGTTTCCCTTTAACCCATCACATGGGGGGGGACTTTCGTACTGGTGGAATAATGGAACCCCCTGGTTGCAAGCCTACTAAGTTACAGTGGCACAAACACGCGAACACCCAAACACACAAACACGCAAACACATACACTCACACACACAAGCGCAAAGCCGCAAAGCCGCAAAACCGCAAACACGCAAACACGCAAAGACGCAAACACGCAAACACGCAAAACCGCCTGGAAGCACTGGTAACAGCAGGATTCGTCCACAAACCAACCTGGTGAAGGGCACGCATGGCAAGCCCCAGCTTGACGGGCCTTTGTTCAGTCTGAAGATTGGAATGTGTTTGGAAGACGAAACACCCACGACATTTGCCGAAAGCCATGGTCATCATGGTCGGTAACAAGGAACTACCTCCATTCTGCAACACATGGAGGTAATCGTTTAGCCGGTTACCTACTTTAGTGGTAACTGAAAGTACTAGGTTGCACAAATCATACACATCCAACGCCCCTTGAAGTCGCCAGGTTCTGATTTTGACACATGGCATGAGAGATCCGACCTCTGGTGCCAGTCCTGCGAGTGGGGCGCCTGGAGCGAATGGGGCCTTTGCTCCAAGTGCGGCGGTCAGCGTCGATAGCTCAGAGACCGGCCACCGGCGGCGGGTGAGCAATGGGCAAGAACTTGGCGCAGCCCCAGCCATACCGGGGGAGATATTTTTTAGGAGTCTAGAGGGATTTACAACATGTCCCCCCCAAAGTCTAACTTTTTACAAGAAGCCCACAAGCGGAAATCGTTATGAATACATAGGGCAACATGCACAACTGACAATGTGATTGGTAGTGTATATCAGTGCTTCCAGTTACAGATGATCCCAGACTAAAACCAGGGACACCCTCGTATTGATCAATCAGGGTTTGTGAATCTGGTTGTCTCATTATTATTGTATGGAGATTCAACCACTGCGCCCACCAGCTGAGTGCGTGACCTTTCTAACACAACGTTTGCACCTGTGGCTAAGCAGTTTCTGAGGAACGAGCGCACAAGGTTTTAATCCCACCTGGGCGTGGCTCAAAATTAGTCGATCGGGGCAAACCGCAGGTTTTGGTCCATGTCTCCACTTACCAGGGCTTGCGCCATTTTGGAATTCCGGTTTTTTGAGCCACAGCCACCTTGGTATCAGAATCAGCAACGTGTTTTTCCAGTTCTGCGTTCGGCTGAGTTCTTGGAGAGTCAAACATTTTGAGCCTTGACTGTGTTTGGTCTGTGTGTGTGCGTGTTTGTGTTTGTTTTGCGTGTCTTGGTCGGCCGTTTGTTTGGTGCTGTTTCGTTTTTTGCTGGCAGGGTTTCACAAAACCAGAGTTCCTCTCTCGCAGCCAAGGCAGTCTTTGTGACCCAATCATGGTTCTAACGCCCCCCCCCCCCCACCCGCCAAAGAAGCAAGTTTTTGGGTGTTTAGGTCATCAACACCAGATGGCGACCATGGGCCCAAGTGAGCCACGTTTTACTGGTCCGGGCATCAACTTGTTTGGTATGTTTTCCCGAAAGCATGGCGAAGGGTTCTTCCGCTGGGTTCACTTGAGTTGTTCTCATGAGAGTCATTACAAGGTGTCATTGCAAGGAATCATCATCATGAAAGTCATTGCAAGGAGTCATTGCAAGGAGTCATTGCAAGGAGTCATTGCAAGGAGTCATTGCAAGGAGTCATTGCAAGGAGTCATTGCAAGGAGTCATTGCAAGGAGTCATTGCAAGGAGTCATTGCAAGGAGTCATTGCAAGGAGTCATTGCAAGGAGTCATGGCAAGGAGTCATTGCAAGGAGTCATTGCAAGGAGTCATTGCAAGGAGTCATTGCAAGGTCAAAGGATTGCAGGATTGCAACTTGCACTTGACTCCTTGCACTTGCAACTTGCACTTGACTCCATGCACTTGCAACTTGCATGACCTGCACTTGGCTCCTTGCACTTGGCCCCTTGCACTTGCAACTTGCACTTAACTCCGTGCACTTGCGACTTGCACTTGACTCCATGCACTTGCAACTTGCAACTGGCAATGACTCCTTGCAATGACTCCTTGCAATGACTCCTTGCACTCTTTGCAATGACTCCTTGCAATGAAACAAGCAAGGAGTCAAGTGCAAGTTGCAAGTGCAAGGAGTCAAGTGCAATTGACTTGCGAGGAGTTAAAATCTCTTCTTAGGGCGGCGGGGTAGTGCCGACGACACTACACGAAAATCGACCCTCTGCGGGGATCGGCGTGGTCGAGGTGCAAAAACTCGAGGTTTTTTGCGATGTTTAACCTGCTCGCGCGACCCTCTGCGGGGATCGGCGTGGTCGAGGTGCAAAAACCCATGGTTTTTTGCGATTTCTGCGGTGCTCGCGCGACCCTCTGCGGGGATCGGCGGGTGCAAAAACGAGGTGCGATTTCTAAACCCTCTGCGGTGGCGTGGTCGAAAAAAACCCATGTTCCCTGCTCGCGCGACCCTCTGCGGGGATCGGCGTGGTCGAGGTGCAAAAACCCATGGTTTTTTGCGATGTTTAACCTGCTCGCGCGACCCTCTGCGGGGATCGGCGTGGTCGAGGTGCAAAAACTCGAGGTTTTTTGCGATTTCTGCGGTGCTCGCGCAACCCTCTGCGGGGATCGGGTGGTCGAGGTGCAAAAACTCGAGGTTTTTTGCGACTTTTGTTGTTCGAACTGGTCCTCGGGAGTTGTCTCGTGGTTCGCGCGCCTGCTCCCGGAACCGGCGGGTCTCGGGTTCGATTCCTCCCTGGTCCGCGGGCGGGCGTCGCAAGATGCAACTTGCATTTTAAAGCAACTTGCGCAGAGCAACTTGCGCAGAGCAAGTTGCACAGAGCAACTTGCGCAGACCAACTTGCACCGACCAGTTTGCGCAGAGCGCCTTGCCTAGAGCAACTTGCGCAGAGCAACTTACGCAGAGCAACTTGCACAGAGCAACTTGCACAGAGCAGCTTGCACAGAGCAACTTGCAGGGAGCGCAATTTGCACAGAGCAACTTGCAGGGAGCCACTTGCAGGGACCAACTTGCCGGAGCAACTTGCGCGGAGCAACTTGCGCAGAGCAACTTGCACAGTGCAACTTGCGTAGAGCAACTTGCGCAGACCAACTTGCACCGACCAGTTTGCGCAGAGCACCTTGCCTGGTGCTGTCTCGCGCTTGCTTCACAAATGCTTCGTGTAGGGAAAAAGAACGCATCCTGCAGCGTTGGGCCGACCTCGCTTGCGATGTTCTGCTTTCGGGCCAACCGTGGTCTAGTTTTAGAAGCCAGGCTGAGTCACGTTTTCGACAGGAGTTCACACTTCCCACCAAAATGGCACCGTCCCGGAGTGCATTGACTCCTGGCTTCCTGCGTGCTTGCCTGTGTGCTTGCCTTCTGCTTGCTAGTGTTTTCACCCGGGGTCTCAAGTGATTGCTTGCATGCTAAGGCTATCGCCACCGAATTATTGCCAAGATGTGCGGAGCCCAAGAGAGGAGTCGACTCATCAGCTGCGAGTTGAGACCCCAAAGGCAGTGCTTCTTCGAGGCTCCCAAGCTCTCACCGGGTATCCGGGGCGAGTGAGGGACACAGCCACAATCACACCACGGGCAAGTGAAGGTTACCTTAGAGATACTCTTGGTGCCATATACAGGTGTGGCAATAAGCTTTTCTAATTCTTTGCATGGTGATTTCGGAACTTAAAATACATACCCTTGGTGAATTGACTGAGGTTGCTCGTATTTGCTTTTGCCATAGTCTTGCGCGTTGTATTGCTGCTTTGCCATGGGCCTTGGGTAGACGATGTTCATATCCATCGGTCTTGATCGTGACTCATATGGCCATGGTTCGAAACCAATGGTACCATTTTGGGGTAGGTGCACCGCCCATTTTAGAACCGATTTTAGTGGGGCTTGGGATGTTCACTGGGGGCTACCGGGATTTTGACCCACATATGACACCTGGGAGCTGCAGACAGCCAGGTAAAGAGTCCCTAGCATGGAACGGTAAAAGGCACCCGGTTTCATGGATGGGTCAGTAGCATTCGAGCTGGCAAGGCATCAACCTTGGATTTGGACACGTCCTCAAATAAAAGACCACGTGAAGGCATCGGGGGTTGCGAGGGACTTCACGCTTATTTTCGGCTGATGAAGTGTAGTAGCTTCTTGCGCATCTCAGTTGTCATGCTCCACTCCATTTGTAGCCGTGAAGCAAAGACAATCGGGCATGCGTTTTTTGTCTCCCAAGGTGTTGCACGACATGAGCAAGGCAAGCCCTACAAATTCTCGTTGTAGGTCAGGATCCGCATAATTTCAAGGGGATTTTCGTGTCTTCGGTGCTTTCTGCCAGATCTGCGATCACAGGGCCCAACGGAATCCTCAAAAGCGTCCCACAAGAGGCCTACCAACGCCCAGTTAGGTTGTTCTAGGTGCCCTTTGTGGTTGTTTTGGTAGAACATAGACATAGATGACCCGATTGTTTCGTAATCTACCACTGAGCTGTTTTCGCAAAAGGACCCTACGTTTTTGGGTTTATATAGGGTGAGTGCCCTGTTATGTTGTTCTGTTTCTTTCTTTGGAGAGGGGCCCGCGGTTGCTTCAGAACCTTAGTCCCTAAGCGTCCCTTGGCAAGTTGTGAGTTTATCAAATGCCGTACATCTCAGAACTTGGGTGTTCAACCTACTTGGTAGTATATAGGTTAACACCATAGTAAGGGGACAAACCTGAGTTACCCCACCAACCATGGTTATAACCTAAGTAGCTTGAACATTCTGAAAAGGGCCTAAGGGACCCTTTGTGACAAAGAGTTTGGTGGAGCGACTCTGCAGGCCAGACTTCTGCGGGAAGCTGTGCGACCCCGGGTCGGCGAAAGAGGCGCAGCTGCTCAGCTTCTGCTCGGACTAGATGCCCGAAAGATTGGGGAACAGTTTGCCCATTTGAAACATGGCCTTTTCCACCAAAATAAAGGGAAACCGCCATTTACAAAACAATGTTCAGGTGTATAATGTAAGGATCCCTGTTCTGGTCGGACTAGATGCCCGAAAGATTGCGGAACACCGGGTACACCGCGGAAAACAGCCAAAGCTTACCGGCTGTTTTGTGGTTGCATGCGGTGGCTTGCGACATTGACGGTTCCAAGCTTGAGGATCCCTAGCCAGAGTTCCGCACCCGGTTGCGCATATAGTAGGTAACCAGCTACTCTCCTTTTTGTTTTTTGTATCGGGTGGCAAGCCTTTGGTTACCAACCTTCAACAGATGAATGGATCCACTGGGTAAGCAAATGTTACACATACCTTTAACCCCACCCAAAACACAAGGAAGCTTCCCAAAACTGTCCCTTGAGTTTGCCTTTATATAACCCCACCCAAAACACAAGGGAGCTTCCCAAAACTGTCCCTTGAGTTTCCCTTTAAGCCCAAACATAAGGGAGCTTCCCAAACTGTCCCTTGAGTTTGCCTTTATATAACCCCACCCAAAACACAAGGGAGCTTCCCTGAGTTTCCCTTTAAGCCCACCCAAAACACAAGGGAGCTTCCCAAAACTGTCCCTTGAGTTTCCCTTTAAGCCCACCCCAAACATAAGGGAGCTTCCCAAACTGTCCCTTGAGTTTCCCTTGAACCCCACCCAAAGCACAGGAGAGCTTCCCAAAACTGTCCTTTGAGTTTCCCTTTACCCCCCCCCCAAACACAAGGGAACTTCCCACAACTGTCCCTTGAGTGTTCCTTTAACCCCACTCCAAACACGAGGGAGGTTCCCACAACTGGCCCTTGAGTTGTCCCCACCCACATCACAAGGGAGCTGCCCAAAACTGTCCCTTGAGTTTCCCTTTAACAACACCCAAAACACAAGGGAACTTCCCAAAACTGTCCCTGGAGTTTCTCTTGAACCCCACCCAAAACACAAGGGAGCTTCCCAATACTGTCCCTTGAGTTTCCCTTGAAGCCCACCCAAACACAAGGGAGCTGCCCAAAACTGTCCCTTGAGTTTCCCTTTAAAAGCACCCAAAACACAAGAGAGCTTCCCAAAACTGTCCCTTGAGTGTCCCTTTAAGCCCATTCAAAACACAAGGGGGAGCTTCCCAAAACTGTCCCTTGAGTTTCCCTTGAACCCCACCCAAAACACAGGAGAGCTTCCCAAAACTGTCCCTTGAGTGTCCTCCAAGCCCACTCCAGACACAAGGGGGAGCTTCCCAAAACTGTGCCTTGAGTGTCCCTTTAAGCCCACCCAAAACACAAGGGAGCTGCCCAAAACTGTCCAACTTGGGACCCTCTTTCAAGTTGGACCACTAAGCGATTAAGCCCCTTCCAAGGCTGATCTATTTGGTTTGATCTTTAGACTTATTAACTTTTTTGGAAGCAGTGGATGTTCCATGGGACCCACAAAAAGTTAAACTCTTACAGAGGAAACACACTCATACAGGTGTATACAATCGACCTTTAGGAACCTCTCTTCTTCTCAGCCATTCTATCGATATGGGTCTTTTTGGAGTTACCCTTTTTTGGGGTTTAGTTTGGGGGGTTCAAATCTCATTCTGGCCGAGCCAGAATATGCGCTGTGCTTCTTTGTGTGGGCTCGAAACTCTCTTCACTGGGAGCATACCACCGATTTTGTGGGTTCCGATTCCTGAGACAACACCATATTGGTATGCCCGCAACGTAGGGGGTCTGGTTTCCCGTCAACCAGTTTAGTTGACCCCAGACAGCGGCATTTACGATATGCTTCATCCCCCAGACAATCCACGTACCTGGGTCCTCCGTCTCCGGGTTATTTCTCTGTTTTTCCGTTCTCCGGGATATTTCCAGGAGACCCTCTGAAAACTAGGAGTTTCAGGTGTTTCAAATGCAGGAATCAAAAAGCAGGAGTGGCTTGCAAAAGGCAGGAGTGAACATCAAAAACTAGGAGTGGTTCTTGGGGGAAACAATTGGATTCAAGTCTTGTTGTTTTTTTTCGTTGTTTGGGCGCGCAATTGTGCAACTCTGTACACAATCCCAGCAATTATGCAACTCTGCACTGGAGTGGGTATTCCACTGATTTTACTACGCACACTCCGGAAACTCCGTGATTTTTTTGATTTGCGGGAGTTTGCGGGTTTTTGCGGGAGTTTGCGGGCTTTTTGCGGGTGTTTTGCGGTGAGTTTCAGGTGTGGTGCTTTCCGGTTTTGCCAATTTGTCGCCCAAAGGCAATAATTCCGAATTCTGAATACATAACTCTGATTCAGGTGAACGATTCTGATTCAGGTGAACGGTTCTGGTTCAGAATATGTCTGAATTGGAGAGTTCCTTCCGTCAAGTACCGAATAATTGCGATTTCTAGGGGTTTCAGGTGTGCAAACCATTTCCAGAAGCGACAATCAATTTCTAGGAGTTTTACCTCAAAAAACAGGAGTTTGAAAACTCCGTGTTTTTTCACTGAGACCCTCAAAAAACTGGTAGTCTCCGGATTTTACGTGAAATTTCCATGATGTGGAAGATCCAGGTAGGTATTATATACATTTGATGCATTTGCTGGGCAAGTGTGGGTATATATAACCTACGTGGATTGCCTGGGCTTTGATTCCAAGTCAACCCAAGCCGTTTTTTGTTTCGACGCAATGCCGCAGTACCCGCCCATATTTTCTGGCGCCGAATTGTAGCAGCGTCAGTACGAGGGTGTGCGACGCCACCCATGATGAAGGTTTGTTTCATACGGTTTCCTGCTACTTTGTTTGCGAACTCTGACAATTTGCCAAGGTATTGTGGCTTCCACAGAAGCTTTGCTATGGGGCGGACTCGTGTTGCGTCCAGATTTGGACCCCTTCAACACAAGTCGATACCCGCACGACAAGTGACACCCGTGTTTTAAGCGCTTGACGCAAGCTTGTTGGGCGTGGAATTAGTTTCAACGTGCGAACAATTCTTCCCGCGTGCCTACAACAGTGTCGTCACGTGGCCAAAAAAAGACAAGGTCATTTTTTGTGGAATGCGAGGTCCAATTCATTTTACCGTTCATGTGTGTAATAAGTAGTAGCTATATGTGTATCTGTAACATACATATATACATACACGTATGCTTGTACATAGACGCACAAATGAACACATACATACATAATAACATATATGCATATTCGAAATATACACATATACATACATATATACATATATATATTATACATAGATGCTATATATGTATGCAAAGGTTCTACACGGCACGTCAGGGGTCAGGGCAATCCCTGCTTCCTTGACTGCTCTTGGGTTGGATCTTTAGACTTCAACTTTTTGGGAAATCAAGGGGTTTGCCACTAAACCCCCAAACAGTTATTCACTTTTTACAGGGGGGTCAACAGCAACCAAGTTTCTGTCCCCGCTTCAGCCGGCCTGTGTTTTACTTTGTGAGGTGTCCACGTGCCACAGCCAATGCGCGGACGAGATCTTCTGCCTGTGGTCCCCCTGGGGGGATTCCAGCGGTTGCCTCGGAAGCGGATGGCCGCCACGTCGATCTTAAACCCTACCCAGTGTCCAGGCAAGCCACTATAGTAGGTAACCCTTGGGTATGGCTACCTCTAGGTTTTACGTCATGGGAACACCCCTGGTTGCCTACTATTACATCATGGGCAAAGCCCTACTATAGTGACTTATAGCGTCTCAACTGGAAGCACTAGGTTTTAGCTGCTATGTGGTTCTTGAACCTTTAGCCGTTTTAGCTGAAATGCATAGGTTTTCCCACCCAACATGTTCAACTTCGGCGGCAGTAGCCACCAAGCAAAGTGGGTGTGGGTCAAAAATCCGTACCCCAAACTGGAATTCTGGTAAATGGAACCACGGACTAAATTCTGCGGCCCCCTCGTGGTTTAATTCCGACCCATACCCAAGTGGGTTCTCAAAGCTACTGGTTTCCGTTGGCTTTACCTCACTTCCTGAGTTTTGTGGGGCTGGACCATTTTAGTGGTGAAGAAGAAGTGTTGGTACCTAGAGTCTCCATGACCCTTAAAAAAATGGGGTCATTACCTAAAATACTGGGGTCATTGACTTCTTTGAGAACTGATCCATTTCATATTCGCCGCGAGGATGCTGAGCAAGCAAAAGACGCAAAGCGCCAAAGCGCGGCGCTTTCACTTAAACTTCTTCTCTGCGCTGCCCTCAGATCCCCCGCTAAAAGCAAATAACGTTTAGTGAGTTAAATGGAAACTAGAACTAAACACTAAAGTTCTGACACTCGAATTTACACTTCCACACTCCACCATACACTGACGTACCTACCCTGTACACGCGCACACACTTATACATACACAGGTACCCAAACACTTGTTAGGGCCCCTCACGTTTGCGCACATCTCCGCAACTATCTCCCTGTTTTCCCCCAAACAACCCCTACCAGTGCTTCCAGTTCGCACTATAGTAGGTAACCAGGGGTGCTCCAATGATGTAAAACCTAAAGCTAGCCATACCGAAGGGATACCTACTATAGTGGCTTATACGTTTGGAAGCACTGGGCGAGCTGACGTCCTTCAGGCCTGTTGGGGGGGAAACTCCGAGGGCATGAAATCTTGTGAACTGCAAGGGTGGCAACTTTGGTCCCAAAGCTCCCAGAAACCAAATCCACGTTTCAAGCTTGGGTAGCCATACTCTGGAAATCCTGCACCTTCTAGGTGGTTCCCATTTATACCCTAGGGTTCCTTGCCACCAATAAAAGAATGACAAGGACCCAAGTTGGATGATGAGCCACTCCTGAAGGGTAGAAATGATGGTGGATAGTTTAGCCCGGACCCAATTTGGAGGATGACACTCCTGAACGTTTAGAATGATGGTGGCTACACGAACCTCCTTTGATGGAACTCGTTCATCCAAAACACATCGTCCAGAACTTGAGCTTGGAAGCCCTCCACGACTGTGGATGCATGTGCGAAATCCATGCTTCCATTTCGCACCACTGAGCTCAGAAACCCATTCGGGTTCTGCTTCGGTTCCCCAACACAACTACTGTAACAAACGTTCTGGTTTCAAGCATGGTTTCTTAGGTGTTCCCCTGCAATTAAATACCAACGCACCTTATGGCTTCTTAGGTGGTGCGGGAAAAACTCCCCAACATAAATACCCACACACCTTATGGTTTCTTTCAACCACGGGCTTCATTTCACGGTGCGAAATGGATTCCGTAACCATCCACAGTTTGGACAACGCCTCGAAACCGGACAGGGCTGGGCTGTGCATTTTGGCTCCTATCCGCAATCTCTGTGGGTTCCGGAGACTCACTTCCGAAGCCATGAACGCATGTAGGTGCCAACATATGGGTGTGGCTCAAAATTCATCAGGAGGAGTTACGCAGGTTTTGGTCCATGTTTCCACTTACCAGGGTTCCATTTTGGTACCGTTTTTTTTGTGAGCCACAGCCATATCCAGTAGTCCACGGTCTTGGGAGGGACAGGTGACTCACTAAGCCCCAAAGGATTCACAAAGAAGCGTTGTTGTTTTTGTGCGGTAAACTGCATATTTTTTTACCGAGGCTCGCAAAGTGTCTTGAGCACTCCGGCACCTTGAATTCAAGTTTATGTCTTGTATGGCACTTCTTATTGTTCTCTGCCTCTGAACAAAAACAATACGGGTAAACACATTGGGGGCCCCGAAAACGCCGTCCCTGACTGAACCCTTTCTCCACAAGGTTGCGCAAAAGGGGCGCACTCAAAGCGCTGAGGCGGTTGCAGCTCGCAGTGTGGGCACTCCGTAAAAATGCGGCAGCGGCATTTGACGACCACAGCCCGGGGGCCTTGCCCGGGGTGGCCCCAATTCTGTAGAAAGTAGCCCCCCCGGGACCGCCCAACACTCCCGCTTTTTTAGGGTAATACTGCTGGGCAAAATCGATTCTGCGCGACTTCGGATGGATGAACCCCTATAAATACTGGGACAAACCACCTACCAGGTGGTCCGCTTCGCTTTGTTTCGTCCACCTTCATGTCGGCCCTTTCCGAAAGATGGATTTGTTGTCCTGGCAAAAGGATGGTGAAAGCGTTTCGTGGTCGTTTGACTCCGGAAGTTGCTGGACTTGAGTCAAGACCTGGGGTTGTTTGAGGTCTTGGGTGTGACTCAAGGGGATTCCTCAGATTCCTCAAATCCGGAAATACCAGGTACCAAGGGACTGTCTGGGATGGTAAGCTGGTAAACCAACCGTTTGGGTACTCTGGCCATCTTCGGCCACTCCACTCGATCGGAAGTAACTTGCGGAAAGTAGGGTTGCCAGTTCGTGGAAAGGGTGGCCATGTTCTTTGAGACGGGGGAAGCAAGCCATGTTGGTATCACAGAAAGGGTTTGCACTGTTTGAACAGCCATGTTCAGAGGACCCCCCTTTTTTGGGTTCCATGTTTTGTTTTCGTTTTTTTTTTTTTTGTGTGTGTGTATGCTTGTTTTTTGCGGGGGGAGCAAGTTCATGGTTGTGCGCAATAGTTCTTAGAGTTGGAGGGCCATTGTTTGTGAGTCCAAGGGCAAGTGAGTTTGTGTAATTGGTCGTGGGAATGATGGCTCTGGTCCTGGTGTCAAATTCGGGGTATCCCCCCAAACTAAAACGCAGATTTCCTGTTGGTTCCTTCAAAACCGCGTCCAAAAAGGGGCCTTAAGAAACAGACAGCTGTAAAAAAGCTCCTCGTCACTGCCGACGGGGATGAGACCAACTTCCGGAAAGTTGATGCGACTGCCGTGCGGGATGTCGGTGTTTTCTCGGTACCTTCGCCGATTCTGTCGATGAGGAGATGTGTTCATCCCCCATGCCTTCAGTTACCACTATGGTAGGTAACCAAGTATGGCTACCTCTAGGTCTTACATCATGGTTTCCCCTGGTCACCCACTACAGTGGCAACTGGAAGCACTGGGAGCAAACAACACCCCCGGTTTTGCCATCGCACCCGTCGCCAAGTTTCTCTTCATTTCGATGGGTAGCAGAGAGCATGGCACAAGTTGCTCGGATGCTGGTTGAGAATGACGTGTGGGGGGTTCTCAAATTGTTAGCAACCAATTGGTTGGCTTTTGTTCAAGCCAAAGGGGCTGTAGCCCATCCAATCCAACAGCAGAACTCATGATTTAGGGTCTTTACGTACAAAGGGCTCCAATTGCGGGTGAAATCAAGTCTCCACTCCCAGCTGTCATCGGGTTTGGGTTAACATGAGGTTCTATATTGGAAGGGGGTTGATTGCGGGCGGGCTTTAGAACCGCACTGAGTTGTGATTGTAAGGATCATGTGTGCCATGAATTAATTTCGCCCCCAGAAACCTCCCGACCTTTGCCCTTTCATCCGATTGGAACAAAATTTGTTGGGCGGGATATGTTGAGAAAGAGTCGGACCCTTCTGCTTATACTGCTTCTGCTTATCCCCTCACAAGTTGATTTCCTTTTGGATCTTCCGGTTCCCAAGGCCGTTGACTCCAATCGGAGTACGTGGCTCGGTCTCTTTTCGTTGAGTGGATTCCCCTTTTTCTTTTTCCCGTGGCGAAGGAAAACATCCAAAGGCAAAAACCTCCATTTGGGGTGTCGTTAACCTGAAAGAGACAGTGGCAGTGTTGCAAAAAAAACGACAGGAAAACAGAGCGAAGGGTTGTGTAGATGGGCCGAAGCCGCCTGAGATCGATCCGGGCTGTGCCCAGACCCAGCGGCCCATGTGGGACGAGTTCTTCTTCCAGGCCAAGGAGGGCGCTGCCTGCTCCGGCACTCAGCTCAAGGCAGTCCGGAGAGCCGGACATCGCCAAGGCTAGGTCCCCCAGTAGTGCCCTACCCTTTTCTGGGGAGGGCTCTCCTACTAAAAGAGACAAAAAAGGAAGAAGTTGGTACCCTTATTCTAAGCTCTCTACTGGAGCACCTGGCAAAAGATGTGGGTGCTAAGTAGCAACCCGTGTTTATTCAGAAGCCGATCTCTCTACCTAGAGTCTCCATGACCCTTAAAAAATGGTTGGTCATTACCTAAAATAATGGTTGGTCATTGACCCATTTTTATTTCGGGTCATGGAGACTCCAGGTACTTACTTTCCCAGACGAGCCCAGGTGCATGGTCCTGAATGGCTCCCAAGAGTCACTCTCGCTTTTCTTTTCGGCGTCGAGTTGGTTCCCCTTGCGAGTCGGCTTTGAATCAATACTTACCTCTTAGAAACACAACTGTTCTCAACCTTTTGGGGGTAACATGGGCTATGTCTGTAAAAGATGAGAACTTCCCCAGGGCGCAGGGAGTTTTAAGGGGTAAGAATAATATGAGGAGTCAGCCCGGCCAGTTGTTTCACGCCGAGCTGTTGATCAATCAACGTGGTGCCAAAACACAAAAGTTATCACGGCCCCTTGGGAAGGCTAGTCCGACTCGCATGTCCGGCTCCCACGGTTTCAGCCGCAGACGCGGCTCACCTCCAGCCAGTTTCTGGACGTGAGTCACTTTTGGGAAGATCATTCGAGTACGCAAGAAGTTCGGAGGTTCGGACTTGTGACCACTACATGAAAAGGAGCCAACTGTCCCTGGAGTCTCCATGACATTAAAATATGGTTGGTCATGAGCCAAAATAATAGGGTCATTGCCCCATTTTTAAAGGGTCCAGGTTTCTCTCTCCAGACATGGAAGCTGATGGGCGTGAACTCAAGGATTGACATGTGCACCCCCTCCCGTGTCGTGCACAGAGGGTTTCGGCACCCCAGTTGAGACATTGGGTACCGAGCCCCCGGAGCCTTTCCTTCTACTTGCTCACGAATATTTGGTTCCCCAGTTCATGTTAAAGGGAATCTATCGCGAATGGATGTTTTGGCTCCAGGGGACTTAATTGAGCAAATGCGCGTTTCCATCCTTCCCCTTCGTAAACAAGGGTTCCGAACTAAGGCAACTTCGGGGGAAATATGGGGGGAGGGGCTGGAAGGGGCGGCTTCGGATGCTTTTGCACCCGACCGTTTTTTTCATTGGGAAGTTGACCAGCTCCAAACTGGAACACGGCAAGCTGCAAATAGTGTCGTTTGTGTGTACCCGTGTTGCCTTGGTTTAAACACGATTCTGGTCCTTCCTCCTTGTAAGTCACACCCATATGTGGTACTGAAAGGTCAACAGATGCACAGACACACCCGTGAGAATAGAGAAGTTGAATCTTGGCTGCTATTTCCAGTTCCAGGCAAGCCACTAGGGGAAACCATGATGTAAACCTAGAGGTAGCCATACCGAAGGGTTACCTACTATAGTAGAAACTGGAAGCACTGGGCGCTATTTGATTGGATCTTGAACCTTGAATTGTTTTTTGTTGTTTGGAGCGTGCTTGTTGTGTTTCTTCAGAAATGAGCCAACATTTTAAAACCTGCTGCACCGACAACAGCCACCAAGAAAATATTCAGAAACTATGTTGGTTGACCCCCTCCCGTTATTAATCAGGGTCCGCTTGAACGAAAGGAATCCCCCCCCCACCACAAAAGGGACTGCCTGATCAATATATCTGAGGGGTCTAGCTCCATTTCCCTAAAAATATGTGGTGTTTTCCCATGCTGGTTTTAAAGGGAATCTATAGTTGTTGTTGTTTTTTTTTTTTTTTCCTGGGGATTTAAGCTGTGGTGTTTTCCCCTGCTGATTTTAAAGGGAACCCATCCTTTTTTTTTCCCCCCTGGGGATTTAAGTAACTGGGGTTTTTGAATCAGGCTGCGCGGGTTTGCTCCAAGGGCTGAGGGCAAACAAAAGGCACCCCACCGCACCAAGGACACCAACTCATTGTTTAGCCCAGGTCCAAGTACCTGGAGTCTTCTTCTGACCCTCAAGAAATGGTCGGTCAGTACCCAAAGTATTTCGAGATGGCAGTTGCCATTTTTGATTCGGGCCAGAAGCTTCGACTCAGCAGGCACCTTATGAGGATGTACCTGGTCTGAAAGCGGTCAAAGTACATCCTCACTTCCTGAGTTCTTGGACATGAAAGTTTTTGGGAAGACCATTTTAGTGGTAAACGTTTATTTTTCCGTGGTCTTCCGTGGGTCTTCCGTGGGCACGTTTTTCTGTTTTGTTTTTTTCTTCTTGTGTTTTTCTTCTTCTCCGTTTCGAGCAAAAATAACGCTCATTTCATCCAAAAACGCTCAATTAGAAAGAAAACGCTCAATTGGAACATGGCTTTGGTGTGTGTGTCCGCAAATTTCCGCTCATTTCCCGCCGATTTCCGCTCATTTCCCGCCGATTTCCGCTCATTTCCGTGAGAAAACTTGCCGGCTTGTGCCGGGTCGAGGTGTCCGCCCATTTTTGTTTTTTCCGCTCAAAACCTGAAACGAGCAAAACAAATGCCCAGGGCCCCAAAAAGTGACCAAATGGAAGACCCAGGTATACCTTGGGGAGTGAGCATCAGAGTGGATCCCTCTGGGTGGGACGCCCTCGGATTTTCTCAGCTCAAGCGACCCCCGCCCGCGTGCCAGTCCGAGCTCTGTGACTTCGTGCCCTGCGCGTCAGCTCTGGCGCGCTTGAGCCTTCTGCGCGCTTCGGAAAGCCGCTCACACCTGGCGCCTCCCCGGAGCTGACCCGACCCTGGCACTACTTGGAGCCATGAGGGGACTGTTTTTGAGGGTACCTGGAGTCTTCATGACCCTTGAAAAATGGGTCAATGACCAACCATGATTTTTCGGGTTTTCGGACCAACCAGTTTTTATTCGGGTCAGATTCGGAGACTCCAGGTAGACTTATTGGAGCCATGAGGGGAGGGAGGTCTGTTTTTGAGGGTAAGTATATCCCGCGCTCGAGGGTCGGTTTGAAGGAAAGTAGCGGGACGCCAGCCGTGTTGGAGGTTCTACTGGGGAGACAACACCATGTATGGACTACCCCGTCTAGGTCTCCTCTTGGAGGTCTGCCGAGGCCAGAAAGCTCCCCCAGCCTTCCGAGCCGAATTTGGAAGCATGTTTCTTTCTTTGTGCTACACGCTGTTGCCGCTTGCCCCTTGTTTCGGGAGGGGGGGGGTTCCCTTTGAAAATCGTGGTTTCCTCCGTGACCACTGAAGAGTTGATTGGGGGAGGGGACGCGCCACAGGCATTTCACAGAGATTTTGCAGGACAAACATCTTAAAAACAATTTGGTTTCCCTTTGGGGACATCTACCACTTTTCAAATGATTTGTTCTCTGAGGGTGTGCCTGTGAAAACGACTCAAAAAAAGGGTCGGTTCCCTTTCCCCACAGATTTCCGCGAGTAGGCTATGCGCATGGGCGAGAAGAAACGCAAAGTGGACTGTTCTAGGGGAAGCTTCCCGGCCCATTCTGAACCCAGCGATCCGAATCTTTTCAGGCAAACCATCAAATGCCCATGGGAAACATCGACCTATTTTTGAGAAAGGAAAGGATAAACCAAAAGGACACCGACCACCAGTTCGGGGGTATGTTGGGAGCCCGTAATCCAGAGGACCCTCTAACACTCAAAAGGTTGCCTCTTCGTTTCCCTGTGACCATCCAAAACACAGTTCTAGGGATTGCTTCCAGTATTTTCAACCAGCGTTTCAGCACTGTCCAAAAGTTAAAAGGGTCCCTCCAAAAGCACTCACCCAGATTTACCGTTGATCCAAGCTCTTAAGTGCGGCGTTGGAGTTTGGCTCCTTACGTGCCGCTTTGGGAGCTCATTGAAGTTTCAAGGTATTCCCAGTGCTTCGACTACAGGTGTGGCTGCCTCTAGGTTTTGCATAATGGGGAAACCCCTGGTTATCCTCGTTAACAGGACACCAATCATTTGGGGTGATGTTTCTTTTTGGTGCAAGCCAATCATTTGCGGGGGGGGTACCCCTATACCCCTATTTGACACGTACCCATGTAGAACATCATGTTGGAAAGCTGAAATATGTAAATCATATGGGTGATGTTTTGTTTTTGGTCGCCTGTAAACCCGACTAGTTCCCCCAGTAGTGCCCTTTTACCCCCTTTTTTTGGTGGAGGGTTCCCCTACTAAAGTAGACAGGAGAAAAACAAGTTGGTACCTTTATTCGAACCTTTTTACTGGAGGACCTACCCGAAAAGGCGACCCCTCCAAACTCAGAACCCGCTCGCCAGGGGCCAGGCGGAGGAGAGCTGCGAGCCGGTGGACTGCGAGTTCAACACCTGGAGCAGCAAGAGCCTCAGGGCGTGGTGGTGGTGGTGGTGCTGCTGGTGGTTGGTGGTGGTGGTGGTGGGTGGTGGGTGGTGGGTGGTGGGTGGTGGGTGGTGGGTGGTGGGTGGTGGGGTAGTGCTGTGGGCGGCGGGGGCACTGTCCCCTTAGGCTTTGAGGTCTTTTTAGTTGGTTGATAGTTCCCAGCCATCCCCTAGGCCATAGATGCTTCCAGGCGTTTCGCCACAAAAGGTAGGCAACCAGCAGTTTCCTTCCCCATGATGTAAAACCTAGCGGTAGCGATTCATGCTGAAGGGTTACCTACTATAGTGGCAACTGGAAGCACTGCTTAGGTTTTGGGGTCTTTAGGGTCTAGTGGTAGTTTCCACACTAAACCACAAACAGTTTGCGACTTTTGGCAGGGAATGGAAGGGGAACAGCCCAGAAAGTATCCCTCAGTTGAAAAAATCTGACCTTTTGACCTTTTGGTTTTCCTAGGCCATTTCTAGTCGTGGCCCCAAAAGGTAATATAACTTGTGGGGAGTCCCGAAGGGGCAATTGAGATCCCAAGAACTCCACTTCGCCCAGCTAAAAAGCTAAGACCTACGGACGCACCTTTACGGGTGAAGCAGGTTTTTTTTTCCAGCATCAACCCGCATATGCGTTGCCCGGATCCTGAGACCTTTTGTAAAATGGGGACCCCACAAATGGTGGTGCTCTTTGTGTTTCCTTGGACAAAAGCCACAAAAAGGATGCCATACCCACCCAAAATGGCTGGTCTTTGGTGTGACCGGATGGCTCCTGAGACATTTTGGAAAGAACTGGGCGTTTTTGCTCTTTGAGGGGGCCTCATAAAAAGAGGAAAAAAACAGATATCACCCAAAAACCAACACCCAAATGGCTTTTCCGTTCCTAGCAGAGGTGATCACCCGGACCCGCTCAAAGGAGCGGAGCGCTGCCTGAGGCTGGGGGGAGCCCTCCTGCACGCAGCTCTGTGAGCGACACAGGGCATGGGCCCTCAGCGAATCGGCGAATCGGCGAACGGTTTCTCACGGCAAGCGAATCGCTCGACCTTTGATCTGGTTATCAGATTGAATGTTTCTGGGTGCTTTGGGCGACTGAGTTTTGGTTTCCGGTTCGTTTGGGCCCTGTTGAGGTTTTCGGCTGCCCTGAACAGAGGCACAGTTCGATATTCAAATCTGATCCTTAGACGTTGCTTAATTATCCAAGTGAATGTCCTTTGTTTCCCTTCAAAACCAGTCAAATATGGGGACCCTTGTTTTCAGTGAATGCTTGCAGGGTTACATCAAAAGTGCTCGAGATCCTTTCAAAGGTCCAAGTGGATGTGGCTGAAAATTAAACAGCTGGGTTGCGCAGGTTTTGTTGTTGCCGCGTTTACCAAGGTTCCACGTTGGGTACCATGTATCAACCTTGTTGTTGGAGTTCTCTGTCGGTTGAGCCTGCCGACAAAAGCTATCCCAATTGAGGACGTTTGCGAAGTTTGTTTCAGTTGGTTCTTCCCTGAACTGGCGAACTAAACCGCACACTCAGCAAGTCACCAAATCACGAAGCAAACCAACCAACCAATCAGCCAACTCACCCACCCACCCACCCACCCACCCACCCACCCACCCACCCACCCTCCCTCCCTCCCTCCCTCCCTCCCTCCCTCCCTCCCTCCCTCCCCCTCCCTCCCTCCCTCCCTCCCTCCCTCCCTCCCTCCCTCCCTCCCTCCCTCCCTCCCTCCCTCCCTCCCTCCTCCCTCCCTCCCTCCCTCCCACCCACACACCACCCGTTTGCCCACCCACCCGTTTACCCGCCCACCCGTTTACCCACCCACCCGTTTACCCACCCACCCACCACCCACCCACCCACCCACCCACCCACCTGCTAACCAACCAACCGACCAACCAACCGACCAACCGACCAACCAACCAACGACCCACCAACCAACCAACCGACCAACCAACCGACCAACCAACCAACCAACCAAACAACCCATCACTCAACCGAACGCCCACCCAAGCAAAGTTGCTCGCATTTAGCCCATTGCCCGTCTCCCGAGACCATCTTCCAGATCAACAGCTGCGGCGGTCTCTGCCTCTGCGATTCAGCCAGTTCAGCCTCTCGGGGGTTGGAGCCACAGTCAAATCCTGCCTGCCCTAAAAAATGGTTGGTCATTACCCAATATAATGGTTGGTCATTGTGTTGACCCATTTTTAAAGGGTCATGGAGACTGCGGATGGATACAAAACTCGTCCAAACATGGCGCATGTGTGAGGGTACCACGAAGATCAATTTTCTCCTGATGGGACCCAACGGGACGGAGGGTAGAGGAAGGTTAGTAGGGGACAATCCCGGCAATAGGTACAGATGGCTGCCCGTTCCAATTCGGCACATGTTGGTAGACTCTTTCTGGTACTATTAACTTCAAAAAAGGGGAGGAGAGGGGAAGCGACACTTGGATATCCAAAGCCAGGAATCAGACCAACAAGCATGGTTTGCGTATGTTAAAGTCGATCCCAAAGTCTCCAGCCTTTTAATTTCAGTGGCACCTTCAACAGGTGGATTGAGATGCATCGAGTTGCGCTTGTGTTTGTTTCGGTGGGCTCCAGGTATCCATCTTTCCCATTTGCAACTCGCGCACAGTTCCCGAGATTATGGACTTCAGCCACCTTTTTCAGGACGACTCTCTTCCCAGACCAGCACTGCGCTTTTTCTTTTATGTGGAGGGGGTTCCCTTTCACAGCAACCACCCAAGCAAAGGGTTCAATTCTCGTTCCATGGCCACTGGACTGGGTAGTGGCGACAACACTTCTGGCTGTTTTATCATTTCACTCACATGACCCGTCTTTTCCTTTTCCTCACAAAAAATCGTGACTCCAAACACATCGACCCCCTTACATTGCCAGGCTTATTTACCGTGTGTGCGTCTTGCTTTCCTCTTCAGATTTCCTTGCAACCAGGAAACCGGCATCACTTTTGGCAGGGGGCCTGATAATATATCCGAAGCCACCTCTATGACGCCCGGCGTGTGGCTTGTGGCATGTGTACTCCCCATTCGCACCTGGAAGGACCCCCCAAAACCGAGTCCTTTCTCCGAATGGCGAATCCTGTACACGGCTGAAGTGCCAGGTGAATCTAAAGGAGTGTTGTCAAGGTTTGGTTTCTAGTAGGTGCCTGCTGAGCCAATTTGGATTCAGATGTTCTGAGACCGCAGATGCTCAAGTGCTAGTCAGACCAGTGGCTGGCTGGGTTGGGCAAGATCTGCTTGTTGAACCACACCCCTGGCCCCCTTGCAGCGCCCAAAGCAGGTTGTTTAACTCAATTGGATATTTGGCGGTGGCTCAAAAAACCGGTACCCAAAGTGGAACCCTGGTAAGTGGAAATATGGACCAAAACCTGCGTAACCCCTCCTGTTTAATTTTGAGCCACAGCCATTTGAGGACCCTGGGGTGTCCCTCAGAGTCGGACCATAGGGTCGATGATCGGGGTGGGTGCTTTGAACAACTGAGCAGTTGGAGCATGCCCATCGGAAGGTAACCAGGGGTTTCCCCATGATGTAAACTTAGCGGCAGCCAAATCTGGTTGCCTATAGTGGCAAGCGTCTGAAAGCATTGGGAAAGGCAACGCAGTGAGCAATGAATCCAAAAGGCGTTCAATGCTAATGTTCAGGCCACAAGTTTTTGCCTGGAAGCACTGGCATTTGTAAAGAGATGTCTTTGGCCCCTTGGCACGGTCCAAACCACCGGCGCTCGCTTGCTGGCCAAAGGGCTGGTGCCGGGAAGCCGTGCACTGCTCTTCCCTCAGGCAACCCGTGTGAGGGCGCTACCGTGGAGACCAAGCACTGCGCCCATGGCTCGGAGTGTGACAGTGTGGGGGCTTCAACAACGAGACCTGGACGCCTAAGAGAAACAGTGGAAGGTGGCTTAAACAATAGGTTGGACACATGCTTAAGCAAAGGGTTGGTGGCCAGTAACCTGTTCAAACATGTTCAGGCCACTCTTGGCTTAGGACATATTCTTTTGGTTTGCCCTTTAAGGGGGAGGCCAGGGGTTCGTCGTTTATTTCCAGTTTTCGCCGAAGCCATGATCCCCCCGAAAAAAATCTATGCGGTGTCCATTCATAGCATAGCTTAGCTTCCTTCCCCAACCCTCTCTGCCACAATTGGCTCAGAGGGGCACCAGTTGAGCCATCAGGACTTCGCATGCTATTCCCAGTTGGGCAGTTGGGGGGGGGTGGGGGGGGATGCCAAATGAGCTACCTGGCTACCTGGCTGGAGTCTCCGGATCTTAAACCGAAATAAGCATGGGGCAATGAGCAACCATGACTTTTCGGGCAATGACCAACCATTTTTTTAAGGGTCAGAAGGAGACTCCAGGTACACAGAAGTAACCCTTATGGATCAACATAGCCGTGTATGATGTATCGGGTCCAATAGGTCCCCTCAAGCTCAGTTTAATGTGGCTAGGGTCACCTAGCAGGGTCTACTGCATTGAGCCTTCATAATAGGATTCCACTGCCCACCACTAGTCCTAGCGGGGTATTGGTCAGCATGCCGTATTGTCCCTTCATGCACATCATGCCAATGAGACTCATTGTGAAATTCCAATGAGGTGATAGTTCAACCACCACAAGGGGAATGCTGGGACATTACAACAATATTTGGGACCCCGAAGCTGATATGTCAATGACCAAAACTGGAAAGGGATCGTGTTACCCTTTGTTCAGTCGTTTTGGAGGTCCCCAGAGGTGAATTTGTATATCGATTTCCGCCAAATATTGGACTTCCCTGCCTTTGCGAATGTGGCTTGTGATGAAAGAAGCCCAGTGCTTCCAGGCGTTTCGCCATGATAGGAGGTAACCAGGGATTGTTTCCTCTACCTTATGGGGAAACCTCTGTTTACCTACTATAGTGGCTTGCCTGGAACCACTGGGAAGGTTATATGATTCAACCTCAGAATTATCAAAGACCATTTTATCAACGGCGTGTCATTCAATACTGTTTTTTTTTTGCATTTTCCTTGGAGAACGATAGGGGACTCACAAAAAACGATACCCCTGAACATGGTTTGTGCTGGACCTTCGAGCTGGAGCTGCCGAAGTCTAACTTGTGTACCGTGCCTGTACTGAAAGCTGCGACTTGCGACCTGGAGGTTGCTGCCAGCAAGCAAAAGCCGCTTAGACTGACACGTGACCGCCGCAAGCTGCGACCTTCGAGCTGGAGCTGCCGAAGTGTAACTTGTGCACTGCGCTTGTGGTGAAAGTTGCGACTTGCGACCTTGAGGTTGCTGCCAGCAAGCAAGCCGCCAAGACTGATATATGATTACCGCAAGGCAGAGAAGGCTATTGTGTGTTTGCTTGGCTCTAACAGCTTATGGAAAATTGTGAAAATTTTCGTCACGCGACACACGCCCAGAACGATACCCCGGTCGATACCCCGTCGAGCATTGGCCCGAGTTGCAAATGTGAGGCCTAGTGCATTTGCTTACAAAAGACTACGCGTGTGGTTCCAGTGCTGTGTTTGCGTAGAAAGTTTGTCGGGTGCTTTTCGAGTTCGCGCGGCGCTATAGGGGTTTGCGTAGAAAGTTTGTTGGGCACGCGTGGTCACCGCGAAGAGGGTTCACCGGGCACTTTCCAAATTCGCACGGAGTCGCAGCGAGGGCGCTTTGACACGCGCAATCCTCGCAGAGGGTTCATTGGGCACTTTACGAATTTGCACGGCGCCACAGCGAGAGCGCTTGGGCGCGCAGGATCACTGCAGAGGGTTCACCGGGCACTTTCCAAATTCGCACGGCGTCGCAGCGAGGGCGCTTTGACACGCGCAATCCTCGCAGAGGGTTCATTGGGCACTTTACGAATTTGCACGGCGCCACAGCGAGAGCGCTTGGGCGCGCAGGATCCCTGCAGAGGGTTCATCGGGCAGTTTTAAAATTCGCACGGCGTCACAGCGAGGGCGCTGTGGCACGCGCAATCCTCGCAGAGGGTTCATCGGGCGCTTTACAAATTCGCACGGCGCCACAGTGGGAGCGCTTTGAGGCGCGCGATCCCTGCAGAGGGTTCATCGGGCACAGCACGAACACGCGAAACGTGGAGAACGATAGGGGACTCACTAAAAGTAGAATGAATACACCCCACACAGCAAATATAGACGCTGGCTCATATCCACTTGGGTGTTCGGCCAAGTAAGTGGTTGGTGACCTGGGCAAGGTCCACTTACAAGTTCCCTTTTTGTTCAGAGGGGTTCGCCTTAGCGGGTGAAGAACCTCAAGCGGCTCTCCACTTACCAACTTGGTGAATCGAACATCCAAGTAGGGCTCCAATTTGTGGATGTCCCACGAGTCGCAAAACAAGATCTGGGTGTCCTTTTTGGGGGGAACTCGGAAACACGGATCAATTTTGTTTGGTTCCTTGTTGACTGACAGCGCCTCGAACCTTGGTTTCAGCCTCACGCACGCCGGTCTTTCTGAGGTGAAGGCGGACTGCCAAGAGGTGAAGGACGTCATTTTTGTTTTTTCCCCTGATCTTTCCAGCGGACCCACAACCCGAACCATTGCTTTTCATCGGAACCTCCCTGTAATTGAACTGAAAATGCCTGGAGTCTCCATGACCCGTTAAACATGGGTCAATGACCCCATTATTTTGGGTGATGACCCCATTTTTAAAGGTCGTGAAGACTCCAGGTGGGTTCCATGGTTTTCGCGGCTCGCATGTTTTGATGGCGAGTCTGGCTCAGTCCTGGCCCAACTAGAGCCTGTGTGCCAGTAATCCTGAATTCACCCAGACTGACGTATCTCTCATCACTGAGACGGTTTTACAGCACAAGCGTCTACCTGGAGTCTCCATGACCCTTTAAAAATCAATGACCTCATCATTTTGGGTAATGACCAACCATTTTTCAAGGGTCAGAAGGAGACTCCAGGTACAGGGAGCATCAATTTGGTTCGATCCCTTCGAACCCCAAAAGCACCCGCCCCGCCCGTCGTTTCGCCATTCGACCGGAGCTTCCGAAGTCGGGACTCGGAGCCCTGACATTGGGAGATGTGGAAACCGACCAACACCTCAGCCCTTTTTTGGGGTTCGGAGCCCTCGTTTGGGCGGCTGGACCCCTGAAATCGGGGGCTCCTTCCGTCAAGTTGTGGGAGTATAGCAAGTTTCGACGGCATGGCTGGCTTCTGCGTTGAAATCCGGTCCCCATCCAAATCATGGCTTGATGTGACCTCCCATGCTCCTTAGACCGATTTGTTGGAAACAAACGTGTTTTTTGTTCCGTTAAACCTGCAAAAGGTCTAACAAGCTTTTGCTCGGGAAAAAGACACACCTAGTAAGTTGGATGGGTTTTCGGGGTCAGTTTGATTTTTGTCCCGATAGTCGCGGTGGCGTCCAAAGTTATCAAAGGGCACCATGCGCCTTCGACTCCCTTGACGGGCAATTTATTGGGCCGGAAAGAAGTGGCGGCCAATGGTCTTCCTGTCCTCAGTTGGCAAACTGTAAGCTTTTGTCAGCAGGGTTTCTGCGTCATTTGGCTGTGGCTCAAACGCATGCAAAATGGCACCTTGGCAAATGGAGCCAAAGATCAAACCTGCGCAACCCTACCTCTTTAATTCTGAGCCACACCCAATTGTGTACACATAGCAGGTCAGTTGTGGTCAGTTACTTCCTTCGAAGTGAGACATAGAGAAGTCGAATCTTGGCTGCCATTTCCAGTGCTTCCAGGCAAGCCACAATAGTAGGTACCCAGCGAAATCCACGATGTAAAACCCAGAGGTAGCCATAGCTGTTTACCTACTATAGGAGAAACTGGAAGCACCGGGTAAACTTGGCATGTGAGTTGCTTCCTTTCTGTTTAACATCAACTCCCGGAGGTTCCCTAAATGTCACACTACGGATTACGGACTAGGGTTGAGGAATGAATGCAGCGTGCGATAGCGCAACCGGCTCCGACTCATGCCTGCCCCAGTAGTCAAAGCTACGCATCGCTGCACTCCTTTACTTACATTGAGTGAAGGCAACACGAAGGCAGGTCCATCAAAAGTGTGATCCATCCGCTGACTCCAAAGAGTCCTTTTCTACCTGGGGGCCGAGTGGCCTGCGGAAGGCTGGATAGTAGCCAGGGCTATACCCCTCCAAACACATGCCCTGAGTGGTAGCCCAGGGTTGAAAGCATGCTAAATCCCAGACCATCTAATATGGCTGCGTGTCCAAATAGGTTGTCCCCCAAAATGGTCGCCACGTCCTCTTCCTTTCAGGGACAAACCTGGGATCAACTTCCAGATTGATCAGTCCTGCGGCCCGCTCTCTCTTTTGCTTGGTGGGTTTTCTTGAACAAAAGCCGTCAACACGAAGAAGAGTGTGTCTTCTTTTGGGGGAACCCGCAAACTTGTGGTTTTCCTTTCAATCGTCCCACAAGGTACCCTCGACAAAAAGACTCTATGTCAAATACGTGTTTTCTAGCGTTCGGGTCACGGGTTGGGCCACCAGAAAGCCTCAAAAGTCCAATCTCCAATTTTTTATTCGGGTTAAATGATGGTTTCCCAGGTTATCCTAAGGGTCCAGCCGATGGAAAAGGGGGGCCCTAAATAAGGTTCTCTTGACACCCCTGCTACTCGGGGTGAAGTACGGAACCCCAGATTCTCCACACCAACCCCCGATCAGACCCTAAACCGGCAGCTGTGGAAGTCTGGGGGTTGAGTCCTTGTCCATTCTTTTCGACCACCGTTCTTTTGAAAAACCTGCTGTGTTTTTTTGGGGGGGTTCTGAGAGCTTCCTGCTGTTTTTTGGGGGGGGGTTCGGATGGTTTTCTGGAAAGATTCGGATCCCTGGAAATAATGGAAGTGGAAGTGTTCCCCAGAGGAATGGGTGCGTCTCCGATTCCCGAGTCGATCGCGATTTGTCCGCTTCGCGAGGACTGCGAGTTCAGCGATTGGCACTCCTGGCAGGGCATGCCACTGGGCTGCGGTTGGTTCGGCTTGTGAGGAACTTTCCCCGTTTTTGGTCCATCTGTTTGGTTGGGGAAGGGTAAGCCAATAGGAAACAAGCCGTTTTAGGGGTTCCCCCATTTTAAGACAAGCCCATATTTGGTCAGTCCTCTTTTCACGTTTTGAGGTTTTGGCGGCCGCGGTGAGTTGCTGGAAACGTAGGGTGCGTTACAGGCGTTGTCACCTTTTAGCGTGTCCTTGTTTTGCGGGAAACCGCAAACCCCCGTTTTGTTGGTTTCAAAGGGAAACCAATGGGAAACAAACCGTTTTAGGGGTTGAACCTTTTAAGACAAGCCCATATTTTCGTCAAAGTCCCAATTTAACTTTTTACGGGGTTGAGTCCGACTAGGTGGAATTCGTGCTTTAAAATCTGGTTTGTGAACGCAATGCCCTTCGAAAATCCCACTTGCTTTTTGTTTTCTTCTTTTTTTGACTGTTGCCATTCAAGTGGTTACAGGGTAGTTTGGGGTTGCTACTCTCTTTTCGACCCAGTCCAATGGCAAAACTTGTGCGTAACCCCAGTCAGCGCCCAAAATCAAGTTCTAGTGGCCAATTGAATACAGTGTTCCATGGTTTTGCTGGGGAGCTCCCCTTTTCACCCTCAAGAGCTACTCGGATGTTCGCCAAGTTAGCAAGTGGTGATCGCCACTTGGTTTTTCGCCCACTCTTAACAGGGTTAGCCTCACTGAACGGGGGACTTGCAAGTGGAGTATAACATATCCCTGGGGTTCGGGGGCCTTAAAAAGAAAGGCCTTTAGGAAGCGGCCGTGAAATGTGGGGAACGCCCTTTGTTTGAAAGCTGGACGCTTTTACTTGGGTTGACAGTTTTGTGTTGGCCGCATAAGTAGCCACATGGCTTTGCAGTGCTTGTGGCTGAAAAGTACGCTTTCCAAAGCCTCGCGAAAACCATGTAGACATGTTGAAGCTGGTCAATGCTCAAGGTCTTCAACTTTGTGGGATTTCTAGAGACATTGATCATGGGCTTAGCAATGGGAAATCGACAAGGGAAAAGCGTGAAAATACCGTGAAATTGGCGTGAACGCCCTTTTTTTGCAGTGAAAGACCGTGAAACGCCGTGAAAATTGGCAGGCGAAGAACCACTCGCATTCGTCCTGGCTGGCGTTGTTTTCTGCTGGGTTTGAAAAGGTTTTGCTGAATGGATGTTTCGGGAAGACCATGATTGTTCCATTGATGATGCAGAAATGTGATGCTTTAACGACGAGGCCTTCGCAAGTCTAGCTTGGTGTGGAAAAGGCTTGTTGCTGACGATGTAAAGTTGGAATTCCACCCAGGCCCCCATCCCCCAGCTAGTCAAACAAAGGATGTTCATGTAACGGCCTTTGTTTTAAAAGCCTTTTACCCCCCAGGGATATGTTACCAACAACTTACTAAGTTGGCAACGAACATCCAAGTAGAGGTTCAAATCCAATTCCCAAGCACCAGCCCTGTTTCCAATGGAAAGAAGCACCGGGTACCCTGGCTGGTGGATTCTGTCGGGTTGCGCAAGCCACCCTTCGTGTCAACGCCCTGGAAAGACTCATTGGGGGGGTGGGGCAACCTGAAAGAAGTTGGGGGTAAACCTGAAGTCATCAGGGGCAGTTTTAGTGGCCTTTACCGAAAATTACAGGACTTTGTGTTGGCCAATCCACACATTATATGCCGAATGATCTCTTTAGTAGGAACTGTCTTAGAATGGTTGGAGCCTCTTGTCGGCGTTGGAAGGGAATCAAGAGGAACTTGCGTTGCCACAGCTGTCATACAAGGGAATGAGACATGGAATGTTTCCCCAAACTGAACCACCAACTGCCTGGAGTCTCCATGACCCTTCAAAGTGGGTCAATGACCCCAGTATTTTGGGTAATGACCAACCATTTTTTAAGGGTCATGGAGACTCCAACTGGTGGTTTAGGGCATCATGATATTTTGAAAAAAAATCCTTAATATTCATAAATGTATATTACTTACTTTTGGAAAATAAATTATTGCACCATTTTTTTCCCACATAAACTTCATCTAAAATTCTTATAAAAAAAACCTAATTTCGTTTTATAACCTTAAAATAAAGTTGTATTAATTGCATAAGGACAAGCGATCGAAATAGATATATTTATTTTTTATTTTTTTAATCTATTGTCTTAATGAAGTGCAATATCCAAAAATTGCTCTCCCCCAGGTTCTTTCCCAGCCCAGACCGATTTCCTGAGCGTTTGGTGAAGGGGTCTTTCTTCCAACCGAGAAATAGGGGTGGAAACACCCACCATTGGGGCGGGAAAACCAGAAACTCTGAACTCAATTGATTCCCTACTACTGTTGACCGCAGAAGGGAAGAAAAGCTAACAATGAAGACGCATATATGGCAATTGTAGGTTATGTTCTTCATTATAAACTGGACCAAGTTCATATTCAGGTTATCCTTAGTTGGTCGGTTTGGATTGGTTGTGTCCCATTTGCCCTCCAGAACCAGGGGTTCAAATCCCCAGCTTCAAGATGACCTACTTGGGTGTTCGTTGCCAAGTCCGTAAGGTTTTTGGTAGCCTATGTCATAATCCACTTACAAGTCCCCCGTTGAGTGGGGTTAACCCTGTCAAGAGGGGGTGAAAAGCCCCAAGTGGCGATCACGACTTGCTAACTTGGCGAATCGAACATCCATGTAGCTCTTGAGGGTACAAAGGGGAAGGCCCCAGCAAAACCATGGAACACTTTGTTCAATTGGGTTTAAAGGGGTTGTCCAGTTCAGAGCACTCCCCAAAATGTAACCACTTGAACGTGAACAATAAAAAACAACAGAAAACAAGAGGGAATGTGGAAGGGCATTGCGTTCACAAACCAAATTGTTAAAGCACGAATTCCACCTAGTCGGACACAACTCCATAAGAAGCTTAGTTGCCCCCTTGTGGGACCTTAAGAGTATATGTGGGCTGCCCATAAGTCCCCATAAGTGAGGCTAGCCCTGCTATTCGGGGGATATACCCTCACCTGGCGATCCGAGGTGCGTGAACGATCAGAAGGTCCGGTGGCGAGTGGTGCAACAGCCTGCGACCAACGGCCCGGGGTCCCGGTTGCGAGGAGTGTACATTTGTGCGGGTTGGTTTGAAGGAACGCCGGTTTAAAGGTTTGTTTGTAGGGTGGTTTAAACGTCGGATTCAAGATTGGCTTATAAAGGCAGGATTGAAGGTTGCTTTAGAGATTGGTTTCAAGGCTGTCTTGCAGGTCGGTTTAAGGCTTTGCTTGAAGGTTGGTTTATATATTGCTTTGAAGGTTGGTCAAAGGTTGGTTACAAGGTTGGTTTAAGGCTTGGTTTGAAGAAGGTTGGCTTGAAGGTTGGTTTCAAGGCTGGTTTGAAGGTTGGTTTCAAGGCTGGTTTGGAGGTTGGCTTGAAGGTTGGTTTCAAGGCAGGTTTGAAGGTTGGCTTGAAGGTTGGTTTGAAGGTTGGTTGAAGGTTGGTTTTAAGATGTGTTTAAAGGTTGGATTCAAGTGTTTTTTATGCTTCGAGAACTCCGTCTCCCAATCCATTGAACCCGCAAGGATGGCAAACCAACAGGGAAACTCAAAGGAAACCAGAAGGGCTATACCATAAAGCAAGACAGAAAAAGGAGCACCCTTTTTTCGGATTCTCCGCAGAGTGCGTTTTCAAACTTGGGAATTCGAGGTGGTTCATGGTTCATGTTTGGATTCCCTTCAAAACAGCTCCAAGCAGAGTAGCTCAAACAAAACACAGCTCCAAGCTGCTTTTTCGGCCATGCAACCAAAATCCCCAACCGGGGTCACAAGCCATGGCTGAGCAGCCCACTGACTGACCGCGCGGACGTGACAGATGGATGGGGTTTTGGGGCCGTGGCTGCGTCGCCAGTGTTTGAAGAAGCAGATTCGGAGGATGACGGCGCCCTAGAGGAGGCTCCGGGGCATGCGCTAGCTCGACCAGAGCAGCGGTGCCGGTTTGGATGCGAACAGCCGAATCCGTTTGTATCCAGAGTTGCTTTGGTACGGGAACCAAGAAGCAGTGGTTGCCCGGACGGGTTCATTTTGGGGGTTGGTCAATATTCCGTTGGGCCCCCAAATGAGCATGGCTAACTTCTTTCACGGGACATATCAAGTCTATTCTTAGTCATTAGCAGTTTTCCAATCAAGGGTCATCCC